>CM053589.1:47062759-47084873 GCA_028646515.1 Pseudochirops corinnae | reverse complement strand
GTCATTTTCAAATTGATTGCTACTAAGCATCCTTAAATAGTCCCAAACTTCTTTAAAGCTTCTCCAAGGAGGAGAGGAGGAGAGAAATGGGAGAGGAAAGCAAAGAAAAGGGGCAGCTAGGTGGTGCAATGACTAGATCACCAGTCCTGAAGTCAGGAGGACCCGAGTTCAAATTCGACCTCAGACACTTGACACTTAACTAGCTGTGTGACCTTGGGCAAGTCACTTAACCCCAATTGCCTTGCCTTCCCCCCTCCCCCTCAAAAAAAATTGAAAGGAGAGAGTAAGAAGGAGAGGAGAGGGAGAGAGAGACAGACACACAGAGAGAGAAATGGGAAGAGAGACAGACAGAGAGAGAGAAAGGGAGAGAGACAAAGAAAGAGAGAGTCCAAACTTATTATTTGGGTATTCCTTGAACTAAGGCTCCTCAACTGGCCTAAACTTGAAATTTGTATTTCCTTCTATCTTAGGAAGTTGCTTTGGCTCGTTTGCAAATAGGAAGGCAAGATTGTGTTTTTACAGATTTGTATTCGAACCACAAAATGCGAAGACTTAACTAAATCTTTTTTTGTCCATCATGTTTTTTACACCTTGAACTCTTAGTTACAAACAAGTAGTTAGTTATTTTAGTTTGCTTTCAAGGATCTGAAACACATCACAATTGATCTCTATTTTTCCTAGATATAGCCCAGTAACAGGCATATTTATTTGCTCAAATCACAACTAATCAATAAGAATTTATTAAGCATCTGCTACATTCCATGCAGTCCCTGCCCTAAAAGTGATTAAATTCTACTGAAGGAAAAACAGCATGTTCATAGATGAGTGGATATAGGAAACACAGAGATAGGAACTGGACCTATGATGTCATCAGTGTAACAGATGTTCTAATGAAGAAATTCTTTCTGCCAATGCAGCTCAGTAACTTCTCTGCAATTTATAATCTTAGAGAGTTGGCTAGAGAACTGAGAAGTTACATGACTTGCCCAAGATCACACAGACAGTATATAGCAGAGGCCTAGGACGACCTTCCTGGCTTCAAGGCCAGCTCTCTGTTACATCATACTGCCGCTTGAGGATGTATGCAAAATAAATTCAAAGAGATTTTGGCAGGAGGCAGGTGAATCAAATGAACAACAGGTGACTCAAGAAAGGCCCTTTCAGGAAAAAGCACTTCTACTGAACTCTGAAAGAATTTAGGAGTTCTAGGTATGGGCAACTGCCCTTTAAGTGCTAACTCAAACAGGTGGGATGTGGAATGCTATAACATGGAGTGAGTAAGACTGTGTTAGTGTTCATGATGGGGGACAAGGGGTAATCAGCCTGAAAAGACATACTGGGGCCAGTCTATAAAGGGCTTCGAATGCCAAATAGCAGAGTGTTTAATCTTATTCTAGAAGTAATGGGGTATCACTGAAGCTTCCTAAGCAGAGGTATGAGTCACCTTATGAGACTAAAACACGTCTTCGTATGAATCCCCCACTATATCAATGAAACCATAGCATTTTAAAATCAGAAGTCCACCTTGTAAAGAAAGTGAGTTTCCTTCTGGGATCAGGGTGAGTCTTCCTTATCTCTTTGTGAATAACTGGACTTTAGCAGCCTCACATTTTCATACTGATTGGAACATTCTTTGTGTGCTGTAAAACAGATAGATAAATAGATAGATAGATAGAAACAAATAAATAAGTAAAAATAAGCCAGTTCACAGACAATAGAGTGGATAGGGTCCAGGTAAAAGGTCAAATTTGATGATTTTCCTTGTTTCTTTTGAAACTGAGGTTTCAAAAGAAAAAAAATCAATAAATTTCCCACATTAATTCTAAGACATTCTTGACACTCAAGCAAGGTTGTTAAAAATTCTCCCATTCATATTGTTTGGATGCCTACATTCAGAGATGACCACCGGCAATCCCCTGATAGCTGTCTCCAGTGTATATTGCAAATGTAATTTCTGAAATGTGCTATTACTTTTTTTGTTTGTTTCCTTTCAGAAGTCTGGTTGTACTCCAGGTGCAGGCTCATCCTCCTAACCCTGGGATGGCCTCGGGTTCCATTGTGTCACTGCCTTTTGTTACACTGACTCCTCCCAAGATAAATATTCCTTCCAAATGCAATTCGTCCATGTGGGCTTTGTGATTTGGCTGCGTGGTGCGCTGGTCCTCTTCAGATGATGGGTTTTTTTTCCCTTTTCTTTTCTTTTTTGAAGTATAGCAAAGCCATTTGTTTTCACAAGGATTCTTGTCCCAAGCTACCTCTACTGATCCTGTGTTCCTCAGTTGGACATTTCCGTTGGCTCTTCTCCTGACTGTTCTTTAAAGTTCTACAGTTCACCAAATTGCAAGTGTATTCAATTCACCTGTTTAGAATATCTGCAAATGCTTTCCTATGTCATATCTCACATATAACAAATTTCTGGTATAATGCCTATGCTTATTAGGATGGTTTGACCTAAGCAAATATTTGATTTGATTTGATTTCAGTAAAGGAAAGAATCCTTATTCTTTTTTGATTCTGACCATGACAAATAAAGTAATTTTTTAAAAGCACCATTTTATTTATTTCATTTGAAAAAACAAAACCTATGCAACACTTCAAGAAACAACTACACAGTGTTGTATGTTATAAACTGGTAACATTCTACTATTGAATTATGTACAACATTTTGGTTTTTTATGCTTCTTGAGGTGGTAATAAGAAAAAAAGTTTTTTTAAAAATGTGTGCCTTGCTGTATTTCTTATACCATTTATTAAAAAAAAAAAGCTGCTTTCACAGTAAAATTATGTTGGTTTGAAATGAGGAAATAGCAAGGTTAAGATGTGTGAATAATTTCTGTATATATGTATAACCAAGTGCAAACATTGATGTATAATGACAGTATAAGATGCTTTCATGTTTTGTGATGTCTAGTGATGTGGAAAATATAAGCCTTAAATCCATTAGATTGCATGGTAATTAGAACTGGCATAATAAACATAGTTTATTGGGGGAAAAAAGCCTACCCAGTGATCTCTTCTACCTGTGCTCCTTTAGAAAGAAATTTCTGCATCCTGTTCTAGAAATAATATACAATTTTGAAATTTCAATACTTGGCAAGAGGCTTTGAGTTACTTTACTGAAATCAGGGACTGGGAGTGGAGCCTTCAAAGTCTCAAGGTCCTTCTCATCATATACATGTACATATCAAGACTCAGTAGCATTCTACTATAAACTCACTGCATCCCCACCACCACCAATTAATAAATATTTATTCACGACTTTTATTTCTTCTTTATCATTAATTGATTGTTGATTCATTTCAGGGTTTCTATTGCCTTTAAATCCTCCTCATTTACATAGTTCCCCAGGATAAATTTCACGTGTACAAATATATGGACCTTTAAAAAAAATCTAGACCTACATCCACATTGCATGAGTGCAGGCAGATCTACATGGAATGTTCATCTACCAAGACAACTTCACAGAATCATAGTCTGAACATACATAGAGGCCACATTCCCAGAAATGTTAAAGAGGACAGTTGACTTGCCTAGGATTTTTGTCAGGGGCCAAACTTAAACCCAGGTCTTCACGTCCCAGAGGCCACCTCTCTATGCACTCTACCATGCTTGCTCATAATTTATTTTTTTTTCCTTTGTACCAGATCTCTGATTTTATTAGAATAGGGAACTCCTCTGAGCAAACTTCTTTTTTACTAATGCAGATCAGACTTGCTAAGCAAAGCCTTAAGTCTTAAAGAGTTGTCTGAGAAACTGGTAAGTGACTTGTCCTGGGTCACACAGTTGGTATGTGTCAAAGGCAAGATCTGAACCAGATCATCCAGACCCTTAGGCCCCACCCCCATTTACTATTTCAGCTTCATGATGCTATCTATATTTATGTGTGTATGTGTATGTATAGTGTATACATATATGCATGTATATTTACCCACAAGTATTTTTACTAGATGGAAGTTACATGCATATGCTTTTGTACACAGATATACATATAATACTATACATACATACTCTACATGCATAGAGAAAAATTACATATCTCTATTTAGGCAATTATGTGTGTAGAGACAAATATTTTTATTGTTAGGGTGATCACTGATTTAGACAGACCTTCTCAAATGATTATATCCTATGCCACGACTATATCTAAGGAAAAGAAGACAAGATATTTTCTCTTCAGTGCTGCTTTCAGATCAGGAATTTATAAATCATTTATGGTTCCAGAGACATCTAGGTAAACAGGCCATAGATCCCTGGGCCTGGAGTCAGGAGGGCCTGGAGTCAGGAAGTCCTGAATTCAAATTCTGTCTCCACTAATTAGCTGTGTGACCGCAGGAAAGTCACTTAAACTATACTCTGCCTTGGTTTCCTCAACTTTAAAAATGGCCTCACAAAAAAGGATTGTTGTGAGAATCAAACAGGATAATATTGGCACAGTGTTTGGCATACACTCAAAAAATTTCTGTTCCCTTCCCTGCCCCTTTGCCCCAGGTATTTGATTGAAAGCCAAAGATGCCTATGGTTGGGAAGAAAAGACATACATTTGGGGAAGGAGGGGGAAATCAAATCTATAAACCAACATGGTATATTATGTAAACAAGCCCTAGAAGGTATGATAACCAACAAACATAAATGCTTTTAGAATGGGAGAGATCTTTGTGGGCTAGAGAAAGAAAGCATTTTGGAAAAGTTGATGTGAACTTTAAAAGGAAAGGCAGAACTTGAATTGGTGGTAAGGTACAGGGCAGAACAAACAGCAGAAGTAAAGATGAGGCTGAGCTGTATGTGTGTGTGTACACATGGATGCATGTACACATGCACACTGAACAGCAGCGGGAGATTGGATAAGGTAACAGTGAGAGCTGAAGGAGGACCCTGAAATGGCTGAAAAATTCTACTTGGTTCATTAGGCAATGTAGGTCCTATGCATTCATTCACTTTTTTATTAAGACTGGTCTGGAAACGCAGTGACCATACCAGGGGTGGGGAACCTGCAGCCAAGAGACTACATCTGGCTTTCTAGGACCTCAGGTGGGGCCTTTTGACCAAGTCCAAGTTTTACAGAACAAATCCTTTTGTTAAGGGGATTTGTTCTGTGAAGCTTGGATTCAGTCAAAGGGCTGCACTTGAGGACCTAGAGCAGCAGTTCTCAACCTGTGGGTCACAACCCCTTTCAGGGTGGAACAACTCTTTCCCAGGGGTCACAGGGGTCTACTAAGACCATCTAAAAACACGTATTTCCAATGGTCTTAGGAACCAAGACACCGCTCCTCTATCTGTCTCCAGGCAGGTCGGCCCACATGCAGATACGCCCACATATGAGTATTAAAGGGTCACAGCATTAGGAAGGTTTAGAACCACTGATCTAGAGGATCATATGTGGCCTTGAAACCATAGGTTCTCCAACCCTGGACTATACTAATCCCAGTACTGATTGGCACAAAAGCTTTGACCTACTCTGATCTAATTCGGCCCTCCTTTAGGCAACATGGCACCTCCCACCCCCACTCCCTGAGGCTTCATGACACTGATGTAGTCAGACTGAGGGCTGGCACCACCTAGATCAGTTTATCCCACAGCAGCTTGGAACATCCCAGTTCAGGTGATCTTTTTACATTGGGATTACAGGAGTGGCCATTGTAGGTTCTTAAGTGGGAGACTGATATGATGAAAGTGCTAGATGTGTGTAGACTGGATTGAAAAAGGAATAGACTTGGGGCAGCTAAGTGGCACAGTCAATAGAGCACTGGCTCTGGAGTCAGGAGGACCTGAGTTCAAATCAGGCTTCAGACACTTAACACTTACTAGGCCTGTGAGCTTGGGCAAGTCACTTAACCAACTGCCCAGCTTTCCCCCCTCCAAAAAGTAAAAAAAAAAAAAAAAAAAAGGGAATAGACTATATGGAGGGGAGCTAATTAGGAGGCTAGCACAGTAATTCACATATGAGGTGATGAGAACCTGGAGCACAGTGGTTGCAGGGGGAATGCAGAAGAAGGGACAAAAATCATAGTAGTACATCATTAGGACATGCTAATAGATAGCCTAGGTATTAGGCTTCATATAAGTCATACCTTATTCTGCATGTTGAGAAGAGAAAATCTCGTGTTTCCTGGGTTAGTCTATGTCTATAACCAGAAGCACAGTCGAAAAGATCACCTTGTAATTTTGGTAAAACTCATTTCCTTGTTAAAATCAGTAAGTCAATCAAGCAACATATATTTATTTGAGGATTTGCAATGTGTTCAATCTCGCCACAATCTATGCTCAACAATGAGTCTAAGAGATGGAAAGAAATTTCAAGATCTTCTAGTTCAACTTTCCATCCAAATTAGGAATCATTTCAACAACGTGCTTAACAAGTGGTCAGCCACCATCTAAGACAGTGGTTCTCAACCTTCCTAATGCCGCGACCCTTTAATATTCATATGTGGGCATATCTGAATGTGGGTAGACCCACCTGGAGACAGATAGAGAAGCGGTGTCTCGGTTCCTAAGACCATCGGAGATATATGTTTCCTGATGGTGTTAGGCGACCGCATTCAACCCCCAAAGGGGTCGCAACCCACAGGTTGAGAACCACTGATCTAATGGAACACTCTATAAGGGGGAACTCACTACTTTGCAAGAGACTTTCTCTATCATTGAACACCTTTTATGTGTTAGAACATTCTCATATTGAACTAAAATATGTATTCTAACTTCTACCATTGGCCTATTTCTGCCTTCTGCAATATCTACTTGACTTTCTACGTGCTAGCCCTTCAAAGATTTGAACATAACTATCATGTCTTCCTCACTAAATTTTGTCTTCTCAGTGCCTTCAACCATTATCAAATATACCAAAAGAAGAAAGGCCATTTTCTCATAAGTGGTTCTTTTCAAGTAAGAGATTTATTAAGCACTTACTCTGCCACGTATTTTATTGAATACCAAAAAAAGTTTATGGTCTAGTTGGGGAAAGAAGACATACACTTGGGAAAAAAAAATAAATTAGAAAACAATATGGTATACCATGTAAACAAGACCTACAAGCATGATACCAACTGATCTTTTAAATACTTATAGAATCAGAGAGTTCTCTGTGGGTTGGAGAAAGAAAGATGGAGAAGAGGTGGTGCATATCATGGCAGAGTGGAAAGAGTAATGGCCTTAGGCCAGAATACCTGCATTTGGACAGCTACATGGCTCAGTGGATAGAACATCAGCTCTGGAGTCAGGAGGACCTGAGTTCAAATCCAGTCTCAGACACTTACTAGCTGTGTGACCCTGGGCAAGTCACTTAAATCCAATTGCCTCCCCCCAAGTAAAATAAACAAAACAAAACAAAACAAAAAAACCCCTGGGTTTGAGTCCCAGCTCTGTCACCTAATATCTGTGTGACCTTGACAAGTTTGGAATTAGCTTAGAAGCTAAGATTCTTTCCAATTCTGTGATTCTATAATCTTTGTTCTCAAGGAGCACTTAAGTTTGATTGAGAATTCTCTGATTGCATTTATTTCAGGCATATAGATTCAGCCATGGCACACTTTAATACTTTTTTTTTTTTCGGCATTTAAAAATTCTAATTCTGTCAATTCAGTTTTAATTTGTGCATGGTCCTAAAATAATTAAGCTAGATTTTTAGAACTGGACAAGAACCCAAGACCTCATCTAATCAAATCATCCATGTACAGGCCTAGTGAATAGTGGCACCAGTCAAAACAATTAATTGTCTGTTTTCATTGAAAGCAATTTCTTTGCATTCCCATGGTGGCTATTCTATGGGTTTATCAGCCTAGGGATCAATGAATTTGTCCTTATGTACAGCCCAAATCACCACTGTTTTAAGTTAAGCCCATTCATTAGATCTTCCCTAAATATAAGATTTTTTTTTGAAATGAGCAAAAAACACCATCTTTTTCACATGTTTGAAGATAATGATAAAATTTGCCACTTAGCCTTCTCTCCTCCAACTCCTCTTTTTCACAAATTGGTTTTTCTTTTTTTTAAACATTTTGTTCTTTCTTCTCCAGTTTTCCCATACCATTTTAAAAACATAGTGACCAAGCAATAGAATAGCAACTTGATTACTGGAGAGAAATAGCAAAGTACTTATTGTCTTTAAAGGAGATAATTATAAGGGGAGAACTACTTGGATTTGAGACTGATGAGTAAATTTTTTTTTAAACTATCTAAATTTGTATAATTTTTTGTACATCGAGTTGGAGCTTAGTGAATGGAGTTGTTGATACTATACTGCTCAGTTTTTAGCTGTTCAGTGCTTACAGTATCAATTAATATTTCTTATAACAATAGTTTGTTAATTTAATTGGTTCATCACTTCCTAATTTTGAGTACTTCCCTCAGGGATGTCTGTCTCAATACCTCCACATCTCACCCTCATCAATCCTCACTCTCATCAATTCTCATTCATATCCTTTCACGGATTTTCCCTACAGGAGCTTCCTGTATGTCAAAGGCCTCCATCAGGTTTTTTACTATTTGGGGATACTGTTGTAGTTGGGCTGTCTGTCGTCTCTCATATTTTCTGCCTTTCCTGCCCACCATCTTTGCCAATCATACATGGCCTCAATGTCTTTTACATAAATTCTCAAGCATAAATTATCACTGGCAAAATGCTGCCCCCCATTTACACCTACTATGCACAAGTCTGATGGGTTACCAATAACTTTTATTCTTCTGAGATGATTGCTATAGGAAATGACTGTAAATAGCTCATTGCTATTATATTCCCTTAACATGCCCTTCTTGGATTACAACAAGAACAACAACCCCAACAACAATAAGCATTTATACAGTGCTTTAAGATTTGCAAAATTGTTTGCAAATACCTCATTTGAGACAAACAACAATCCTACCAAGTAGGTACTATTATGATACCCATATTACAGATGTGGAAACTGAGGCACACAGAGGTTAAGTGACTTGCCCAGGATCACACAGCTAGTATCTGAGGCAGGATTTGAACTCAGGTCTTCTTAACTCCAAGGTCAGCACTCTTTCCACTATGCTACTTGGGAAGACTTGACAGCCAAGGTATCTTTCCAGAAGGATTACTCTGTGTGTAGATGACTGAGGACAGAAGCATCATATACTATCTCAGCTTTAACTCTCTCAGGACCATCTTGCCATATACTTGAATCATCAGAGTAGTTGAAGAAAGCTGTTTCTCACTAGCCACAGTAGGCCTAGGTTAATTAATGGGATTTCTGGCTGAGCTTTGCTGGCCATAGCAGGCTGAATTTGGGTCTCATGTTCTGGGATGGTCATTAACAGTGGTCACAGACTGCTCATCACATCAAACATTCAGTGTGAACTTGTGTGCATGTTCTAGGGAAAGTCATAGAGTTATGGCAGAGAGAGAGAGACAGAGACAGAGACAGAGACAGAGAGAGACTTGTCCTCTGCTTCCCACTTAAGAAGGGAAGAGGGGCATTGAATGCATAAAAGTCAATGAAGTCTGCTCTCCTGGAGGACAAAAGTCAAACTGAAATTTCCCCCCCAGATTCTTCATAGCCATCACCAGCAGAACTTTATCTTTATGGTTAGTATTTCCTTTGGAAAAAAAGTGAAATCCAGAATAACTGAATCACAACACAGCCTGAATCTGCCTCATGTTAACCACGGAGAAAAGACCAAAGATTGTCTTGTCCAGGTAGTTCCTCACCTGCTACAGGAAGCAGTACAATGAATTTTAAGATTCTATAGAAGTAGCGAAGACTCTTCCCAAGTCCACCCCATTCACCACTTAGGCATATGTGTACTATGTGCCCCAATCTCGCCTCAATTATTAGCCGAGTAGTCCTGGGCAAGTCATTAACCTCTGTATGCCTTGGTTTCCTCATCTGCAAAGTAGGGATCATAGTAGCACCCACATTACAGGATTATTGAGTGATTAAAGGAAATAGTATTTGTAAAGTGCTTTTCAAACCTTAATGCAGGAAATAAATGCTAGTTATTTATTATCATCTTCATTATTATTACTTTGCTGTTCGGTCCTTTGGGGTTTTCTCGGCAAAGACACTGGAATGGTTTGTTGTTTCCTTCCCTAGTTCATTTTACAGATGAAGAAACAGGCAAACAGGGTTAAGTGACTTGCCCAGAGTCATACTGCTAGTATCTATATTATACTATATCTGTAGTATCTATAGAGGCTATATTATTAATAATGTAATAATTATTATACCAAGACCTGCGCTTTCATTCATTCAGAACACTCCTTCCATTGTTAACGATTTTAACTGGTCCACGACTTAAAGAGAATTTTCTGAGACTTAGAGTGGTTGAATGATTTGCCCATGGTCACAAAGTTAATAAGTATCGGAGGGAAGATTTGAAGAGGTCTTCCTGATTCCAAATCCAGCATTCTATCCACAAGATCATGCGGCCTCTCATCCTGTAGTTACCTCATTCTCTAGATACATCCGTAAAATGTGCCGCATGATCTGCAGGTGCATGATATAACAATATAGCACACACAATGGTTGGCACTTTCTCTCCAAGTTGTCCCTTTCCCCCTCCCAAAAACAAACAAACAAAAAACCCAAACCTACTATGAGATGTGTTCCAACTGAATTTAATAAGAAACATCATTTAAAATTCTGAACTATTACTAAGAAAATACAACACTAACATCATGGCAAAAATGTTTCTACATGACTCAATTGAATGATTGAAGTCATTACAGAAAATACTTACTTATATCACTTTAAATCTAAATATTCCTCAGTCATTCGTTCATAAAAAAACACTGTATACTTTTTAAAAAATGTTAAAAATTCTTTTCACATGTAATTGGAAAAAATATATAAACCTTTAAGGGTGTAAAAAACAAAAAAAATGTATACTTTATAGAAATATCCTTTCTATTCATTAATCAAGTTATTTACACTAAACCAGACAGATATAATTCTCCTTATGGAACAGACGTATGTGATTTGTGTTTATGTATATGTGTGCCTTCACATACTCATATATTTCATTTATTTCAAGCTTAATTCAACTTTCACTTATTTTTTTCTCTATGGTTAATAAAGAACCTGAAATTTAATTTGCCATTAAGATAGTGTTGATAATCAAGACAAAATACCAAAATGATCATATTTCTGATCTCAGACACAAATGACTGATTAATGATGCTTTGGACAAGTTTGTACAAATTTACATTCTTTTAAAAGTTCTTTGGGACAACCTGATTGGGTTTCCAACCCCTTCTCCAAATGCTTTTCACAGCATTCTATAGCATCATGGCATTTTAATTCCCCAAATTTGTGAATGATTGTTTTTCACACATGAAGCTAATTTTAAAAAGAAAACATTTTATGAAGAAGTAGAGTTGGCTGGAAGTCATAAGCTTAGACACAGTGCCATCAGGTAAAATAGTACCATAAAGAAGGCGTGTGGAAGATAAAATGATAAAATTCTGTATATCCTGAATGGTTAGAGCATGGAGTGCTTTGGTTATCTGACAGATACTATACATTTTTGATTTGAGATGATTCATTTTCAGACTTCCCTTAACATTGAACACAGAAAATGTTACTTTAATGACCAATCCTGGTGGCACACATCTGTGATCTCTATAACAAGGAGGCTGAGGCTAGTGGATTCCTTGAGCTCTGGAGTTCTGAGCTGCAGTGGGGATGGGGGGTTGGGGGAATAAGTCAATTGGGTGTCTACACCAATGATGTTGAACTCAAATAGAAACAACTGGATAGCTGCATACTGACTTTAAAAAAACCACATATTCACACTATCTATGTTATATTGTATTTTTATTTATTTTGTTAAATAGTTCCCAACAATATTTTAACCTGTCTCAAGCCTTATTTGGGAGTATTGTGGGATACAGCCTACCATGTTTGACATCTCTGGTCTATACTAAGCCCAACACCAGTATGGTGAACCACCAAAGAGATGGAGGGCACCAGTTTGCCTATAGTGTGATGAACCTGGGTCAGATCATGAACAGAACTGATGAACATTTCCCTGGTGACTGGCATGTAAATAGCTGCTACTCTTACAGCTTGGGTAAGACTGGATCTCAGAAGGAAAAAACTTATGTTATTTTAGCGTTTGATTATTCAGAGGACACTACAGGATTCTCTGCCACAGGAGTGTCCTTATGAATGTTAGTTATTACTGTACAGAGTACAGTAAATGCAGACATTATGGGAGATCAGGGTGAACCCTGAAAGATGACTTTTTGAATAAGATCCAGCAATAGCTTATCTCTTATTAGTTGTTTTCTCACAAGGCAGAGAATATTGTAATCTGTTCATTTGAGAATTTACTTGTTTGGAGCTTGGATTAAAAAAAATCAAACTTACATGAACACATCTTCTAAACATTCATGAGTATGTCGTCAAATTTTTATCTCCTATATCATATGTTGGAACCTCTGATTTATGCCAGAGAACCAAGGAAGGGCTCTCTTATTTAAAAAAAAATATTTCTTATAAAAATTCCATATGAAGAAGTGATCATTAAATTAGCACTTGAAAAAGGCCAAATAAAATTATATACTGTATATAATTATGCCTCATTATGACCTCTACATATTTTCAGAAAAGTTAGACATTAAAAACACACAACAGGAACACTTTAAAGGTCAGAGCCTGATGAAAGAAAAAATGTAGTAGTTAATTAGGAAGGACGAGATATGCTCTAGTAAGAACATAATCTTATCATTATATTTTGCTTAAGAAATAACCAAAAACATGCAATTTCCTTCCATTTAGGATATGTCCTATCCAAAAGGGATAAGAATACCTTGTATTCAAGTACCTTGTGTAAATAGGTGCAAAATGAATTTCAACAAAATTATAATATAAATTCTAATTCATTGGTCCAAAACAACTTTCACTTCCTTCAGGATTGCCTAGTGTCTCATCATATAATCATTTTCCTTGGAAATTTTATATTGATTTCAAAATATTCTCAGAGATTAGCTACTCCAAAGAATATAGCATCAGTTTCTAAGAATGTTCATTGATCCTGTTTGCTGAATTTCCACTGAAGATGACATACAGGGCAGAACTTTTTTTCTTCTGTGAAATAGGACCATTTCACAGTAACTTCCAACATGTAGGCAATCCATGCAAAAAAAAAAAATGTGGTTTTGATTCAGCTAATGGCTACACTATGGCAGAAAAGTGTTTTGGAAGGAACTAAAGTAATGCACATAAGCTAGGGAACCAATTTCCTAATGTGGAACTAGATTCATCTTAACGAGTATTTTATTAACATGCTGGTTTAAAGCCACTACTACATACTGTGAGAGGTTTCCAGCCAAAATACTTCCTTACTGGCTTTCTGTGTTCATGAATAAATAATATATAATCCAGCTCATATTTTATAGAGCGTTTTAAAGTTTGCCAAGTGCTCCACATACATTATCTCATTTATGCCTCAGAACAACCTTGTGAGGTAGGTGCTAGAATTATCTCCATTTTGTAGGAGAGGAAACTGACGTCCAGAAAGTTGAAATAATTTGCTCTGCATTGCGCAAATATTGCCTGAGGTAAGATTCAAACTCAGGACTTCACTCCCGATTTAGTACTCTATCCCACTAAGGCATACTTCTTCTCTCTATCTAAATGACTAATGAAATAAGAAACAAATTCTCTTCTGGGATGTTAAAAATAAGTGAAGATTTTCACTTCTGTTTTGTGCAAATAACCTCTGCTGGTCATTTCAGAAAGATATAGAAATTATACGAGGGCCAAAAAAAATTAAATTCAGTCCAAAAAGAATATAATGAGCATGCTCTACTTGGCGTTATGAGTCACAGAGCAGAAGGATAAAACACAATACCCACTTTTATGGAGCTTACAGTCTATTTGAAGCTGTATAAGACTTACACAAATGATACATTCCTATCACAAACCTAGACAGATAAAAGTATGTGTGGGATGGAAAACAAATTCCCTAGCAAGGTGGTTAATGGGGAGGCAGAGGTGGGAAGAACCAATCCAGGCCTCAGTTTTCTGCAAAGGTTGCATGGGGAAGTTTGGAAGAACAGAGATGGGCCTTGAAAAATAGATAAGGTTTAGAAAGACAGAAAACAGTCGAGGGGATGCTCCAGGTCAGAAAAAAAGGAATGAACCAAAGTTTGCTGGTAAGAATGAGAATGAAATATTTGAGAATTTGTTGTTTGGTCATTTTCAGTTGTGTTTGACTCTTAGTAACCCCATCTGGGGTTTTCTTGGCCAAGATACTGGAGTAGTTTGCCATTTCTTTTTCCAGTTCATTTTATAGATGAGGAAACTGAGGGTTAAGTGATTTTCCCAGGGTCACAAACCAGATTTGAACTTAGGAAGAAGTCTTCCTGACTCCAGGCACAACACTATCCACCATGACACCTAGCTGTCCCATTTAGGAAGTACGTGGACTTTATTGGAGTAAAGGGTTAATGTGTTCTGAGAGGAGAATGCTAAAATAGGGCCAAACTAGCGAAATCCTTTGCATATCAGAATGAGGAAACTGATCTTGTTCAAATATAGGAAATTCCTGAGCAATGGAAGAATATCATAAAATCACTATTTTAGGAAAATATTTTGGTGGTGGTATGCAGGAGGAATAGAAGTGTGAGGGAAACAAGTAAGCACAAAATTTTAATAATCTAGGCATAAGGTGATGAGGGAGAGTTTCAACAGACTGACAGTACTAGAGAAAAAAGACACACTCCATTAATGGTGTAATCAAAAGTTAACTATGTATAGGTTCTATTAGTCTGAATCAGAGATTACTTAGTTTTCTCCCTTAGATTAATCAGTACAGACTAATTAGAAATGGTTTTCTCACATAGATACAACCAGGGATGTGACAGTTAAATGTTTAACGACCATCTCTCAAAAAAAAAAGAATACTTTTAAATTTAATCCACATTGTCAACATCTTCTCCTTACTTTCTCAAGTCTAATCAACGAAACAATCGATGGAGCCCTGGCTTTGTAACATTTGTCCATTTCTGAAGTGTAAATGCTCACAATGATAATTTAATAATTGCATCTCCTGAGCTCAAGGTGGCTCTAGCACTCCCCTAAGTGTCTCAGAAAGGAGGAGTCTCATTGCCTAAAGCAGCGGTTCTCAACCTGTGGGTTATGTTCACTTTGTAACAATGAAAATACATCCTGCATATCAGATATTTACATTATGATTCATAACAGTAGCAAAATTACAGTTATGAGGTAGCAACGAAAATAATTGTATGGTTGGGGGTCACCACAACACGAGGAACTGTACTATAGGGTTGCGACATTAGGAAGGTTGAGAATCACTGGAGGTTCATCTTAAAGACAAAATCTCTGATTCACATTTTTTTTTTCCTGCATGACTTGGTGACTTTATTTGAGACCTCAATTCTACTAGGGCTTTGCCCCCAAGTGCTCCAGAAGATTCAGATGACCCAATCTCTTTGGGTCCAGAGTCCCAAGTTTTCTCAATCAACCAGCAAGGATCTATTAAATTCGTTATTAGTGAATTATGCTAGGAGATAAGGATTCAAGAAAAAGCAAAAACCTGCCCTGCCCTCAAGGGGTTTACATTCAAATGAAGAAAACAACAGAACAGAAATGGGCTTAGTGGGCTGAGGATTCTAATCCCCACTCTCAGGACTCTAGGTTCCTGGAACAAGGCTATACAGTCCCCCTCAGGGTTCTAGGGCTGCCCCTCAAAAGTGTCCAAGCAATTCTCTGATATCATCAGCTCCAGTCCCTCCCTTTCCCCCAAAATTGAGTTAAGAATCATTTTAGTCAGATGGGGATCATTAAACATTTGTAAATTGGTATTTAGTAAGAGGGGACAGTAAGAACAATTGGTAGAAAGCATCTCTCCCCCTAAATTGTGACACACTGTCCTAAAAGTGCATAGAGGGCAGGAGAAGGTGGGGGAGGGATTTCAAGCTTAGAAAGCACACATGATAAAGACATAACTCACAGCTCCTCACTGCTGAAGGTCCTTTTCTCCTGCTCATTGGGTACTCACATAGTTCTCCTTAGGCACAGTGTAGCTTCATTGAACTCCCTGTGGAAATATTAAATTCAATGGACATTTATTAAGCCCCTACTATAGACCAGGGGACAAGTAGGTGGCACAGCTGATAGAACATGGGGTCTGGAGCCAAGATGACTCATATTCTTGAGTTCAAATCCCACCTGAGATGTGGGACTCTGAACTCTATTTGCCTCAGTTTCCTCATCTATAAAATGAACTGGAGAAGGAAACTCAGTACCTTTGCCAAGAAAACCCCAAACGGGGTTATGAAGGGTCAGCCACAAGTGAAATGACTGATGAACACCATGAACGAGGCCCCGTGTTAAAGTGCTGGGGATACAAAAAGAGGCAAAAGACAGTCCGTGCCCCCAAAGAATTTATAATCTAATGCATATATCCTATTGTTGGCTCCCAATGCAGACACTGCCATCAGCTGATCCAGGAATACCTCTAGAGTCCAGTGGTTCTCAACCTTCCTAATGTCGCGACCCTTTAATGCTTATACGTGGGCATATCTGCATGTGGGAGGACCTGCCAGTAGATGGATAGAGGAGCAGTGTCTCGGTTCCTAAGACCATCAGAAATATGTGTTTTCTGATGGTCTTAGGCAACCCCTGTGACCCCTGTGAAAGGGTTGTTTGACCCCCAAAGGGGGTCACAACCCACAGGTTGAGAACCAATACTAGACCCTATGAGAAGGTAGGAAGTTCAACATCCTCCAGACTCTTCAAAGCTTCCGAGGCCCTCCTCCAGTACAAAGAAAAATTATCTAGACCAAAGCTAACGCTGACTAATGTCTCTCCTTCCTCCCTACCCTCACCAGGTGGCTCCTACTGAAAGGTTTTACTTTAGAGACTTTAATTCTAAACTAGCTTGAAATAATTTTTTTTTAATTATCTTGAAAGTTTATTGATAAACCCTATGACATGGCCATGGTCTGCCTCCCTATGAAAAATCCCTCTGGTTCCAAGGACTGTGCACTTAGTCTAAAAGCTATGATTGAGACTGTTTTGACACTGTGTCATCTTATCACTTACCTGGAGTTGATTGGAATGACTCAGTTGATCAGTGGTTCTAAAAGTATGGTCAGGGGACACAGTGGTCCCAGAGACCCTTTTCCAGGGTTTTCATAAAAACAAAGATGTTGTTTAAAAAAAAAAATAAGACTAAGAGCATAAAGGGGTTCTGGGACCCCCAAAATATAAGAACCAGTGGAGTAAATCAATCAGCCCCACTCTTACACAGGTATGTACACAGACATATTCAAGATGCATGCATGGTACAAGGAAGGTAACTTAAGAGGAAGAGCAATAGCAGCAGCTCCAGGCACCAGCACACCTCTCCTTTAGAGGGTCTGGCATCTGAACTGAGTCTTGAAGGAGGCCCAGGGATCTAAGAGGCCAAGGTAAGACACAGGAGTGCACTGATAAATGTCTAACAACCAGCTTTCCAAGAAAAAAATGTATGCATGGTACACTTTAAAGTTTACTGACATCATTAACATTTTGCCATCACTTTAAGTCTAGCCAACCAGTAAAATAATCAATCAAACTCTGATTTGTAGCTTGGTGATTTCCCAGGTGCAAATGCTGACACTGAAGATTTTGCTTTCTCAATTTTTTATATTTTAATTTTTTAAATTTATCTGCAGAGCTGTTTAGAGCTGGCTCCAGCACACCCCTGGTACTAAAACATTATAAACTCAGGTTCAATTTATACATTTCTTTCCCCATGGTGCCTCTGATTATTTTTAAAGCTTTTCTCAATGCTTAAAATTACATTCATCCAAGGAACTCCCGTTGTGGAAATTCATGCCACCACTGCAGATGAGCAATTTCTCCTCAATTACTAATCTTAAAGTATTGACTAAGGCAGTGACATCAAACTCAGACAGAAAAAACTACACCCACAGTAAGTCAGAAACCACAAATCAACACTGTTGTATTGTATTTTTATTATTTTGTTCAACATATTCCAATTACATTTTAATGTCATTTCAACTATATCACTAACTCTCTTGTACATAGTGGACAGCCAGAAACTTATGCTGAAGTGAATGAATGATATTTGATTTAGAAACAAATTCTAAGTCCACAACCAGAGATGCAAGCCAGACAATTTAGAAATATTAAAGGGAGAGGAAAAAAAATATACAAAGAATTCATAATGTAATCCATGCACTATGATTGGAGGGGAATGAGAGGGGCATTTTTGTTTCATGTTTCTAAGAGATGTAGACCTAAATTCTTCCACATTTTCAGGTTGCATGTTTCTGGAAATACTTATGTGTGTGCACCAGTCCTAGAGGGATGAACCTTGCTTGTCACAATGGTCAACTTTGTACAAAACTGCAGTTGGATACTCCAATGTGCTTCTTCCTGTGTCAGACCCTAAAAAAATACCTAGAAATTCTGAATACAGTCAAATACAGCCATCTGTCTCTGCATGATATTGCTACAGGGAAAATATTACTCTTGGTCCTCTTTGTTTTATGCTAGTCTCTAACGGTAATACAATCCCATAAACTTAATTTGCAAGCAAGGTCCTATTTTCTTAGAGATAAATTTTTCTGTCTGTGTACCTTCAAATTGATATGAGTAATGATAACTGACACTTAGAAAATGTTTTAAAATTTATAAAGTGCTTATATACACTGTGGTTTGTCCCTCACAACCCTGGGGGTATTGTTATAGACACTGCCCCATATTGCAGATGAGGAAACAGGTTATGTAGCTAGCATTTATTAATTTAGTGCTTTACTGTGGGTGCCGCAGAATCAACAAAATCTATGCTTTCAAACTGTGGTGCTGGAAAAGACTTTTGAGAGTCCCTTGGACAGCAAGAAAATACAATCAGTCTATACTTTAAGAAATTAATTTAGACTTCTCATTGGAAACACAAATACTGAAGCTGAAATATTTTGGTCACATAATGAGAAGACAGGACTCTTTGGAAAAGATCCTGATGTTGGGAAATACTGAAGGCAAAAGGAAAAGGGGATGGCAGAGGATGAGATTAATAGCTGGTGTCATGGAAACAATGAACATGAACAGACTTCAAGAGATAGTGAAGGACAGTAGGGGCTATAGTTCATGAGGTCACAAAGAGTCAACCATGCCATGACTGAACGATTCAAAAACAAATTAAGGCTGGCAAAGCACTTTACAAGTATTATCTCATTATATCCTCATAACAAATCTAGGAGGAAGATGCTGGTATCTCCATTTCAGAACTGAGGGAATTGAGGCAGAGAAGTGACTTGTCCAAGGTCACACAGCTATTAAGTGTCTGAGGCTGGATTTGAACTCAGGTCTTCCTGACTCCAAGCTCAGTGCTCTTTCCATTGTGCCACCTAGGCTAATAAATTAGCCTTTAAATAATAAGTCAATAGTCACACACTTAGTAAACATCAGAGATAAGAATTAAACCCAGGTCTAGAAGTAATTCCCCTGCACCATGTTGTTTCTCCCCTGACTTTTGTAGACTAGAATGCAGTGTGTTTTAGTCATTACCCAGCTCTTGGAGACACTCTCTAGCTGTTGGTCCTATTGAGACCCAAGTGATAGAAATTAGCTTTTGGTGAACTGGTATTTGCTTCTGTGATTGTCTCCATTTCTTTTTAGGGGTACAACATTCTTTTAACGGTATACAACATAAGGTCATAGCAGTAGGAGAGAGGTTATCTGCTTCTAGCCACCTGTAGCCAGACAGAACAATACCTAACCCATATAAGACAGTGATAATTTAGCCTATTTTTAAAAGATCTCCAGAGACGGAGATTATGTAGTCTCTACAACAGCATATTCCAGTATTGAATCATCCTAATACTTCAAAAGCTGCCTAATCCAACTCTCATGTTCTTCAGGTTGATTTCCTTGAATTCTTTTGTACAGATACATCAGTAAAAGTATTTTCCTCAAAACAACTTTTCACACATGACGACAGTTATTAAATCAACCAAGATTCTAGTTTTCAGGATAAAAAATTCTGACTCCATCAACCCTGCTTCCTAAGGTATTTTCTGTTTCTTCCAATTTTTCTATATCCCTACAAATTCCAGAGACCAAAACCACATAAGGATCAGGGCAGTATAAGGTGTTAGCTTCATTTTTGGCTCTTAAATATTAGATTCCTTAACATGTTTTCAATGGTTGTATTAGTTTAATAATTGTTGTTGAGCTGTTTCAGTTGTGTCCTACTCTCTGTGACCCCATTTGGAGTTTTCTTGGCAAAGATACTTCAGTGATTTGCCATTTCTTTCTCCAGCTCATTTACAGATGAGGAAACAGAATTGAGTGACTTGCCCAGGGTCATACAGCTGGTGTCTCAGGCTGTATTTGAACTCAAGAAGATGAGTCTTCCTGACTCCAAGTCCAGCGCACTATCCAATGTGCCACCTAGCTGCCTAAAAATATTAGCTGGTGAAATGCCCAGAAGATTGGTTGGGTTTAGTGACAGAGCACTGTAATGATACTGGGATTTGAAGATCTTTCATGCCCCTTGAACTTGCTGACGTAGCAGGAAGGGGTGGAGCATGAGAACGCTGGAACCAAGCTAGTCTCCCTGAGAATGCTGACTGGAAGCAGCAGCAGAGGCAGCGGCTGCGGTTGCGGCGCGAACTCCTTTTTCTTTGGGCCAGAATCTCTGCTAAGGACTCCTGCTGAGGACTGCCAGGGATGGGAACTGCAGGGGGCCGGAGCTGCTGGGAGCAAGCTGCCTGGATGCTGAGCAGTTGTCTTGAGTGAGGAGAGGAGGATCTTTGCCTGAGGTAGCCTGTCCTGTTTTGAAGGCTTGAGAATGTGGGTGTTTACCACTTTAACTACATGTGCCAACTTCATAACTACTATGTTGGCTTTGACTTTCTGGTTTGGGGACTTAGTTTTCTGGTATTTAAATGAATGCTCTAGCTATATTTCTTATGTAGAGAGCCTGTTACATTTTGTGATTAATAACCACATCAGCATACTTATAGTTACTGTAGGCATTGTGAATGCTGCGTTGCTGATATAAGCACCCAAGTTAGAATCCTGAATCTACTATTTACTACCTATGTCACTTTTGGCAAATCACTTAATCTCTCTAGGTTTCAGATTTTTCATTTGTAAAATGGGGATAGGAGTTGGCCAAATAATATCCTCCCACTCTAAATGTATGGCTCTGTGACACATTCAATGCCTGACCCACCACGATTCTCAGAAATTTCCAAGGTAGTATTCTTTTGGTTTCTAAAATAGTTTTGACAAAATAGGCAAGCACATTTTAAAAAATCAAGAAACAAGAAGAAAGCAAATTTCAAAGTACCGCGTGAAGTGTACATCATGGTGAATAATGCGTACGTTCCGATATTTTCATGGAAATGATCCACTAGAGGACAATTTTTGACCATAAGCATTCTAAGATTTTATTTTAATAAATTACCTCTTCTGGTTCATTAACTGGAACTTTTTAAGGCATAGGGAAGAAAACCTGGTTTCATCTTTATATTGCCCTCTGTGCCTTGCACATGCAGCACTGGGGTCATAACCTGTTCCATTGGATGAGCTTCTTAATTCACTTGATGAGATGATAGGATATAGACCATCTTGGAAGAGGACCTCCCATGGAAATGCACGTGTATGCTAGCACAAAGAGGACACAGTAATGATTGATTCCAACTGACTAGGGATTTCCCCAAATGACTGGCAGCTGAAAGCCAAGGGATATGGTCTCAGGTTAGAAGGGCCATCCTCCCCTGTGGCTTATAAAAGTATGATGTAAGGTTCTTCCCTTTCCATTCCTGAGTTTTCTATACAATTTTCTCTACAGACTAAAGTGCAATAGGTGAATAAGAGAGAATAAGAGGTCAATTTATTGCCCTTCAACCCCAGGGACAGAAAAATGGGGATTTGGAGAAGTACATGATAAGCAGCCAGTTCTCACTCAATTGTCCTTTTAAGTGCAATTCTGGATAGGATGCTAGACTTGTGTACCAGCAAGCACCCTAGCATACCTAAGGCGGCTACTAGCACAGGTTCTTAGATCTGCTTTTCTAAAGGAAAGCAACTCAAAATGGGTTAACGGTTTCACTTTAATCAATCAAACACGTATCATTTACCTAGTTCAGGGGGAAAAGTCAGCACCC
>CM053589.1:47026044-47062259 GCA_028646515.1 Pseudochirops corinnae | reverse complement strand
ACCCACTGCCCAATCACAAAACTACAAGGCACGGGCATTCCTGGAAAACAAGCCTGGCGACACAGGCTCCACGTGACCGCATTCAGCCTATTAGGGAACAGAGTATACTTTCAAATATCCAAGGGTCCTCAGAGTCACATAGCCGCTTTAGCAAAGGGCCTAGGGGCAGGGAAGATCTTCAGATTCCCATAACAACTTGGAGTCAAGAAAGTCTAGGTTCAAAATCTTCAGAAATTTATTAGCAATGTTACTCTGGACACATTTAACCTCTCTGTACCTCAGCTTCCTCATCTGTAAAATCAAAGTGTTGGACTACATGGCCCCTTGAGATCCCTTTCAGCTCTAAATACAATAAAAGATAAATATGGAAACTACCTCTTACTGAAAGATAGACAATGAATTGGTATCAGTACTAAACCAAATGGCATAGCATCTAAATATTTAAGGGAAAGGCTAAATGAATTGTAGAAAGAAATAGTAAAACTATAATAATGAGGAACCTCAATTCATCCCTTTCAGACCTAGATAAATATCACAAAAAAGTAAATAAGAACAAGTTAAGGAGATGAATAGAACTTCAGAAAAGTTAGATAAGATTGGCCACTAGAGAATGATAAATGGCAAGAGAAAGGAGTGTACATGTGGTTTTTTTTTTCCAGGTGATCAACAAACCTTTATTAACCTCCTGTCTGAGTTTAAGTCCTCAGTTTATGGCCCTAACACTGCAGGACCTTGGTGTCATTGGTCTCTGCCACCATTTTGTCATCTACAATCCTCCAGGTGCAGGTCTTATGGATGTTTCACAAGGAACAATTGGTACTACCCAAGGTACGAACAAGATTGAAGTCCCACTCATCCTTCAATAAGGTTTGATAGGTATTTATCTCTGTTTCCAGTCTGACTTTCATGTTGAGCAGGGTCTCAAATTCCTTTGCTAGGTACTGTCCCTGTGTGAGTGTCTGCGCCAGCTTTGCATCAAGGGGTAGCAGGGTTGCATTGACCTGCTCCATCTATACAGCAAAGCTGGTCTCCGTCTCCTTCAGGCTATCCTCCAAGCTGGCTTTTCAATTTTGAAGGGAGTCCTGGTTGATCTCTAGGGACTGAACTATATGTTTCAGCTCAGTGACAGTATTTCTATCAGTTTCCACCTCTTTGGACCTTGTGTTGACCACCACAGTGATCTCCATCTACTGGAACCAGTACTTATCAAGCACTTCCATTATTCTCAATCAGAGCATCATACTCAGCTCAGATATCAGCCATGTCCTTTCTCAAGTCCTGGGATTTGAGAGAATCTACCTCCATATCAGTCGAGAGTCTACAATCTGAGCTTATAGTTCTTCCTTCATAGGCTGGCCACATTGGGGTCATCAATGACCTTCTGGAGGCCATGAATATTGCCTTCTACAATCTGTCTCATGGCCAGCTCTGACTCATACTTGACTCTGAAGTCATCAGCAGCCAGATGGGGATAATTGATCATAAAAAATCATATTATTATATCTATAGATACATAAAAAAGCTTATGACAAAATACGGCACCTATTCCTGTTTAAAACACACCACACACACACACACACACACACACGAAAGCATAGAAATAACAAAAATCCTTCCTTAATATGATAAATCTCTCTAAAACCAAGAGACAAAATAATACTTAATGAAGATAAACTACAAGTCTTTTCAATGAGAAATTCCATTTAAAAAAAAAACTGCAGAAAGTATATAATATTTGGGAGTATACCTCTCAAGATATACACAGAAATTATATGAACACAATTATGTAACACTCTTTACACAAATAAAGACTGATCTAAATAACTGAAGAAATATTAATTCCTCATAGGTAGGCCAAACCAATGTAACAAAAATCAGAATTTTACCTAAATTAATTTTTCAATACTATACTAATTAAACTACCAAAAGATTACTTTATGGAACTAGGAAAAAAAAAACTTTATATGGAGGAAATAAGAAGTCAAGAATTTCAAGAGAAATGATGAAAAAAAGTGAGAAGGAAAAAAAAAGGCCCATCAGTACTAGATCTCTAACAACACATCAAAACAATTTGTTACCAGATAAGAAAGACATAGGTTGATCAGTGGAACACATTAGGTACATAATATACAGAAGTTAATGAGCATGGCAGCTTAGCATTTTATAAACCCAAAGATTCCAACTTGGGCTAAGAATTCACTACTTGACAAAAACTGTTGGGAAAACTGGAAAGCAGGATGGCAAAATCTAAGTCTACATTAATACCTCATGCCATATACCAAGACAGACTCCAAATGGCTATGTGATTTAAACGTGCTGAGTGAAATTATACACAAATTAAAGAGACAAGGAGAAAAAAATCTATGGATAGGTGAAGTTTTGCTATTTTTTCTGTCATGTCTGACTGTGACCTCTTTTGAGGCTTTCTTGACAAAGATACAGGAGTGCTTTGCCATTTCCTTTTCCAGCAAATTTTACAGATGAGAAAAATGAGGCAAACAGGGTTAAGTGACTTGCCCAGGATCACACAGCTAGTAAATGCCTGAGACTGGATCTGAATTCAGGAAGATGAGTCTTTCTATCCTGCCTCTATCCTGGACCACCTGGCTGCCCTGGATAGGTGAAGAGATCATGGAAAAACAAGAGACAGAGAAGAATACAGAAGGTAAAATGAACGATTCTGATTGTGTAAAATTTGTGCATGTATATGGAATTGATCCAAAAAATGAGAACTATTCCCTAATTGATAGTTATAAAATACGAACATTTTTCAAGGGAAAAAATTTCAATTATCAATAGCCAAATTTTTAAAATGTTCCAAATCACCATTTAATTAGAGAACTGCAAATTAAAACAATTCTTGAGGTTTCATCATACACTGATCAGATTAGCAAAGTTGACCAAAAAGGGAAATCAACAAATGCTGGTGGGGGTATGGGAAAAGAGGCACATTAATGTATTATTGGTGAAGCTATAAAATGGTCAAGCCATTCTGGGAAGCAATTTGAAGCTATTCCCAAAAAGCCATTAAACTGTGCATACCCTCTCTTACCCAGCAATATCATCACTAGGTCTATACCACAAAGAGATCAAAGAAAGAGAAAAAAAAAAGATCCATATGTGCCAAAGCAGCTCCTTGTACAGCGGCAAAGAATTGGAAACTGAGAGGGAGGTGAACATCAACTAGGGAATGGTTAAGCAAGTTATGGTATATGAAGGTGATGAAATACTATTGTACTATAAGAAATGAAGGGAATAACTTCAGAGAAACTTGTGCATGTAGCATATGTATATGGAATTGATCCAAAGAATGAGAACCATTCCCCAACTGATAGTTACAAAATGTGAACATTTTTCAGAGGAAAAAATTTCAGCTCTCAATAGTCAAATTTTAAGCAATTGGTGCACAGTGAAGGGTGGAGAAACAGTAGAAAATTTCATACAATATTGTAAAGACAACAATTTTGAAAGACCTAGAACTCTAATCAACACAATGACCAACCATGATTCCAAAGGAGTCATGATGAAATATGCCACCCATCTCCTGTTTCAGAAGTGTTGGACTCAGATTGCAGATCAAGATTATGGGTCTATGTGTACACACACATAGACACAATCACACATATATGACATGGCTAATGTGAGAATGTGTTTCGCTTGACTAGACATATTTGTAACAGGAGTTTTATCTTTCTTTTTTGTCATGGTTTCAGGGGAGGGGTGAGAGGGAGGGAAGATGTATTTTCATTCATTGAAAAAATAAAACAATTAAAAAAAAGGGTTTACTGTGTGGCGGACACTGTGCAGTAGACACTGTGCTACATGCTGGAGATACAAAGAAAGACAAAAAACACAGGTCCTGCCCTCAAGGAGCTTATATTTCAGTGCGGGAAATTCATGTCAAAAATCACATACAAGATATTTACAATGCAAATAGAAGATAATCTCAGAGGTAAGGCTCTACCAGTACCTGAGTAGTAGGCTGGGGACCAGAAAACACCTGAAAAGGGAGATCTATGATCTGAGCTTTGAAGGAAGTCTGAAGGATGAGTCTTTAAGAAGGAAGAGAATTACTGATATAGGGAACAGCCAGTGAAATGACAGCACTGGGATATGGAGTGCTGTGAGCAAAAAACAGCCAAGAGGCCACTGTTGCTGAATCTTCAAGTAAATGGGAGGGAACAAAGCATTATAAGACTGGAAAGATGGCATAACCTCTAAGGTTCTTTCCAGTTCCAAATCCAAGGAGCACATAAATATCTTTCTTATATTTAATGGAAATTCCCCTCCGTATAATGGGCTGCCATTGTTCTGAACTACCCACTTTAGTGAAACAGATCAACTCTAACTATATTTAAGCATCACAACCTATAGATAGTTGCAGATGATTATCATTTCTCCACTTAAATCTTCTCTCCTTTAGGTAAAATATCCTCATTCACTTTAGGCATTTCCTATACGATATGGTTTCAAGTCACATCAGCATACTGATTGCCCTATACTGGACAAGCTCCAAAAGTATTGTCAGTGCTCCTCTTAAAACAGGAGATCCATAACTGAGTATAATGTTCCAAGTGTGACTAATGCACTGTAGGGTGGAATTATTACCACCCTGAAATGGAAATTATATTTTAATTAATGTGTCTAGAATCATATTGTCTACTTTAGTAGCCATATCACCTTTTGATTTAATATTGATCTTCCAGTCAATTAAAACCCATTTCTTTCTTTCCTTTTTTATAAAATAAGAAACATCTCTTTATTCTATTCTTATGTAGCTAATTTTTCTTTACCCTAATCACAGAACTTTACATTTCTGCTTATTAATTTTCATATTGGTAGGTTTAGGCCATCATCTCAACCTATCAAGCCTTTTCGGCTTCCTGATTCTGTTATCCAGGTAACCAGTTTACCCCTTCTCTCTTAAGTCTTTTGCAGATTTGATAAGCATGTCAATCACATCTTCGATGAAGTCACTGATAGAAAAGTTGAACAAGACAGGGCAAGAGGTACCATGGCATATGAGATATTGTTGGCATTTATGAAGATTCTTCGGGTATAATCATTCATACTATTTTAAACCCATCTAACTATGCTATCATTCAGCCCAGATTTTCCTATGCTGCCAATGAAAATATCATAGATTTTGTTCAATCCCTTACTGAAATCCAAGTACCTACAGTTAAATAGAGAGTGTGTCACTGGTTTTTCAGTCTGGCTCAAAAAAAAAAGGGAGGGGGGAATGAGGTAAGTCTGGAATGACTTGTTCTTAATGAACTTATCCAGGCTCCTGGTCATTACTGCATCTTTCTTTTATAGTCACAAACTATCAATTTAACAATGCCCTCTAGCCTATAGTTACTAAAGTACACTTTCACTTCATTTATGCAAGTTTTTAAAGTATTTTGGAATCAGGAGCCCTATTTCAAATCCAACATCTATGACTTATGTCACATTGCACTGAACAAGTTACAACCTCTCTGGCTTCTGTTTCTTTGCCTATAAAATGAGGTAATAAGAATTGCCTTACCTTTTCAATGGAGTTACTATGAAGAAAGCGCTCTGCAAATCTTTAAGTATGTTTTAAATAGGAGATTTTGGTGTTAGTCATTTCATCTGGCCTGGGAGACTTGAACTTGCTTTCTTACTACCTTCTCACCCCTCTGGTTTTGGTTTTCTTTTACTTATATTTAGTCTTTTATTTTGTTTTGGCTTTTTTTCCCCAATGTGAGGATTATTTTTCTTGACTGAAGAGATAAAAGCAAATTAGTAATACAGTACAGTGGAAAGAAGTCCCAGCTCTAGCATCAGAGGAGCTAGGTTCAAATTTCACCTCTGATGCTTACTAGCTGTGTGACCTTGGCCAGGTCACTATACTTATGGCCCCCAGCAGGTGCTTAATAAATACATGTTTATTGACTGACTGCCTGACCAAAAGCATTGGACTTAATAGCCTCTGAAGTTCCATCTAGCTCTAGATCCATGATCTAAGATGGTTTCAATTCTGTTGTCCATAAACAGTACACCATCTATTTCAAACAGGGCTTCCTATTTCTTTTTTTTCTTCTTTTTGCCCTTAGATTTTGGAAAGTCCTCTCTGGTATCCTTGGTATTTTTTTAACAAGCCTCCACTCATTCTGGGTATTAGCCTTGCTGAAGCTATTTTTATATTTCTGTGACATTTCTTTCTGCCTTCTTCCTTAGTGAGGTGCCCCGATTCCATTTTTGTACACTTCCTTTTACAATATAAGCTCACGAGATAGCTGCCTGGGCAGTCAAATCCATCTTATCAGATACTTCTCCCAATTTTTCTTTATTGGGATCATCTGTGATTATATCATAAAAAAATTCATTTTTGAGAGTTTCTCGTCTTAAGAGAGATTCTCTTGAAAGTCTCTCTTAAGCTACCTTCTATTTTAAATCTAAGCCAGAGGATCAGGGAACTCATTGACCAACTTAGATTTTAAAGACATATGGAAAAGTGGAAGCAAGGGCAGGTAATGAAGTATGAATACAAAAGCACGACACAGCTTTATGAAAACAGGATGTGGAGAATGAAATTTCATTCCAGGTCAGCTGAAGTACATTAGGGAACATAAGGAGGACAAAAAATAATGGTGGTGGTAGTGGTGGGGGTATGTGTGGATGCGTGCATTAGTGTTATATTAGTGAAAAGATGTGAATCAAAAAGGGGAAGGATAATCGCTTGGAATGGATGGTATGAAGATAACAGAAGATGAAGAGGAAGCAGGGTTGCTCAACTCTTATTTTGCTTCTGTTTTCTTTCCTAAGGAAAACAACTTTTAGACTGGAAAAGAAATACACAAAAATATCTATTCTATAGTAATATAGTTGAAACTCAAGACGTCAGAGAATCTATCATCCATCATAGCATTTAGATAGTTCTTTAATGTTTACAAAGTGCTTTGCATATATTATCTCATTTGATTCTCAAAACAATCCTGGGAGGTAGGTGCTATTTTTAGGCTGAGAGAGGTTAAGCGACTTGCTCAAGGTCATCGTAAGTCTCAGAGACTGGATTTTAACTCATGGGTTCCTGGTTCCAAGGCTAGCATTCTAGCTACTATACCTCCTAGCTGTCAAAATAATATTAGGAGTTCTAGTTATAACTAGGCCCAGATGAAATATATCCTAGCTTACTGAAAGAATCAGCCAGTGTGGTTGGTGAGACATTATCATTGACCTCTGAAAGACAGGCAAAGTACTGCAGGATTGCAGAAGGGTAGATATTATCCCATTCACAAAAAGGAAAGATAGTTGAGTCTATAAAATAAGGCCAATGAATTTGACTTTGGTTCTATCAAAGAGATGTTTGGTGAGCATCTAGAAAAGGCAACAGTCACAAAGGGCTCCGATGCCTTTATCAAGAACAGGTCACGCCAAACAAACTTGATTTCCTTTTCTTGGATAGGGTTTACTAGACTGGTAGGTCAAGGAAATGCTATATATAAGTACCATTTGCTTGCATTTTAGCAGAGCGTTTGACAAAGTATTTCATGTTACTTTGGGGACAAAATGGGGAAATATGGAACAGACAAGAAGGTGGATTAAGAGCTAGCTGAATGACCGAAAACAAGAAGTGGTTACCAATAAATAATTTGATAGCAACCTGGAATTCAAAATCTAGTAGAGGGCTCCAGGAATGAGTGACTTGCTCAGGACAGCGCAATAGCACCATCAACTTTTTTTTAAAGGCAGGGCTTATTAGCACAGTATGTGGGAAGTATTTAATAAAGGTTTGATCAATGACTGAAGAATTAAGAACAATAGTTTGAAGAAGTAAAGAGATAAATTTCAGGTTGAGGAAAAAATTTCATAACAATTAGAATTATCCAGGCAAGCTATGGGCTGCCCAGGGGAGGTGTGAATTCTCTCACTGGAGGTCTTCAGGGAAATGCTTTCTACCCAGCTTTTCCACTTAGGTTTGCAAATTTCCACACAAAGCTGTCTATCTTCAGGGAATGAAGTGATACTCGAACTCCATCTGCTCTAGTTCTCTTACACATGGTATATAATTAAATTGCCACCTTTCAATTGTGAATTCTATTTCACGTACAGTAGTTTTGATGGCACCTATTGGTTTATGTTTCGTAATCTCAAATTCCATTTTCCCCTTAATTTTGCAGAACCAAAACCACAAATACGGTTCCTGATCCTCTTTCTAGTTATTTTACCCTTCCATCTTTATTATTCTATGTCACCAACATGTATATTTATTTGCTTTTATCTGGAGCTTTTTCTTCATCATCTTGCACTTCAGCATAAAGCCCTCTTGATCATATCACTAAGTCTTCAGGAAACACATTCTTTCCAGGCCTCCTGAGATGCATTCCATTCTTATCCAAGGAGTCATAATTCTTATGCCTCAAAGCAACAATCCCCAAAACTGTAGCATACTTTTAAGGACCAGTTGACTCTTCACTTCCCACGCCCTCTTTTTCTTTCTAATATCTCAACCTGAAAGAAGGTATGAAAATGTTATTTGTTATATTCAAGCATTTTAGGTTCTTTCCATCTTCATTCTTTGAGATCCTTCAATTTCTTCTTAAGGTATTGTTCATCCTTATATAATAAGTGATACTTATATAGCACTTTAAGGTTTGCCAAGTGTTTTTATGTACACTATCTCATTTAACCCTTACAATAACCCTGTGAGATATTATTATTCTAGTATGACAGATAATAAGGCTAACACTCAGAAAGGTCATGATTTGCACATAGCCTATAGGATCATCATATATGAGTCTGAACTTAGGTCTTACTGACCCTTCAGGTCTAGAGTTTTATTAGCTATATATAGAAAGCAGCTGATGTGCATAATGAGACCCACACAGAACCTGAATCTGTTCATGTGTTCTCTCTCTGTGTCTCTGTTTGTCCGTCTGTCTCTCCAAAATAACATCTGCTGAGATACACACTCTGTTGTGCCATTATCTGCAAAGGCATTCCTTCTGCTCCCCATCCTTTACTGTTCTTCACTGCTATCATCTACTGGTACTGTGGTGAATGAATTGTAGCTATTATGTGGCCTTCAGGCCATAGGCTCAGACAGTAATTCAGTTCTTTTATGACTCAGACAATAGCATTTGCATCTATCCAGCCAGTAGACATCCTTAAACTTAGGCTGACTATCTTTAAAAGTACCTGGCTATATCCTGAGCTGTTCAGTCTCTTATTTGATTGAGAAAATTCTTTTCAAATCTTCGTCATAGAGGAGGAAGAAATAATTTTCATGGAGCCAGTTCAGGAGACCCCAGATCAGAAATTTCTCTTAGCAAGACTAGACATGTGAGCTAGAACAGCTGTTGTGCTACCATCCAATAAGTACCAAAATTACTTCTCTCTGAATATCCATAAGACGCTTCTTTTTCTTTTAAGGAAAAACAATGTTTCTGCTTTCAGACCCTGTTTTAAATTTCCAGTTTTGGAATTGGCAGGAAAGAAGAGACCATATTCCTATTACCTTCCATTTATATGTCTTCCCCGCCATCCACCAAGAAAATATTTATTGTCAACTCCTAAAAAACATTGCTAATTTGTCTCTATTGCAATGTACCCAATCTGGCTCTGTAGTCATATTTACACACAAATACTTCATGGTTTCTGATATTTTATATTTTTAAATTTTACAAACTACATTTCTCACTAGAAGAGAATTCAACTCTACCTGAAGCATATAATGCATTAGCTGGAAACTTTGATCAGTGTATTTCAAACAAAATAAAACTTAGAAGATATTTAGTTGTTTCTGTTTATTTAATTTGCAAATAGCCCAACAGAAGAATACTTTAGGGGCAGCTAAGTGATGCAGTGAGTAGAGCACCCACCCTGGAGTCAGGAGGACCTGAGTTCAAAAATCGACCTCAGACACAACTCTTACTAGCTGTGTGACCTTGGGCAAGTCACTTAACCGCAACTGCCCTGCCCTCCCCCGTCCAAAAAAAAAGCAAAAAAAAAAAAAAGAATACTTTAAATTTTCCAATTGTGTGACCCTAGATAAGTCATCTGATCTCTCTGAACTTCAGTTTCCTAACCTGTAAAATGAAGGGACTGTGACCTTTAAAATCCCATCCAGCTCTATATCTCTATGATCCTATACAAAGTACATTGCAAACTTTAAGTTCTATATAGAAAGAAATATATATGTATGTATGTATATATATACAGAGAGAGAGAGATAAATATGTGTGTATATATATGTGTGTGTGTGTATATATATATACATATATGTATATATGTATATATATATATATATCTTTTAATTTTTTTCTTTTTCTTTTTCTTTCTTTTTTTGTCCAGTCTTGTGACTTTATCTTCTTATGAAATTCCTTTTACCAATTCAGAAACTTAAAGAATCCTCTAGGGGCACTGAAAAATCAGGTAACTTGCTCATGGTCACACCTCTGTCTAGTATGTGCAAGAGTGAGATTTAAATCCGTTTTCATGATAGCTAAGTTGGTCCTCTCTTTGCCACTCATTGCTATTGCTAATTTTCACCATTATCATCACCACCACCACCACCATCATCATTCTTCTCATTATTATTACTACTAAACATACTATTTTATTGGTATAGAAGGTTCCTGATGGGGGACTTCCTGGACTAGTGGAGATAAGCACCTATCAGGTAAATGATACCTTAGAGAATTGCCCTAGGGCACCAAGAGGTCAGATGACTTACATGGGGTCCCACAACCACTGTGTGACAGAAGTGGGGACCTGAATCTGCGTTCTCCTGATTCCCAGGGCAGCTCTTTATAAATGCAGTAGCAGTAATTAATAACAAACCTGAAGAATGCATGGGGCTTTGTGAAAGAGATGTTTTATCTTTCAACTTGTAATTTTCCTATGGGATTTCACCTAGTATAAGAAATTCCTGATTTGCAGATCTGGGTGATATTTTAAAGGATATCTAAATTTAGCACAGACAGATAATATATCAGTTAGATCACATTAAACAGTGGAAAGCAAGCATCCTATTCTAGGATCAATCCTCCCGACCTGAAAAGTACCCTCATCTCAAACCTCTTTTTTTCAGGGAGGAAATTTTGATGATGGGGTAAATATGTTCAGAAGACCTTGGTCCATTTTTATATATTCAATGCCCAGAAATAACATGTTTCCCATTGTATTTCCTGACACACCATGACCCAATGAATGGTAACCAAAAGCAAGGCAGGCTATGTTAGATTAAATGGATTTGTCTACTTGTTTCTTAAACTGTGGGGTCTTGAAAAATTTGGCATAAGTAAAAGGTTTCTGAACACACAATGACCAAAAATCAATTCAAAATCAAATGCATAATGAATCTGAAGTGTTGCTGGCAGCACTTGCCTGTGCTGTATTATGCAACTTTGCTCCAGCCATGGTTCTGAACACAAAGCATGCACACTTTGTGCATGCCCTCAGGCTACACAACACCGAAGAACACTGCCCAAGCATGAAGAGGGGTTTCAAGTGGAAAAAGTTTAAGAAGCCCTTTACTATATGATAATCATGAATCCTGAAATTTCTTCTTCAAGAAAAGATCCTTTGGAATATCAAAATATTCATAATTTCATTGTCAAGAATACTCCCCTCTCCTGACACAGATCATCACCCCTTTGTGCTTTACAGGGTCCCATAGGGCAAGACCAAACCTTGTTGATTATTTCAGTTGCAACAAGATGCAAGTATTCCCTGATCCATCTTTCTTGATGAATAGAAGGAATAGAAGAAGGTCAAAGAATTTGGCTGTTGCAAAGGTAATGGGCCAGACACTTAAAACAGTTCATAAAGCTCTAGTGGGACCTTCAGAAGTAATGACAAAATGTATTTGTCTCTCCTAGTTATCAGGAATTCTGAGTTAGCAGATTTCCAGCTGCTGCCAATAGCAGTCCCATGGCTGCCTGGACAGGATGCTCAACAAGAGGAGAACAAAAGGAAAATGTTTTAGTGAAAAGCTACAGTTGGTGAGTTTGTAGATTGAGCTCCTGATGCCCTGAGCCATGGTGGAAGAAGAGGGGAATGTTGGAATCGGTGGGGAGGATCACTGATTACCTTCTCATTCCAGAGTTTATCTGGTAACTGGTATGTAACAGTGGCTGTCTCAATAGGAGTTGGAAAGAGGGTTTCACTCACCATAGGGTAAGATCACCCTTTTTCCCTACATGTGACTATGATTACTCTCCTCTATGCATGACCCCCTGATACCTTGGCAATTTAGAGTTTCTGGGAGTGGAAATTAAAAGACCTTTTACTATAGTGTCACCCAACTGCTTAGAGTTTTAATGCTGTATCTTTCAAAATTCCAATCTCATCAAGTAAATGTATTTTTAAGCTATAATACTAGTGTGTTTTACTTTGGGTCACATGTAATTCAAAAGGAGATAAGAATCTTAATGGGATGGAGGCAATATGAGCCAAGTATGATAAATTTTTGAAATATTATATGTTAATGATTTTATATTTTAAACTCCAGATTGAGCTGAGAGGAGCCCAAGTAGCCATGGGAAGAGAGTGCATCTAATCTAGATGCGTACACAGAGAGAGCTAGGTCTGCAGCCTGTTTGCACATGAATGCAAGAGAGCTGGAAGCCATAACTCAAGTCCAGAGTAGCAGATGATGGCTTAGGCTAAGATTACATGCTGAGCAGCTATTCCAGACCCCACTCCTGGGAGGCATGTAAGTACTGATGCTCACTCTTCCATTTTCATTGTTGGTGTTTTGGACCCATGTAAGGTACAATAATAAAGATGAAAAATTAACCTGTATTAGTACCAACAGTATGTTTACCTACATGTGTAGATACTCACTCCTTTCTGCCACTTTTATCATCATCCCTGGCATGTTTAATCTTTACTTGGCACTTTATAGCACTGATGATGCTGTTATCCCTTTTCTACACCAAAGGCAAGAATAACACAGTGACTATTCATTAGGCTAGGATATGAACTCTAATTTCTGGCTCCCATCCTTTATAGAATCTACATTTCCTCTTACTCCCAGGTGACCCAACATTACTAAAGATCAAGTAATTTATGGGGAACCACCCATCCCCCAAGAATAAAATTCACAACAGTGCAGATATGAAGAACCAGAGTGACCTAAGAGGACAAATAGGGAGACATCTCCACCAGTCATTAGAGTGGATAGGACTCCAGAAAATCGCTGCCAATAGTTATACTGCACCTGAACAAGGTAAATTATCTATCTCAACACTTTTTGAGATCAAGATATGAAAGATAACCACAGGCCAAAATTTGAAATCAATGAAGTATTTTGATTTTTTCTTTTTCTTTTTTTTCTTTTTGGAGGGGGGAAAGAAAGGCAATTGAGGTTAAGTGACTTGTCCAAGGTCCCACAGCTAATAAGTATTAAGTGTCTGAGGTTGGATTTAAACTCAGGTGCTCCTGACTCCAGGGCCGATGCTCTATTTAGTGTGTCATCTAGCCACCTCAAAATCAATGAAGTTTGATTCCAGCAGCCCCAACCTCTCCTTTTGTAGCAAGTCATCTCAGGGAGGAAATTACATAACAGGCTCACTCACATTTAGGGATAAGAGATCGAATACATTCCATCTTCTAGAAAGAGCACTATAAAAGAAGAGCCTTGTGAAGGCAGTGCTGAACCCAAAGGAAGGAGTTTCTAATAAGTGAATTTAGCAGACGGTATATTTTGGGTGTCACCAACCTTGAGGAAAGTTTTCCAGCCCTGACAAAGCACTCTTTCATTTCATTCCTCTTGACAAAGATAAGATTTTTTCAAGTTCCTACTTCCTTTCTTTGGGTATCTAACACCTCGCATACTGCCTTGCCTATAGTCAGCATCTAATAAATGCTAGTTGAACTGAATTGAATTTGTAGTTCTCACTAAATCATGTCTAAAAAAAAGATTATCAATTGACTTAACCCTTTGGTGATAAGCCTGTCCAAATTTAGCAAGGTTGGTCATCACATGACAGACATACAATCATAAGATCATAGATTTAGGGAGGGTAATTTCAACGCTCATCTGTCACTGCATAGATGAGAAAAGCAAGGGTCAGCAAGGTAAAGTGTGTTGTTCAAGGTCCTACAAGCAGTAAACTGCAGGGCTGGGCTTGGAACCAAGTTCCTCTTGACTCCAAATACTATTGTATTCTGTTGGTGAGTGGGTAGACTGAGTTCCTGTTGCCCTGAGCCATGGTGGAAGAAAAGGGGAATGTTGGAATCAGTGGGGAAGATCACTGATTACCTTCTCATTCCAGAGTTTATCTGGTAACTGGTATGTAACAGTGGCTGTCTCAATAGGAGTTAGAAAGAGGATTTCACTCACCATAGGGTAAGATCACCCTTTTTCCCTACATGTGACTATGATTACTCTCCTCTGTACATGACCCCCTGATACCTTGGCAATTTAGAGTTTCTGGGAGTGGAAATTAAAAGACATTTAACTAGAGTGTCACTCAGCTGACTACAAACTCACCAACAGTCTACAGACTCACCAACAGAACCCTTTCTAATGTACCATGCTGCCTCTACAATCCATCCACTTGAAGCTCTTTAAGCTTGGTGGCAACATATCAGAACACATGCTCTATTGCCAATAGCCTTGGAGAACTCAGAATCAATTCTATAATGAAGCACCTAAGTTAGACTTTAACAGAGAAATACTTGATTTATTTGTTGGATACATGGCATCAATCACTGGAAATTGTCTAGAGACACAATTCAATGCAGTCTAACTCCACAAGTATTTATTATCTACTTTCATGACCTTATGCTAAGTTCTGGGGGTATAAAACCAAAAATGAAATAGTCCCTGTTCACTAGGAACTAACACTCTATGGGGGGAAGAGGGTAGAGAGTCTATCAGAACACAAACTTATCCAAGATGGGCTCCATGAACAGAACTATAGCTGCAGCAAGTGCCCCATGGAGCAACTCTGGTATACATGCAGTTTCCCAGATGTAGTGAACTGTGATAAATGATATCTCGATAAAAAGCCACTCTTATTCAAAGCAAGTTGGAAAACAATATTTCAGGAGAATAACCTTCTTTAATCATATACTTTGATGGAGGAATGTTCTTATGCACATCAGCTCAGCCTCGATTCCTTCCAGAAGGACTGACATCTTAAACGGCTCTAAACAATGAATCACCTTGTCAAATAAAGTGCAAAATGGAAAACCTGTTACCAAACTCATCTGATATAATGACATTTACAACAACATGTTTGAGGTGATAAACCGACAATAATAATTATATTTCCTTTAGACTTTGATTGTACTTGGAAAGTTCGATGCAATCATACTTTCTTCCTTCAAGAAAATTTTACATCCCGACATTTAATTTCTGAAACTTCAACCCATCTATGAGCATGCAAATCACAGCTGGCATTAAACTAAGCACTCTCAGCTCCCTTTTGGAAAGACTGGAATAATGATGACGATGATGCAAACAATGGCTAAGTATAGGAGATTTTTCCTGTAATTCAAGGTTGATGGAAGTAATACTGTTCAGAAATGACAAATGTAACCCTTTTTTTTTTTTTACCCTAGTAAAAAGCCTTTGCTGATGAGCCCCATTGTGGGTAATAAAAAAGGAATCCAGTACATTGGAAATAACCCAGAGCTCGGTTATTAGCACAGTACCTTGCCCACATTATAGAATCACAGATTAGAGCTGGAAGGGGCATTAGAAGCCATTTAATCTAAGCACATGATTTTGCTGATGAGGAAACTGAGAGCCATACAGGTTAAATGACTTGCCCAAGGTCAAACAGGTAATAGGTGAAAAAGCAAGATTTAAACCCAGGCCCACTAACTTCAAGGTCTCTGCTCTTTCTGTCATTGCAATATGCCACCATAATATTAAGCATTTGGTAAATGTTTGTTGGACAGAAGAATGAAAGGGAGAGGGAGAAGAAAGGGGAAGAAGGACAGTGCAAAAGAGAAGGAAAGAGACAGAGGGGGAAAGGGAGCAAAAGAGAATGGGAAGGAAGGAGGGAAGGAAATCCTGGAAGTGTCCTATATAGCATTCTGAACATTAAGGAACATTTCAAGAATATACTAAAGTCTTATAACATGTAGCAAAAGAATACCGATTGGCAAAAGGAGAATAAAGTGTATTTTTTTTTTAAATGACATATCTTTATTTCTCCTATAGCCACTTCCTAATGATGTACAAAGAAGATATTACCCCACTGAGCACTAGACCAATGTCCTAATTCCATCTGGTATAGTCAGACCCGGAATGCTCTTTGATATTCCTAAACAATTCCATTAAAGAAATATTTTCAATAGTGTCTGATCCCACATTCATTCTTGCAATGTCATCAGTTTCAGTACTTGTCAGCAGCTCTGGTAAAAAGTTCAATAGGGGAAAAGGTTAACACCCTTGACTAAAACGAGATTTGGACATTATTTGTGGGTTTCAATTATCCATGCTATCTCTGTTGCAGATTGCCCCAGATCATCAAGAGTTGGCCATACATCTCCTCCTGGAATATTTATGATCTCTGAATCTACATATGACTAAACATAGTTCAGAAGCCAGATGGCAGTACACACACACACACACACACACACACACACACACACACACACGAACACACACATGAACACACATATACAAACCCTTAGTGACTCAGAACAACCCTGTTTTGTTTTTCCATAGATGCTTGATTTTTTAAAAATTATTGACTATCTAAAAGGTGTTCTAAAGAAAATGAAGATGAGACAGTTCATGCTATGACATTTTAAAGTGAAAGGTATGACCTAAATATCTTTCTCTTTTGATGGCTTTTTCTTTTTTTTAATACTCCACATGGACTGTGGTGAAGATCTGGGATTAGAAAGCGAAGGTTTTCCTTTCTGAGATGGACTGATTTGAGAAGTATTTTAAATAGTGAATAGAAGGAGAGAGTGTTACATGCTTATTCTAAGCATGTGGGACTGCAAGGAAGGAGATGCCTGTGGAACTTGAAAAAGAAGAAAAATCAGTGTGCTGTAGGAAAGTTGGCCAAGTAGGACAATGGGACGTTACAATAGTAGTTAAAAAACAGGAGAAAAGAGATATAAAAACATTTAGAATATGTGTGTTGGGGGGTGGATAATGGGGAGACCTTTCCAAATAAGAATTAACTAATTTAAATCCTACATGGAAGAACAGAGCAAATCAGTGGAGGATTCGGAGAGTAACAAATACGGGTCATAATTTTATCATTAATTTTTGTTTTTGTTTTCTTTTCTTTTGGGGAGCAACAGGATGTATGATTTTGTCTAGGCCTATAATTTCATCATTGAAAGGAACTTCCCATGTGGAATCCCAATTTACCAATTTAGACAAATAGTCAATAACTTATACTTCTACAGAACTGACTAGGGCACTGAAATATTAAATGAGCCAGCCTGTATCAGGGGCAGGACTTGAGACCACACCACTGTCCTCATAAGAGAAGTTCTATGTAAGAAGAAAATCAAGAACAAGATTATATGATTTTGACGGTTCCACGTTTTTGTGTACATATGCATACAAGCATTGAGAAATAAGACAAATAAAATAAAGCACAGAATAACCCTTTCCTATTATCTAAAACGAGATCAGATGATTGGTGACCACATGCTGAAACACTTATGTTCATTCCCTTCTCATCAGCATCACTATTTATAAAAATCACTGAATGGGGTTGGGGGAGTGTCAAATTTCCACTGTGTTAAACACTTCAGAGTTCAAATAACTGTCCCATTCTTTGGAAGTCAGACAGGAGAACTTTGCTAACTAGAGGCCCAGTAGGCCCATTTAAGTCATACGATGCTGTAAGATGAATTTCAGGAGAAGGGATATGACAGGCTGCTTATTCCAGTGAATGACTTTTGAGGAAGCAGCCATTTTTCTCATTGTGCTATCCATAAAAGCAGAGAAACTACAGGGCTGCCCAGCTCATACAGAAGCAGCAGAGCCAAAAAGAAAGGTCAGGGAGGGAAGATTTTCCAGCCCAAGACAACTTAGGAAGTCAGCAGAAAAGGTTCGTCACACCAGGGCAATGGTCAGCCGCGAGCCCACTGTGGCAATGCCAGTGGCAGGATTTGAAGGCAGCTTCAACAGCAGCAGCAGCAGCTTTAGGACCTCTCAGTCCAGAGACAGTAAGTGTGACAGACAACTAGTCAGAAAGAGATTACAGGGGACCCTATGCTGGTACTGGGTTCAGAACTCTATTGCATTGTCCATATGCTGGCAATTCAGGGGTGAAAAGGAGCACTGATGCTTTGGATGGCAGGGGAATATGGGCCCTGATCACAGTTCCAAGACAGAGAAGAGGATGGTCATTCAGAAGAGAGTTGGAGCCCTGGTTTTTGTTCCAAGGCAGAGGGGAGCATTAGAGCTTGAAGCTGCAGGAGAGCAGGGGACCTGGTCATAGTTCTAGGGCCCAGAGGAGCACTAGTATTTGATGCTACAAAGGAACAAAGTCCCTTGAAAGATTAGATCATGGGCAAGGTGAACAACGACCACACCTGTCCTTAGATCATATTACTTTGGAAGCCCTGAAAACTTACCGATCCCCAGAACTAGTTCTGAAAATAAGAGCGTGAAAAACTTGATGTTTGGGACAACATCCTCCCTACCCCAAGGTGATCAGACCCCAACTTTGACATAAAGTTAGAAGTCAAGAAATAGGCTGGGAAAATGAGAAAATAATAACAACAACCCTAAAGATCATAAAAAGTTACTATGATGACAGGGAGGACTAAGGCACAAAATCAGAAGAAACCAACTAGGTCAAAACAGTTGCCGGCAAAGCTTCGAAGGAAAAAAAAATATGAATCAGACAACAAGCCCAACAAGAATTCATAGAAGAGCTCAAAAAAAATTTTTAAAATCAAATAAGAGAGGTAGAGGAAAAGTCAGGAAAAGAAATGAGAGTGATGCAAAAAAATTATGGTAAAAGAGGCACAAAAAATAATGAAGAAAAATAACACGTTAAAAAGCAGAATTGGAAAAAATGGTAAAAACATACTTATACACACACACACACACACATACATACATACACAGCAAGAGTCACAATCATCATTTCAGACAAAGCAAAAGCAAAAATACATCTACTTAAAAGAGAAGGAAACCACATTTGGCTAAAAGGTACCATAGACAATGAAGTAATATCAATATTAAACATATATGCACCAAATGGCATAGTATCCAAACTTTTAAAAGAAAAGTTAAATGAGTTAGAGGAGGAAATACTATAGTAAAACTGTATTAGTGGGGGACCTCAACTTTTTCCTTTCAGAACTTGATAAATCTAACCATAAAATAAACAAGAAAGAAGTTCAGAAGATGGCTAGGATTTTAGAAAAGTTAGATATGACACACCTCTGGAGAAAACTGAATGGGAATATGATGGAGTATATTTTTTTCCTAAGTTGTACATGACACTTTCATAAAAATTAACATGTATTAGGGCATGAAAATCTCACAACAAACTGCAAAAAAGGAAAAATATTAAATGCATCCTTTCAGACAATGCAGTAAAAATTACATCCACTCAAGAACCGTAGAAACATAGATTAAAAGTTAGTTAGAAACAAAATAATCTAATCCTAAAGAACAAGTGAGCCAAAGAACAAATCATATACATAATCAATAGTTTCATTAAAGAGAATAGCAACAATGAGAAAATTTATGGGATACAGCCAAAATAGTACTTAATGGAAATTTTATATCTCTAAACATTTACACCAATAAAAGAGAGAAACAACAGATCAAAGAATTTGGCATGCAATTAAAAAAATAACTAGAAACAACAAATTTCAAATCGCCAATTAAACATCAAATTTGTAATCCTAAAAAATCAAAGGAGAGATTTATAAAATTGAAAGTAAGAAAACCATGGAACTAATAAATAAAAGGAGCTGGTTTAAACACACACACACACACACACACACACACACACACACAAAACAAAACAAAAGCAAAACAGATAAACCACTGGTTAATTTGATTTAAAAAAAAAAGAAAACCAAAAATGAAAAGGGTAAATTTATCAACAATGAAGATGAAATTAAAGCAATTATTAGGAGCTATTTTGCCCAATTATATTCCAATAAATCTGACAATCTAAATGAAATGGATAAATATTTACAAAAATATAAACTGCTCAGAATAAGAGAAGAGGAAACTCAAATAAATCTATTTTAGAATAAGAAAATGAACAAACCATTAAAAAGTTCCCTAAGAAAAAAATCCCCAAGACCATATAGATCCACAAAAGAATTCTACAAAACATTTATAGAACCATTAAGTCCAATAATATATCAACTATTTATAAAAACAAGCAAAGGAGTCAGTCCTAACAAATTCTTTTTATGACATAAATATGGGCTGATACCTAAACCAAGAAGATCAAAAACAGAGAAAGAAAATTATAGACCAATTTCCCTAAAAAATAGTGATGCAATAAATTTTTAAACAATATGTTAGCAAAGAGATTACAGCAATATATCACAAAGATCATACATTATGATGACACGATATTTTATACCAGGAAGGCAAGGATGGTTCAATATTAGGAAAACTATCAGTATAATTGATCATATCACTAAAATTATAAAAATCATATAATTATTTCAATAGATACAAAAAAAAGCTTTTGACAAAACACAGCACTCATTCCTTTTAAAAACACTAGAAAACAAAGGAAATAAATGCAGCCTTTCTTAAAATGGTAAGCAGTAACATCTACCTAAAAGGCAGTTGGGCGGTACAGTTAATAGACATAAAGGGTGATACATAAACAAATTAGGAGAACAAGGAATAGTATATCTGTTAGATCAATGGAAAAAAAGGAAGAATGTATGATCAAACAAGACATAGACAGGCTTACAAGAAATAAATGGATAGTTTTGATTATATAAAATTAAAAAGAGTTTGCCCAAATAACACCATTTCAACCAAGATTAGAAGGAATTCAGAAAGCAGAGAAACAATTCTCTTTTAGCAAGTTTCTCTGATAAAGGTTTCATTTCTCAAATATATAGAGAACTGAGTCAAATTTTTAAGAATACAAGCCTTTCTCCAGTTGATAAATGGATACGAACATGTAGGTTTCAGAAGAAGAAAACAAAGTTATCTACAGTCATATGAAAAAATTCTCTAAATCATTACTGATTAGAGAAATGTAAATTAAAATAACTATGAGTTACCACCTCATACCTATCAGATTGGCTAATATGACAGAAAAGGAAAATGATAAATGTTGGAGAAGATGTGGGAAAATTCACTAATGCATTGTTAGTGTGGCTGTGAACTGATCCAACCAAACTGGAGAAAATTTTGGAACTATGCCCAAAGGATCATTATGGAATTATACATGCCTTTTAATCCAGCAATACCACTAGGAGGTCTGTATCCCAAAAGAGATCATAAAAAGGGGGAAAGGACATACATGTATAAAAATATTTATAGCAGTTCTTTTTGTGGTGGCAAACAATTGGAAATTGAGGGGATACCCATCAACTGCAGAGTGACTCAAGAAATCATGGTACATGACTGGAATACTATAACGTTATAAAAAATGACAAGCAGGATGATTTCAGAAAAACCTAAAAAGACTCACACGACCTGATGCAAAGTGAAGTGAGCAGAACCAGGAGAACATTGTTCACAGAAGGAGCAATATTGTATGATGAATGACTGTGAATGACAACTCCAAAGGACTCATGATGAAAAATGCTATCCACAGCCAGAGAAAGAAATAATGGAGTATGAATGCAGATCAAAGCATACTATTTTTCACTTTCTATATTTTTCCCATTTTGTTTTATCTGTGTCTTCTCTCACAACATGACTAATATGGGGGAAATTTTACATAAAAATTCCTACTACTAGGATAAATACCAATTATTTGACAAAAACCACTGGAAAAATTGAATAGCAGTATGGAAGAGATTAGTTTAGATCAGTGCCTCACACTCACATAAGGATAATCATCTCACATACGTCACACCTTATACAAAGAGGAGCTCCAAAAGACCCATGACTTTGACATTTTAAAAAATCATACAATACAATCATGCAATAAACAAATTAGAAACAAAAACAAATTGAAAAATATGGGGGAAAATACTAATTAGATCTATGGATGGGAGAAAAACTTATAACAAAAAGAGTAGAAGAATATCACAGAAGATAAAATAGGTAATTTTGATTACATGAGAATAAAAAGTTTTTTGCACAAACAAATCTAATAAAACTACAATTAAAAGGAAGACTACTAAATGGGGAAAAATCTGCAGCAAATTTCTCTGATAAAGGTCTCATTGTCAAGCTATAGGAGGAACTTATTCAAATTTGTAAGAAAAAAATACATTCTCCAATTGATAAATGGTCTAGGTATAAACAGATAGCCCTCAGGAGAGGAAACCCTGACTACTTAGACCCATTTTTAAAAATGCTCCAAATCACTGCTAAGTACAGAAATATAATTTAAAGCAGTTCTGAAATTCTACCTCAAACCCATCAGAATGTCAAAAATGATGAAAAAGAAAAATGATAAATATTAGTGGAGCAATGGGAAAACAGGAACACTGTACACAATTGGCGGACTTGTGAACAGGTATGACCATTGTGGAAAGCAATTTGGAATTACGCACACAATTTACTAAGCAATGTGTGCCTTTTGCTACATCTATACCATTGTTTTACCACTGACCTATATCCAAAAGAGATCAAAGAAAATGGCCCTTTAATTTAAGAATATCTATAGCAGCTATTTTTGTGATGGCAAAAATCTGGAAATTAACAGAATGTCCAACAATTGAGGAATGGATGAATAAACAGGGGCATATGAATAATTCAATACTGTTGTAGTATAGAAAATGAGGAAATAAAAAAACCTTAGATGATTTTTATGAACTGATGCAGGGAGAAATGTGTAGAACCAGAAGAACAATTTACACCAATATTATAAAAATGAAGAATTTTGAGGAGTTTTATAAATGATGAAGAATCAAGTATACAGAATCAGGAGAACAACTGACACAGTGGCAACAACATTGTAAAAACAAATAACTTTGAAACTTGTGTGAATTATGATAAATACAATTACCAATCATGATTCTGGAAAACCAGTGATAAAACAAGCTATCCATTATAATGAGGCGACGGATTTAGTGTGTAGAACGAGATACATATTTTTGTGCAGTCACTGGATGTTTTGTTTAATTATATACAGTTCAAGAAATTTGATTTTTTTCCTCTTTTTTTTTTAACAGTTTAGGGGTATGAAAGAGAAAATTGATTTGTGTTCATGTAAAAAAACAGGGAAGGGTGCTACAGATATAAAATATTGTATGCAGTTTTAGATGTTGTCACTGTATTATTAATTTTACTTTCTTGTTTCACTTGTAACAAAAGACCTCTCTTGATGTATCAGTAATCTATAAATTTATACAATGTAAAAACAAAATACAGAAATAAAACTGAAAGTGACTCAAAAAAAAAAGATGGAGTATGTTGCCAGGACAATTCATTAAATCTCTTTAGTTCAATAGGATCTACCCAAATTTGTAAAGTCTTTCCTCTGACCACCTCAACACTGTGAGAGCTGTAACTCTCCAAAAAGAAAATAACCTAATGTTTTATTTACTTTTAAAAAGTTCTCCACTTCTTTCTTTTTGTTCTTAAGGGTGAACAGCTCTAAAAAATTAAAATATCTTAATATGATAGTAAAATCCCAGAACTGATATAAAACACCTAGAGTTCTATTAAATTGAATTCCAGTTCTTTCATATGTGAGCAAAAGGATAAAAATACCTTGAAACAAAAGTTTTTCTAATACAGCTGTCTGTTCACAAAAGGATCTGGTGGTAATGAAACCCAGGTTTCCATCCAACACTGAAGAATTTTGAATGAGACTCTCCTAATTAGTGGAGAGAATGTTAATGCAACTCCTGCATGACAACATGAGAGTGTAGTTGGCAAGAGAGTTTTAGTGAAAAGAGACATTCTTTATTTCTTTGAAAGAGAGGACATAGATGGTTCCAGACTCTCTTCAGGACTGATTCCAAAGAGGAAAAAGAGGACTCTTACGGACATATAGAGAAAGCTTGCTATTCAACATGTCTTTGATTTCCCTCTTCCCTCCCTAGAGACCTTTGGAAATTTCCACTTATGTGAGGCTAGGAATATCTTTCTCTGTTGAGTGAAATCTTATCTTGGTCCCATCCAAAGAGCATATTCACTCTGGATATTTTAATCTGTATCATTTTTCTGATTTCAGCTTCTGATTTGCTTTACTAAATGGGCTTTCTCACTATTCAATATTTATGATGGTCTTTTGTGTAACTAGCATGTGGTAGGACAGGTCAAGTCAATAGGTATATTCTTCCTCATTTAACAGTGATTGGGAAAGTGTTTTTGTTCTGACCAGCAGTATCTGGGGTAGGGGTGAGAGGGCTGTTAGCCCAGTATTCCTCTCAAAGACTTAAGAACACAGTGGCCAACCTTGAGGCCCTTATTCTTCCCTCACGGTAAGAATCAAAATCTCACTTAGAGAGGAGTGGAAAAGATTTCAGAAACATCTATCAATGTCTCCCCTCTGGCCACTTATCTATACATTTAGACAACCTGCATGAATACAAAAATCTTACAGAGGCAGCCCAGTTTATAATAACATATGCCAAGAAAGAAAAGTTCTACTGTTTGCCTATAATTATTACTACAAATAATAACTTGCATTTGTATAGTACTCAATTTTTTTTTTTTAAACAAGCTCCTTTATCCATTCATTTTGTCCTGTAGGAGAGGTAGGGCATGCAGGAGCATCCCTGTTTTCACATACATAACATTATAGGGCTTAATAAAGACTTTTTCACCCATTCATAGGTGGAAGTTAAGAACCCAAGGCATCACCCCAGTTTATACCATATGTTAGCAGTGGCAGAAATAGTATTAAAACCAATGTGGAATACTATGTTCATGGCATGTCCATAATGCCTTCTTTTCCCACCCCCACTGGTTCTGTCATTTCTTGCAGCTGACAATCTTTTCTTATCTGCTGAAGTCATATTAGTGGATTTTTATATTCAAAAAACTTATTTATTTTTCATAGATCACCATGTGTTGCCTGAATACAGACAGACAACATAACTCATCCATTCAATATTTAATCTAATATTTAAAAAGTATAGTAGAGGAAAAAAATCCTGCTTTAGAAAGATCATGGAATTACAAATTTCATTCTGGAAAGAATTTCCAAAGCTATCTAATCCAACTTCCTCATTTTAAAGATGAGGAAACTGAAGGGCAGGGAAGTTAAGTGACTTGTCTAAGACCACAAAAGCATCAGAGGCAGAATCTGAACCCAGGTCCTAACTCCAGCCCTCTTTCCACTATACCAAATATAATTTCATTGATGTGAGTGTATTATATCTGTATCCACCAAAGCAGATCACAACTCCATGACATCTTCCTGTGCTATGCAATATTTGTCCATGCATAAATCATTCACAGAGGATCCACACAACCTCTTGGCCAACATTTCCTGATCATCTTAATATTTCAGGGTCCCCAGTATGATACTTAGCCCATCCAGTCATCGTCTTTGATTCATTTTAAAACATATCCCAGAGAATGACCACAACTGTCTTGATTTAAAAGAGCTAAAATTTTGGATTTTTTCTTTCTCATGGTTCCTCCCATTCATTCTCATTCTTCTCTACAAGATGACTAATGTGAAAATATGTTTAATAGGAATGCATACATAGAGCCCATATCAGATTGCATGCCGTCTTGGGAAAGGAGGACAGGAGGAAGGAGGAGAAAATTTAAAACTTATGGAAGTGAATGTTGAAAACTAAAAATAAATAAATTAACTTTAAAAAGAGCTAAAATTTATATCCTTTCAAAGAAACTGATGTCACTAAATGCAAGATTTCTTTTGCTCTACCCATTCGTATTAATATTAACAACAGCTAACATTTATATAATAGCACTTTAAAGTTTGCAAAGCACTTCACAAATATCATTTCATTTGGAGATCTTCAAAACAACCATAGAAAGTAGATGCTATTATTATTCTCATTTTGCAGATGCTGAAACTGAGGCAGAGGTTAAGTGATTTGCCTAGGGTTACACAGCTAGTAAGGGTCTAAGGACACATTTGAACTCAGGTCTTTCTGACTCCAGGTCCAGGGTTTTATCCATTGAGACACCTAGCTGTTACATCTTTCCTTTATAATCTATTTTATTTGAAAATCAATTTTCTTGCTCGGTAACACAACTAGGAAAGTTGCATGCATAGTGTAGCTGGAAGAGGATTGAGCTAAGAGACAAGAGATGTCATTTCTGGACCTGACTCTTTCACTGACTAGCTCTGTGACTTTGGAGAAATCATTCCATCTATCTGGCTTCAGTTTCCTCATCTGTGTTGGGACTACAAGGACTACAAGATCCCCTCCTCTCCATCCATCCTAATCAGAGACCTATGATTTCACTGGGATAGGAATTTTCTAATTAGGAAACTCCCTCTAGCAAAGAAGATTCAAGCTGGTCTAGCAGCTTATCTTGTTATGGGACTTCCCCAGAATCATACCACCAATATGTCGGAGAAAGGACTCAAACCTAGGTGATAATGGCCCAGGACTCAAATGCGAGTAATTTAAAAACAAGATATTATATGTACATCTTCCACACAATTGTCAAATAAATCATCTGGCCATGTTACCACGCCCACTCCACCAATTTGGTCAAATCTAGTGGCTTTCTTATCACTTCTAGGATCAAATATAAACTCATTTAGCATGTCTTTGCATTCTTGGTACACTTAATTCCCCTCCATGTATATATCAATCCTGTGGCATTGCCCTCCTTGCTCTTGCTCACACAATATATTCCATTTCCAGAAACTGGGCATTTTCTTGGTCTTTTCCCCATGCCTAGAACATTCTCCCTCCTCATCTCTACCTCCTGGCTTCTTTGGATTCCTTCAAGTTCAAGAAACAGGAAGCCAATGCTGTGTATACTGTATAACTAAAATCGCATTTTCTATAAGAAGGTGAATCTTTCCTGATCTCCCTTAATACTAGTGACTCCCCTCAGTCGATTATTTGTCCTGCATATATCTTCTTTGTACATAATTGTTTGCATGTTGTCTCACCCATTGGACTGGAGATTCTTTTAGAACAGGGACAATCTTTTACCTTTCTTTGCATCTCAAGCACTTAGCACAATGCCTGGCGTGTAGTAGGTGCTTAATTAAGGCTTACTGACTGATTGCACCTCGCTCACATATGTGTATGTGCATGCACGTGCGTACACACACACACACCTATATGTGTGTGTGTGTGTATGTACGTGTGTGTATGTATATATGCATACACACAGAATTTAAATTCTAAAAGAATAGCTATATAGACCAGCTAGCACTAGTCTAGGTATATTGTTATTTCCATAAAATCTGATTAATGCTTGTGTAATAAACAGGGATCCATATAGAAGACCGTGGTACAGTTCAGATTATAATAGCTATTCTTTCAGAAAAACTCATGAAATTGTAATGATAATTAATTTAAATTTGAAGTCTCCTTTTTGTTACGTCAAGTAAGCAGCTACTTAACCCTTAGTCAAGCCTCTGTGAAAGAGGCAGAGGGTGTGAACTCTGTCTCCTGTTGCTGACATAACAGGAAGGGTTTGGCTGAAACAGGAAGCCAATGCTGTGTATACTGTATAAGAAAAGCCCCAGAGAGGCAAAGTCAAGAATTTTTCTCTTGGCGGGCTCCTGATGGAGGAAGCAGAATTTTCTCCTGACAAGCTACTGGTGGAAGAATCGTGGAGACTGAAGCCAGCTGAGAGAGAAGGAGAGAGAGAGAGAGGGAGAAAGAGAGAGAGAGCGAGACAGAGCAAGAGAGAGCGAGAGAGAGCAAGAGAGCGAGAGAGAGAGAGAGAGAGAGAATTTCTCTTGGCAGCATCTGGAAGGTGGGCTGCTACTGGACTGAGAACTGAGTTGGAGTTTTCTTAAGACCAGAATCTGGTGAAGACTGATGAGGGGAGTTTGGAATGGGGAGGGGTTGAGTTTGAGATTATATATACACACATATATATATATATATATATATATATACATATAGATAAAGATAGATGTATTGATATATGATAGCCATGTTGAAATGTCCAAGAAACAGTTGGAGATGCTTCACTAGTTCAGCAGTCTCTGCTGATCAGTCTCTGGAGATCAGCACTGTGTATATACATCAGGGAATCATTTACATCCAAATAAGTGAACCCATGGAAATTGGTGAGATCTCCAAGTGGGAGATGTTCACAGCTTAAAGGGCAGGTGACATGGATGAAGAACCAGCCAAGGAGACTTAGGAGGAATAGGAGCAAAAGACAGATAGGAGAGAACATCCAGAAGGTGGTGACAATGGTGACAATTGGTGGTGACATTGGTGACAATGCCAAATGCTGCAGAGAGGTCAAGGATCAGGACTGACAACAAGCCATTAGACTTGGCAATGAAGAAAGCACTGGTTACTTTGGAGTTGGCAGCTGAATGATGATATTTGAAAGCAGATGACAAAGGTTTTTAGAATCCAGTAAGAGGAGAGAAAGTGTAGACGCCAATTATATATTTATATATATTATATTAAAGAGTTTAACAATGAAGGGGAGAAGAGATATAAAATGATGGCTGGTGGAATGATCAGATCAAATGGAGTTTTGTTTTTTAGGATGGGGAGACATTGGGTGTGTTTGTAAGCAGTGAAGGGGGCAAGTCAACAGAGAAACTGAAGAAAAGAGAGTGGGCATGACTGTAGAGACAATTTGCTAAAGAAGTTGAAAATGGATAAAATTAATGGTACATGTAAAGGAGCTTGCCTTAGCAAGAAGGGCTGCTTCTTTTTCTGAGAAGAGAATGAAGAAGGAAATTAGTTGAAGAAGATATCTGTATCTTTTGGGATAAGGAGAAGAGAAGGGGAAGCAAGCCCTTAGAAAATTGTCTCAATTTTTTTCAGTGAAGTATGAGGCGAGATCTTCAGCTGAAAGGGTAGTGAGAGAGGGTGCCATTGGCTACTTGAAGACAGAGGAGGATTGGAATAGTCCATGTTTTGAGGTAGTCAATCAATTTAGGAGAAATAGAATGTCTATCTGTAGTGAGGGCCTAGTTGAGACTGAAACAAATTTATTGTGTATCCAATCATGGTTTCCTTATTTCCTCCAGCTTTGTTCAGTGACATGGCAAACAGGAATGAAAGAGATAGATTGTGGGAGTAATCTTGGAGTAGGGCTGGGGTTTGGCCAGCCATGGTCAGCATTAGGGCAAGTGGGCAAGGGAATAGAGCCTAAAAGATAATGTAGAGTTGAGTTGATTCACTAAGGAACTGAGATAGAGAATGGGGGAAAGTGTAGCCAGTACAAGAGAGATGGGCAGGGAAGGAGAAGGAGGGGAAGCAAAGGTAGAAAGAGTAGAGGTCATGAGAAGGATGAAGTACAGGGCTAGGGGGCATGAGGCATAATGAAAAGAGGAATGATAAAAGATTATTATCAGATAAAAGAATTTTTAAGCTAATGAACATAGAACAGTTGTGGTTGATACCAGTGTCAAGATCAGGACCATCTTTGTGAGTAGCTAAGGTGGAATGAAGAAATAGGCTATTGAAATTGAGTACACTGAGGAACTGAGAAGTTAAGGTATTTAAGAGGATATAAACATGCATGCTAAAGTCACCAAATATGAAGGCAGAAAATAGGAAGGAGGGAAAGACTGAGCTACGTACTGAACTATTAATGAATGTCCCAGGGATCAATAGATAACCATGTTCCAGATCTGGATGGGGTGATAAATTTGAACAGTGAATCTCAAAGAAGAAAAAATTGCTTAATCATAGTAATTAGGGGACACTGGAAGGAACAGTGTTTTGATTTTACATCCATGACCAATGAGTTGAAAGTTCTTAAAATGGAGAAGGGAACAGTATCATTGGGAGGGACTCTGTCTTAAAGAGACATAGAAGATGGAAGAATACAAAAAGAGGTTTAAGATGAAAAAAAGTTGTTAATTAAAAAGCAGATATTAAGAGGACACAGTGGAAGCAGTAAGCAGATTTGGAAGATCTTGAGGGTAGTGCTAGGGTCGAGTTTTGGGATAGGGCTGAAGGAATAGTGGGAAGAATATGAGGTATGAGGTTCATGCGTCAGCCATCAGGGGTTCAGGATTACTAGAAGGGAGTGAGCATAAGGAGATGGGAGTGTGCTAACCACTGAGCAATGACTCCATGCAGAGGACCAGTTGTTAAACTAAAGTTCATGGAGGGAGTTATAAAATTAGACTATTGGGGATTCTCACTGGAGATTCAGCTTCTGAGGAGATGGAGATATGACCTGTCAGACCCAAGGAAAAGTGTTTCACAGGGCATAGAAGCATGTGGAGGGATGGGAGCCCAGCAGGATGCCAAGATTCCTTGCTTGTCCTAGAAGAGACCTTGTCTCACAAGGCAGTCATAAGCTGGAGATAGTCCTGGGGCTAGGGGGAAGATTGCTGCCTATTTCCCATCCTAGTAAACCCCTCTAAGAGTCTACCATATTTTACCATATAAGCATCACAGATTTACTGTATTACTTAAAATCATTACTTAAAAATCATTAATTACCAAACTGTCTTTGGTGCAAGATTAGGATATATGGAATACTCTTGAATATATGTTAAAATTGGGAAGGTGCAGATCTTACCATATCACGTGACTTTCTCATGGCAGTTTCACCTGCGCACCTGCTCGCCTTGCCCTGCAGCTCTTCTTTGGGTTGAGTTATAATACCTTTAGTACTTCAACACTCTAAACAAACCACACAAGTCAACTTTCAAAAATATACTGACAACATGTGAGCCCTGAGAATTCTAGACTCCCGGCTTGTAATGCGCAGGAGATAAATGCAAATCCATATGCCATTGGTGAATACATTGCGGCTATGTTACCTTTTAAGCAGCGTGGCAAACACAATTATACCATACAACAAATGCAACAATTACTTGGTGAAAGATTATAAACCAATTTTTGTACTGGAAAAAAAATAACACAACAGGGTACAATGAGTATGCCATGGCAACAATTGGGCAGCGAAATCAGTAATCTTCTAACTCCCTCAGTGAACTTTTGTCTAACAACTGGTCCTCTGCATGGAGTCACTGCTCAGCAGTAGCATATTACCATCTCCTTATGTTCACTCCCTCCCAGTAATCCTGAACCCCTGCTGGCTGATGCACAAACCTCATACCTCACCTTCCTCCCACTACTCCTTCAGCCCCATCCCACCTCAACCCTAGTCACCCTAAGATCCCTCAGATCTACTTACCCCATACCACTGTGTCCTCTACAATACCTGCCAATCAACACCACTCTAGCCAAGTATGGCACAGGGGAAGGTCTGGGAGGTAGCAGAATCACTGGGGTGGGAAGAAGGGGTGGAATCTCTCACTTGTGCATGTGTGTCCTGGTGCTGTTGGCAAAGTCTCAGGGCTCTTGTGTATTTCCGGGCCCAGTTTTATCTGTTTAGAGGCAGCAATGTGGTCACATGGATAGAGCACTGGGCCTGGAGTCAGAAAGATCTAAGTTCAAATCTAGCCTCAGACATGTACTAGTGGTGTGACCCTGGGCAAGTCATTAGCCTCTGCTTGCCTTAATCCCCCAGAGAAGGAAATGACAAACCACCCCAGTATCTTTGCCAAGAAAACCTCATGGGCAGTATTGTTGTGCTGTCAGACACAACTGAACAGCTGAATAACAACAACAACAAATTGTTCATCTGGAGTCTTTCTGAGAATGATGCAGTCATAGGTTAGCACCACAACTCTTCATCTAACTTCATGTCATTTTTTCAGTAACGCCTACAATTTCATTGGCATAAGTGACGTCTATCAATGCAGTTCAGGACCTGCTCTGCTATTTGTAGCATGAAAGTCACCTGAAGCACTGACTGTTTAAGTGACTTGCCCAGGGTCAGCGGCCAGTGTGTCACAGTGTGTGACTCGAATGCAGATCTTCATGAATCCAAGAACTGACTTTTTCTTTATCTAATTACACTGTATCAAAGGTCAGACTCAGGGCCCCTGGGATAACAAGGGCTGCAAGACTCCCCGAACCAGATTAAAATATATTTGGTAAATGTTTAACTAAGTAAACAAAAAACCAATATGGCATAGATAATGTTAACTTGTAGTTTTCTAAATCAAGACTCCTGGCCTAGGGATTTATTGCCCTTTGAGTCTGACACCACTGGGCAACACTACCTCCTTGTTCCGTATGGTAGTCTAGTAGTTATTCAGTTGTGTTTTAGTCATGTTTGATCCTTTGCAACCCCATTTAGGGTTTTCTTGGCTGAGATACTGGAATGGTTTGCCATATACTTCTTCAGATCATTTTATAGATGAGAAACTGAGGTAAACAGGGTAAAGTGACTTGCCCAGGGTCACACAGCTAGCAAGTATCTGAGACTAGATCTGAACTCAGGAAAAAGAGTCTTCCTGACTCTAGACCCAGCAATCTATCCGCTGGGCCACGTAGCTGCCCCATCGTAGGTATTTGTCATTTACTTTTTTGTTGATGTGTGGATAGATATGAACTCTTTAGAGTGTAGACAGACACACACAGAAGGTTCTTCAGTTTCCTGGGTTTCCTACAATCGGTACAAGGTTAACAACAAACAGGAGCATCAGGATGACCTCACTATCCAGAGAGAATTCTTCCATTTTGAACTCTCTCTACTCCATTACTCTTAATCAGTCATCCAATCCAATAACAAATCAAGAACTATTTATTAAGAGAGCTAGGCCCTGTCATGAAAGGATTTAAAAGTCGAATACGGGAATTTTTATTTCCATTTTTTATGTCCTAGAAAAGGATCTTGATATTGGGAAGGTGATGCCATGGCTTGCAAGTGAATTGGATTATAGTGAGGGAGGGCTGTGCAAAGTAGCCATTCTCACTTTCTCCTCTGGAGCTATCTGGGTCCAGTGGCCAGATATTCATCAGGACCCCTGGAGACGGCCCCAGCAGTTGGCTAGAGGCTGGCCTCCAAGGAACCAGCTCGAAGCAGGGAAGCCAGTTAGAAGGCTCTTTACAACAGTCTTGGCCAAGTTCTCAGTTTTTTCTACTTATGGGTTAGTTTAACCACTGAGGCCAGAAAAGATCTTGACTGACCAAATTTCTTCTAAATCTGATTTTATATTGTATGTGGTAAGTCCAAGGTGAGCTGGAGGTAATAGGGACAGGAAAATTTGTAAATGGTGTACCTTTCCCCAAACATTTGTGGTTCTTAAATAATTAGTTATAAAGGAGAGTTGAGTATCATATTAATAAGTCTGTGAACTACTTGCTAACTGTGTTTTTCTTGTCCTAAGACAGAAATTGGGGACCTGCAACCTCAAGGCCTCATGTGGCCCTCTAGGTCCTCAAGTGTAGTCCTTTGATTGAATCCTCTTAATTAAAGGATTTGTTCTGTAAAACTTGGACTCAGTCAAAAAGCACCCAAGGACCTAGAAGGTCACATATGGCCTCGAGGCTACAGGTTCTCAACCCTGTCATAAGGTATCAGAATTATCCTTATAGTTGCTTGGAATCAGCCAGATCAGCAGGCTGAAGATAGATATATATTCTCAGTCTTCAAATGCGAAGAGAAGCTCACTGTTTGTGGTGTGTTTGAGCACCATCAAAAGTCCCATATATCCAAAAGTATCTCTCTTGTATACAGTCAGATGGTGCTAAAATCGGCTTGAATGTGCTCAAGAGAGCTGATCATTGGGCAGCTAGGTGACACAGTGAATAGACACTGGCCCTGGAGTCAGGAGGAAGTGAGTTCAAATCTGGACTCAGACACTTAACTCTCAATAGCTGTATTACCTTGGGCAAGTCACTTAACCCCAATTGCCCAGCCTTCCCCCCTCCAAAAAGCAAAAGAGAGAGAGAGAAAAAGAAAGAGAGAAAGAGTTGATCATTAAATTTTCACAGTGAACATTTATGCCATGAAATCAGCAAATCCTGCATATCAAGGCTTAATTCATTGTTCAGTTGATTGTCTAAACTTAAGAAAATCATAGAGAAAATGTTAATGATGCAGATTAAACCTAAAAGTACCTTGTGTGTTCTTCCTAGAGAGCCAATTATTAAACATTTACCATGATACCACTGCCTATGGCTTTACTATTGAGATAAAGACCAAATCTGTGAGGTCACTGGCTTATGAGCTCCCCAGGGAGAAAATAATTTCTATAGATGCCTTGCAGCATATAGTCTTTTTTTTGAAAAAAAATTCATTTATTTTATTTTTTTCATTATTTCATTATTAATTTATTATTTATTTATTTTGTTAATTTATGAAATAAAGCAAGTATTTCCATAACATAGAATTTCTTTTAAAAAAAGATAATTACAAATGAAACCACAAATCTATCATATATAACTTGCTATTCCTTTTAAATATATAATAAAGTTATCATGTAACTTTCTTTTTTGTCTTCCTCCTCTCCCCCAACCCTAGCAGAGAGTTGCTTAGAGCCCTGACAAGATATTCATTTGTTGGCCCAAGATCACACTACCTGTATGTGCAAAAGTTAGGACTTGAATTCAGGTCTTTGAGGCCATTGATCAAGCCTTACCATGGTGCTTGAAATACTTTTGGTTTAAGGCATTGTCTCTAGAAACTCCTGTTAAAATGCAAATATATTATCTGACAGGTCTAACAGATTAACCTATTAACGCATTCTCATTAACAAATGAGATCCCACTAATGCAATTTATTTAGACTTTCAAACATTTTTCTTCTCCCTTCAAGACAGTGATTCCTCTCAGAAGCCTATTAAGAAAACTTGTTATGAAAGGACAAGTAAAATCTTGCCAAAGGTTAAAAAAATTGAGAGGAAATAGCGAGGAAAGAGTGAACAACGGAAAGTGCAATTCTCAGGGTGATGGGAAATTGAACACTTTACACCTTTTCATGGATTCATTTATCAGGTTATCAGAGCAACCCAAAGAGATGGTGTGTAGGACAAGGCAGCTGTGATGGTCTGGTTTATGGGGGACCTTCTAGCAAAACTGAGCTGCAGATGTGGTTTGGTGAGCCAGAGGCCAGTCGAATGTCATCAAGAACGAGACAGAGTCCGAGAACCCGGGTTCAAATTCTAATCAGCTTGTGATGCTTATTCCCTGTGCAATCTTCAGCAAAGCACTTAGTTTCCTTGGACCTTTGCTTTCGAATCATCCAGAAAATGAGAAGCTTGGGTTAGATGACGTCATGGTCTTTTCCAGTTGAACTGATTTATTGAATAAAGGAGTTAGGCAGCAGCAACCAAAGATAAACTTGACCTAATTCACAATCCACAGCTGTTTATTTCCGTGGGTTAACACTATGTCAATGGACTATTTAAGGTACATCTAGTGGAATATAGAGGATGGAGGGGTGGGGCAGATTAGTAAAGGGGAGAGATGGTGCCTCTAGAGTCTAGATGACCTGGGTTCAAATTCTGCCTCTGAAATTTACTACTGCTGTGACCCTGACTAAGTCATTTGACTAAGTTCTCTCATCTTGGAGGTTGAACTAGACGGCTGCTGAGACCCCTTCCTGCTCTGTGTCTGTGCTCCATCAATACGGAGTCTAATGCCATATCTTGATATGTACAACCTGTGTAGACCTGAGCAAGGCATTTCCTCTCCGTTGGCCTGTTTCCTCATCTGTAAAATAATAGGGTTGACCTAGATGAGATCTCACCTTCTGTCCAAATCTTGTGGTATGAGTCAGGGTATTCACAGCCTTTTCCTGATATGCTTCAGGTGGAATTAACACCCAATCATATATTTTGCTGTTTAGTCATTTCAGTAGTATCTAACTCTTAGTGCTCTCATCTGGGTTTTCTCTGCAAAGATACTGAAATGGTTTGCTGTTTCCTTCTCCAGCCCATTTTACAGATGAGGAAACTGAGGTTAATAGGGTTAAGTGACTTGCCCAGGGTCACACAGCTAGTAAATGTCTGAGGCTGGATTTGAACTCAGAAAAATGACTCTTCCTGACTCCAGGTCTGGCCCTATATCCAGTGTAGCACCTAGTTGCCCCAATCATTTGATAATGCTTTTAACTTACAACCATATGAGCCACCCTTCTCTAGTGCTCTCTGTTTCATATTCCCCTTCTTCAGATGAACTATCACTTCCCCTCCCCCCACCAGCACCATCACCCTCATCAGCTC
>CM053589.1:47010236-47025544 GCA_028646515.1 Pseudochirops corinnae | reverse complement strand
AGGAAAGGAAAGGAAAGGAAAGGAAAGGAAAGGAAAGGAAAGGAAAGGAAAGGAAAGGAAAGGAAAGGAAAGGAAAGGAAAGGAAAGGAAAGGAAAGGAAAGGAAAGGAAAGATGGTTTTGTCCCTTTGTCCCTTGTCTCATTGTCTCACATTAGTTAATAGCTCACTGTTTCCTCCTGTAAACCTAAAGTTTCAACAACAACAAACACTTCTTAGGTATTAATATCATGAAGCCAATTTTTTTTCCTGTGGTATATATAGAGTAGCTTAAGAGTGAAAAGGTGCAAATATGTGTCTTCTGATGTTGGGCACACTGTTTTTCTATTGGAGATTCTGGAATAGCTGCTTATATACAACCTCTAATGGCACCAAGCATCTTTTCTCAATCTATATTCACATCAGTTCCATTTTCAAATGAGTCAAATAGGAAACTGAAGTTAGCCAGTCAGAGCTTAACTCCTCTGATTTATGGTCAGAAGTATCTTAATAGGATCATTCATTTTCCTCTCCTCGTTCTGAACATCTGATGTTACAAGTTTCTAGAAATGTTCATGCATCCTCTGGTTCTGCGAAAAATATAATCTTTATCTCCAAAAGTGACCTTCAAATGTGCAGGAAATGAAAGCGTGCCGTCTCTTTCTCAGTCACCTTGCCTGGCTTTATTGATGTGTCATAATGGAAATCTTGAGAGCCAGAAATCGCAGAATTATTATGATATTTTAATCTTTTTAGGCTAAGTGTGAATGTGAAGGTGGAGGGCAAAAAGCATTAGTTTAGGCTCAGTCTTATGAAGCATCCCTTTTCTGCCCATTTCTTCCTTATTCAAGTGCTTTATAGGTTTATTCCCTTCTCATACCATCCTCGGTTTCTAGGGTGTCCATGGGTATAATCTCTTGCTTCTCATATCCTTGCAAATGGCAGCCTGGTATAGTGGAAAGCATGCTAGACCTAGTGTTAGGAAGACTTGGGTTTGAATCATAACCCCCAGATAATTGTGGATTCAAATCCCACCTTTGTTGATTATTAGTGATACGGTCATGGACAAATTATTAAAACCTCTCTAAACCTCAGTTTCCTCATCTATAAAGTGAGATGAATAATACCTATATATTTATCTGTTTGGCTTTAATGAGACAGGGTAGATAAAGTAAAATGCTATGGCAAACCCTGAAAGCACATGAACTCCTTGATTGGTGGAGTTAATTGAAATAAACCCATATCTTGAATTTTTGTTCCTTTCCTTCATTCAGATTCCTTAGACGTTATTCCTTTTCCCCAACTCTCTGTTCTTGTGTTATTGCCAATGTCTCTAATGGATATCTTTCATCAAGGTTACATGCTGATGGTCTAACTCCAAAATTAGCTTATATTAAACTAAATTTGGTATTTATGTGTATTTAAAAGATGGAAAGCTGATGGTGCACTAGATAGAACACTAGGCCTGCAGTGAGAAAGACCTGAGTTCAAATTCAACCTCAAACACTTACCAGCTGATTGACCCTGGGTAAGTCACTTAACTTCATTTTTTTTTTTTGCTTTTTTGGAAGGCAATTGGAGTTAAGTGACTTGCCCAAGGTCACATGGCTAGTTTTTGTGTTAACTGTCTGAAGCTGGATTTGAACTCAGGTCCTCCTGACTCTAGGGCTCATGCTCTATTCACTGCGCCACCTAGCCACCCTAGTCACTTAACTTCTAAAGCAACCCTCTAAAACTCTACATTGGAGAGAAGGTGTTAACCTGACTTGGAAGGAGTTTCCTTACAAAGAAGTAAATATCCTATACTGGTGAAACTACATATGATTTCATGAATGTGTGTGTATTTACAATATAGTTGTTATGTGTATGCATGCATATGAAATTATTACATATACAGGTTGTATATGTGCGATGCACCTAAATATATATATAGTGTATATTTATATACATATATACATACATATGGATATAATATAAACACATTTATATATATATATATACACACACACACTAATAAATAAGTGTGTGTGTGTGTGTGTGTGTGTGTGTGTGTTGTCTCCTCTACATTAGAATAGAAGCTACTAGCAAGTGGAGATTTTTTCATTCTTTGTATTTGCATCACGAGTTGGCCATCTCCAGGTGATCTCTATCTCTGCCACTGGACCCAGATGGCTCCAAGATCTCTGGTGACTTTGCACAGCCCTCCCTCACTTAAATCCAATTCACTTGCATGTCCTGGCATCACCTCCTTGATGTCATGGTCCTCTAAGAATGAAGGATAAACAACACCTAGGATAGTGCCCGGCACATAGTAGGTGATTAATAAATATTTTTTATTTGACTTATTGATAGTTCCCAATCTCACCTATTAACACCAAGCATTTCTTTAGGATCTGCGTTGTTCAATCTGATGTCACTGTGGGTATCTCAGGATATAGCTCCATCTCAGCAGAGTTATTTCTAACTTTGTAAGTAACAGAGGTCTGCTGATACACATCAATTACGATCTAAGATTTTGTAGGTATTCCATTTATGGACCGTTCTTAAGGACTGTCAATCCCAGACACAATACAGCTTTTTCACAAAAAGATTTATCTTTGCAATATGTGCTCTAAGACAATCTTTTTTTTTTTTAAATAGTAACGCATATTTGGAAATGATCACTCAGTTACTTGCCCAGGATAATAGTTTATGCTTGCTGAAGGGAAATGACTCATTTTCTAATCACATGGCTTCATGGTATCTTACAGCTGTAAGAGCTCTCAAGGGTCACAGAGTCCAAACCTTTCATTATATGGGAGAAATAGAGACTTGGAAAAAGGAAGTGTCTTGTCTGAATTTACATAACAAGTGAATTGACAGAATCTGGATTAGAACCTAGGCCCCCAGGCAACTCCATGATAGTTCAAAAGAAAAAAGAATTGTTATTGTTGTTTTTAATGCAACAATGTTTTGTAATTATGATCAATTCTGACCTTGAAGAAAACATGAGAAAATGTATATCCCTCCCTTTCTTTAAAGAGGTGGGGGACTGTTGACTGTGTATCATTTCGTACCCTTTGTCAGATACAGTTGATGGGTTAGTTAATTTATCTGAACTGCTTTTTTCCCTTTATTTTTATTCTTGGTTGCAATGGATGATTCCCTGGGCTACAGAGGAAGGGAGAGGCAGAAAGAGTAAAGTGCCTTGAAAACTTAAAAGTACTGGTGTTCTTTGCTTAGTGTAGTTCATTGGGATAAGCTCCTACCTTGCATTTTGTTCATTTCCTTCATTCAAACTCAAAATACTGAGGAAATGAAGGGGGTATAAAAATAAAGATCTGTTTAAAATATACATTTTAGTTTTAAAAAATTAGCTAATTTACAATGCTTCAGTAGCAAGTGTAGCCACACCATTAGAGTATCTTCCATTTTACTCACCATATCATACAATGATTATTGAATCTAGCTGTGCCTGGAACTCTATTGAATGCCAAACTTCAGTATGAAATATTCTAGATAACTAGATCTTTTGGCGGACAGTGTGGGGAAGTGTATTTAGATAAAAAAAAAAAACCCTCAAAATAAAATTCTTCCATTACTTAACTTTGATGTATAAAGTTTTGCAATGTCTTCTTAGCCTCATATCAGACATACTCATCCTGAAGAGTATAGGGGTAGCTAGGTGGCACAGTGGTTCAAATTTGGCCTCAGACACTTACTAACTGTGTCACCCTGGATAGGTCATTTAACACTGTTTGCCTCGGTTGCCTCATCTGTAAAATGAGTGGAAGGAAATGGCAAACCATTCCAATATCTTTGCTAAGAAAACCCCAAATAGGGTCATGAAGAGTCAGACATGACTGAACAACAACAAAAACCAAAGATTATGACTAGTACTAACTGGCTGGACTTTCCATGAATCTTGGCTTAGCATAGCAGTAACAATTGGCTTACATTGAATAAATTGGAACATCCCACACATTATAGTGTAGAGCTTCTAGGAGACATTTTTTGATCAGTACTAATAGGTAAGATATTCTTTCATTTCAGGAGATCATAAAATTCCCAAATTAAGGAAGTAGAGTTTGTGCTCAAATGTTCAATTTTCCATTTTAGACTTGCTTTTTAATTACATTCAGATATATTATATTATATATATATTATATTCAGATATATCTGGAAAATTGATTAGATTCCCTCCTATCCCTCTCTTGAATATTGTTTTTATAACCTGGTTGGATTGGTTGAAATCTGAGGTCATCAGAGGAAACGAATCACAAGAGATTTCTTTGTGATAGAAAAAATTGTTGTCGTACTGAGCCCATGAGAATTAACTGGTTATCCCGCTAGGATGCTGGGTCATCTGATAAGGCTATAAAACCAGCAAGAAAGTCCCTGAGAAGAGAGAAAAAAATTTCTTCTAGCCTGTAAAGCTCCATGGAGAAAGAAAGAAGCAGGGCTGGGGGTGAGTTCCAGAAAGTATCTAATTCTGTAACCAGATGTCTGATGGAGAAGTAAAGGGGGAGAAAGTGTTAGGGTTGGAGTAAATTCTCAGTCTTCTAAATGAAGATAAATTTCACTAAACGTGAAATTGGTAATGAAGGAAAAAGTGTTTGGTTTTCCTTTACCATTTCCAGGAGGTTACGTGTTCCGCACTACAAAGTGGAGTTTCAATTTGCTTTGTATTCCTATAGAAAAAGGAATCAAAATATATTGTTATGTGATTGTCCCAGACCAGAATGCCTTCAAACTGACTCCTGTCTGTGGCTGGAGGTCTGCAGTTAAAACCAGCCATATTTCAGTTTTTGACTATTTCCCGTTTTATTTTTATAATCTTTTTTTTTTCGAATGCAGTTCACCTTTTCTGTTGTTAGTGGCAAATAGAGGCTGTTAAGTTTCCCACTGTCTCATAAATAGGGACCTAACAGAAGACCTGCCTAGTTTTTTTCTTTTTTTTTTTTCCTCTGCCTCCTCAGCATCAGAGTCAATAGTCAGCAGTTTGCACTAACATAAATCTTGTTATTGTTTATACCAGCTCACCCTTGCTAATGCTGTTAGAACCACAGTGGACAGACACCCTGGAGATTTGTTCATCTTAAAGCTCTAAAACGGCACCGCTTTTATGACAACAATAAAGCCTTGAGCTCTCGCTTTACCCGGATGACTGTTATTCATCGTGATTACGGACGATCCTCCCTTGCACCTTCCTTTTGGATGCCTTCCTCCCCACCCCACCCCCAGTTTGATTTTTTTTTCTTAAAAAGAAAAGATTTTGAACAAATAAGGTAAAAAGAGGAAAGGTCAAATCTTGGCCCTGGAGAAGACATGTGAAAGCAAACCTTGCTCCTTCCATTGGAGAGGTGGGGAACTAGAGGGTGGAGAATGCCGTATACACTCTCACACATGTTCAGTGTTTTGTGTGATTTTGCGCAGTTGTTTACCATGTTATAAGCTTCACTGGGCAGTGTTGGGATGATACATATGTAGAAATAACTATGTTTTAAAATTTATTTTATTTTTAATTTATGGAATAAAATAAGCATTTCCATAACATAATACAATAAAAAAAAGATGATTGCATGGGAAACTGGAAATCTATTATGTACAACTTGCTATTCCTTTCAAATATACAGCAAAATTATCATATAAATTTCTTTTTTTTCCTTTTTTTTCTTCATACCCTAGAGATAGATAGCTACCATTAGACATGAATAGGTGTGTGCATATGTATATATGTGTGTGTATGTGTGTCTGTATGTGTGTATATACACACATATGTATTATATATATATTAACATTTTTCTCTACATACTTCTGTTCATCAGTTCTTTCTCCAGATGTAGATGGCATCATCCTTCTTATGTCTTTTATCATTAATTTGGGTATTTAAAATAGTCAAAATAACATTCATTCCAAGTCATTCTTAAATCAATATTGTTATTACTATAAACAATGTTTCCTTGGTTCTGCTCATTTCACTCTTCATGCTTTCATGTAAGTCTACCCATATTTTTCTAAGATCATCAAACTCATCATTTCTTATAGCACAGTAGTATCCCACCAAAACCATATACCACAACTTGTTCAGCTATTCCCCAATTGATGGGCATCCCTGAAAGAAATGACTATGTTTTTAAACAAAAGGCAACAATCAAACTTATAAAAAACAAAAACAAAAACAAAAACCTAGATAAAATTGGTTGAATTATGTGACCAAGTGTAAGTTGTGAGATATGAATGAACGTCCCATGACAAATAACCAAAAATTTGTCCTTTCATTAGTAGTCATATTATTTCTATGAATTTTAAAGAGATCTCTGGAACATCAAAGGATGAAAACAGTTAAAAAAAAACATGGTCACCTCCATCCATGAGTGGAAATCTGCTTCATACAAAGGACATTAGCTTTAATTCAGTGCAAAATTGTAATGACTTATATAGCATTTTAAAGTTTGCAAAATCCCACTTTGCTGTTGCTGATATTATTATTTCTAGGTGGTAGACCTGGAATCTAGAAGACCTGAGTTCAAATTTGTTCTATTTGTTAAACAAGAAGTTTATTTAAACAACAAGATGTTTGACTTGAAGGGAAAACTATCTAGGACCAATTTCTTTATAGTAATTTATCCCTACGGAGAGACAGAGATTGCCCTACATGTAACAGCTATGTACAAAAAAGTTATAAAATCATCCTTGGTTTAAAAACACTGAAATTATCCAATCAAGCAAGATATGCAAGGATTTTTTTTTATGGTTTTTGTTGTTGTTGTTGTTAAACAGTGAGAACAAAATAACTTACTGGAATATAATGATAAAAGCTGAGTTCAAATTTGACCTCAGACACTTATGAGCTTGTGATCCTGAGTAAGTCACTTAACCTTTGTTGATCCCAATTTCCTCTCCTACCTCTCAGAGTTATTTTAAGAATCGAAAGGTACTAGTCCTATGACACTCACATAATAAGTATCAGAAGCAACATTTGAACCCGGGTCTTCTCATTCTAGTACCAGTGTTCTTTCCACTAGATCAGGCTAATTCTCATAATACATTTTGAGATGACAAGGGTATTTGAACCACCATTTTCCAAATCTGGAAAATAGATAAGAATTTGGACAAGGTGTACATTTGTAGTATTGCTAAGAGCCCAAAACATAGTTTCTCAATTTGAGTATTTTATATGATACACTATAATGCTTCTAACAAACAACAACACTAACTAGCATTTATGTAACTTTTTAAGTTTTCTTTACATATATTATCTCATTGGGGTCTGAAGATAACCCTGTGAGATACATGCCATTATAAGCCCAATTTGAACAGATGAGAACACTGAGGCTGAGAGAGGTTATGTGACTTGCCTGGAATTATATAGCTAGTTATAATAATAATAGTATGATTGTCATTGTTATAATTATTATTTTACAGATAAGGAAATGGACATACAAAGAGATTAAACACCTTCCTCCTTGGTTTCTTAGCCAGTATAAGCTGAGACACAAGAAGGAGAGAAAATGCACAGATGCATTAATAGAGTCAGTCTATTTTTTAAAAAGAACATAGTTCCCCCACGACAATTTTCTTTACCTTTTATTCTATAAGGAAGGGAAACTCAATAGTATGTATTTATAAGTGAACGTTGTTTGGGTACCAGTGGTGAAATGTACTTTTCCATTTAGTTGCTGTGTAAATCAATTTGTCTGCCTCCTGGAAAGGATAAGAATTTTTTTTTTTTAGCTCCATTTGAAGTAGTCGTTTGGATCTATTTCTAGCTAAAAATAATATAGATCAAGTAAACCAACAATTGTAAAATGTGGGTAGGATTCATTTTAAGTCAATTTGACAGGCTCTCTTTGTGTGCCTTCTATGTGCAAAGTACTAAGGTGCAGGAGGTACAAGGATAAAAACGAAATAATTTCTGCTCTCAAGGGGCTTACACTCTACTGCCAGGATGCATACAGTATATTCAAAAATAAGCAAGTAAATCATATATAAAAACAATTCCTGGAAAGGGAGAGAACTAAATAGATTGGAGGGGTGTCAGGAAAAGTCTGGGTTGTTGCTGTTACTGAGTCATTTCAGTTGTGTCCAATTCTCTGTGACCCTATTTGGGGTTTTCTCGGCAAAGATACTAGAGTGGTTTGCCATTTCCTTCCCCAATGAGTACCCATTTTACAGTTGAGGAACTGAGACAAATAGGTAAGTGACTTCCCAGAGTCACACAGTGTCTGAGACTGGATTTGAAGTCAGTTCCTCTTGACATCATGGTCCATGCTCTCTATCCACTGTGCCACTTAGTGGGTATGAGGGAAAACTGATCAGAACTTTAAAGGAAGATGGAGATTCAAAGAGGTAAATGTGAGCTGGGAGTATATTCCAGCCACGGGATAAGTATGGAAACGGAAGAAGCAATGTCATGTATGGGAAGCAACAAGCAGATGAGTTTGTTGGGAATAAAGAGCATGTGTGGGGAAGTAATGTAAAATAAGTCTAGAAAAGTAGAAAAGTTTTTTTAGAATGTGAAGGGGAATGCCGAACAGGAGAATTTATATTTTATCCTAGAGGCAATAGGGAGCCAGTGAAGCTTCTTGAATAAGGGAGTGCCACTGTCAGACTTATGCTTTAGGAAGAATATTTTGGCAGCTATGGGGAAGGTGGCTTGAGCAAAAAAGCCTCGAAAGAGAGAAATCAATTAGTATGAGGGTAATATAGAATTATCATTCATGTTAGATAATTCTTGGCATCCTCACGGAGGTAAGATGGAGCTTATATACAGAAAGGTTGTGGGAGGAATCTAGGGGTGGTCTAGAGGAGGAGTTTGGGGAGGGTCTTCAAGAGGAGTCAGATGAGGTCAGACTCCAGTAATGAGAGATTAAGGGTGGGCAATAACTAAGAGGCTACCCGGAGAGCACAGACAATGGAGGGCTAGGCTAGTTTAAGGGTAACAGATTTGGGCATAGATATTTTGGGAGGATCAAGGGTGAGTGGTATTTCTACCCTGGAGGGCTAGGCTAGTAAAAGAGATTTGGGCCTAGCTATAATGAAAGGATTATGGCCCCATGTGGGAAGATTCAAGGAGAGCTCAAGGGGTTTCCCAGAGCCTCTATCTCATCAATAGATCGGCTCTCTAGAATAGCCATAGCTAGCATTTATATGATACCTTAAGAATTGCAAAGTGCTTTACACAATTATTAACTCAATTTATCCATATAGCATACTGGAAGGTAGATACTGTTATTATCCCCATTTAACAGATTAAGAAATGGAGGCCAACAGGGGTTAAATGACTTCCCTAGGGTCACGCAGCTAGTAAGTGTGTCTAAGGTCAGATTCGAATTCCAGCACCTTATCCACTGAACCACTTAGCTGCCTATAATCCTATACACCCTGAAATCTGTCATCAGTCCTGGCAACCACTAAGAGCTCAGTCTATCAGCTGGTCCACAACTTACTAATAGTTTGTGCTAAAAAATTAATTTTTGTCAATTGTTTGAAATTCATACTATGTTCTTTCATTGTTAGAAACAGTAGTCCCAGTACCCAGCCAGCCTGTACAAACTTATTTAATCTAGGAAATGCCCTGAAGTATAATTTCAACAGGAACACTATTTAAACTATACCTAACCAATTCAGTTCAACCAACTTTTATTGAAAGCACCAACTATATATAAGGCACTCTTCTAGATTCTCATTGTTTCTGTAGGAGAATGCATTCCAAATTCCCTTTCAGTATTCATGAAACACATTTCCTTTCCTTTGTGACAGCAACTACCCCTATAGAATTACCAGGGGAAAGGAGGGAAATGGAAACTATTTATACTCAGGACACCAGTAACTCAGAATCATAGATTTAGAGCTAGAAGGAAATTTAGAGACCGTCTAAAGCAACCACTTCCTTTCATAGTTGAGGAAACAGAAACCCACAGAGGTTAAGTGACTTACTAAATGTCACATAGTTAGTAAGAAGCCATGGAGAATTCAAACCCAGGTCCCGTGGCTCCAAATCTAGTGCTGTCTTCTAAATCTCTCTATGTCATGTATGATTTTTGTCCCCAGCTTGTAGTTAAAGCAATGGTAACATAGAGGAATGCTGGAGCAGCAAGGTGGCACAGTGGAGAGAGCACCAGACCTGGAATCAGGAAGGTGAGTGCAAATCCATCCTCAAACACTCACTATCTGCGTGACCTTGGGCAAGTCACTTCACCTCTGTTTGCCTTAGTTTCTTCATCTGTAAAATGGGGATAATAACAATAACCTCCCAGGATGGTTGTGAGGATCAAATGAGATGATATTTGTAAAACACTTAGCACTCTGCCTGTGCTATATAAATGTTAGCTATTTAGTAGTAGTAGTAGTAGCAGTAGCAGCAGCAGTAGTAGTCATAGTTGTAGTAGTGGTAGTAGTAGTAGTAGTAGTAGTAGTAGTAGTAGTAGTAGTAGCAGTAGCAGTAGTAGCAGCAGTAGTAGTGGTAGTGGTAGTAGTAGTAGTAGTAGTAGAAGTAGTAATAGTGGCAGCAGTAGAAGTAGTTGTAGTAGTGGTGGTAGTAGTAGTGGTGGTAGTAGTGGTAGTAGTAGTAGTAGTAGCAATAGCAGTAGGAGCAGCAGTAGTAGTAGTAGTTGTAGTAGTGGTAGTAGTAGTAGTGGTGGTAGTAGTGATAGTGGTGGTAGTAGAGTAGTAGTAGTAGTAGCAGTAGCAGTAGTAGCTACAGTAGTAGTAGTAGTTGTAGTAGTGGTAATAGTAGTAGTAGTAGTAGCAGCAGCAGCAGTAGCAGCAGCAGTAGTGGTAGTAGTAGTAATAGTAGTTGTTATTACTCATGCTTAGGATGTGTCCGAAGTAGGATTCGAGTCTCACCAAACTCGAGGTCTGATGTTTGTTTTACTATACTGAGCTGCTTTGACTCAGACTCCTATAATGCCCAATTGGCTATACACTGTGCCTATTCTTAAGTCGAATATTTATAAATCAGCCTTATCCATTTATCCAATTCAATGGTACAAGTGGAATACTATGAATTTGTGGGAAAATATGTCTTTAGGCCAACCTACCTAGGATCTGAGAGTTGGCAATTTGGCATTTCAAGTAAGTTGCCAAGCAGGGTTACAGAATTCATAGCAACATGGAAAAAAGGATTTTTTAAATCCTCCTAGAATTTAGAATTGGACATTTTAATGATTTTTGTTAACGAGTAATGCAGCCTAGAAAAATCAGGGGGAAGAAAAATAAAGTATATATAGCATATACTGGGTTTTTTTTTAAGTTAGGATGAAAAGCAAATTTTGTAGCATCATTTTAAAACATTTCCGTGTTAAAATAAAGGAAAACATTTTTTAAAATAGAGTTTCCAGTGCTTCAAGGATTTATGTCTAGCAGATGTTCTCTAAAAGAGGACAAATCAAAATTTACTGGTCTCACTAAAAGCAGTTGAACTTGGATGAATGCCTATATTGGTAAAGGGTAACTGATAAGGAAATAATAGCTAACTTTTATATCACTGCCATTCATGTAGCACCTATTATGTGGCAGATACCGTGTTATGCATTTTACAAATATTATCTCCTTTGATCTTCACAACCCTGGGAAGTAGGTACTGTCACTGAGGAAACTGAAACAAATGGGGGTTAAGTGACTTGCCCAGGGTCACAAAGCTAGTGAGTATCTGAGAGTGTCAGCTCAGGTCTTCAAGACAACTGTTAGCTTCTCAATAGGAAGGTGGAACCTGTGGATGTGAAATGCAATATATTTTGGCAGAAGTGGTTGTTGAGTCTTTCTTTGTTATAAGAAATGATTCGATAGGACAGGGGACAGTAAGGGGAAATTCTTGTAGGGTTAAAACCAAAGACAACAATAAAACTTAAAAAGAAATTACTGTTTTCCACAAGTGAAGTTTGACTATGGCTTCCTATAACTTTTTTAAGGGAGGAAAAAGCAAAACTAAAAATCATGAGGGTTATCTGGTGATGTCTAACATAACGCCATTCAGATCTCAACCCAGAGCATCCTCTTTACAAAAGATCTAGGGGTGTTACACCCAAAGCCAAAAAGGAAATTGATTCTCATGTCAATAAGAGAAAAATGAGTGATCCCTGGCATTTGAGGTTTACCTTTTACTAATAATGTAATATATGCAACATATATCAAAATGCTATTAGACCAATATTGTATTTAGGCTCAGCATGCCAGGCTGTAGTGGCTGGGCTCATCTCAGCCTCCAGGATGACCTCGCAGGAGGGCATATGGCCACATAGGCTGTGGCCTTGTCCCAAATTACTTAACATGTGGATCTTTGTGTTTCAGAGAATTAACCAGATTACAGGTCGTAATCTGTAAAAGCTCCCCTGCCATTGCCCGGCTTGACTCCTTTCCAGATGAAATCTCTTCAAACAAATCCTGGATCACAATGATAGTCTGTTTTGTGTCTGGAGCCAAAGGGGTGGAGGGAGGTGGGGGGGATGATGCATATGGAAAGACAAGTATCCTCCAAGGGTAAAGAGCTAGATTGATGAGGTTCCGCGTTTATCACCTCTGGAAAAAAAATTGTTCCTGTAAAAGAAGCCAATTGCAACATTTAGGATGAAGTAATTCATCTAGTGAATCTTCTTCCATTTGAACTTTTCATTTCCTTATGCTCTTTTTATGGATACAGCGTTTGAATGTGTCCAGATAAGGACATGACTTATTTATTGGCACTAAGAGCTTTTTATAAATTTAATATAATTTATGGGGCTTAAATAATTGCTCTAATTGTTTCTTTACATGAATTATCACTTTTTTTAAAGTCAAATTTCATTTGTTTTATGATGGCAAACGCATGGAAAAGAAAATGGAGGGTTAAATTTTCAACATTTTCAAAGTTCTCTCACTTGACAGACCACACAGCTTCAAGCTCATAAAATTCTCGCCAATGGCATTAGGAACTTCAACCCTCCCCCCCCCCCCCTTCCCACCCTCCCAACCTTGTGGAAGGGCCTAGTGGAGTGACCAGGACTTAAATGTTCAAATTTGTTCTGTACCTTTCATAAGAGAAGCTATGACACCATTCAAAAAAAAATAACAAAAAACCCTTTCTTATTGGGAAGGTCTGGGACTTTGCCAGGTTGAGGTAATCAAGTTTGCCAAATACTTTTAATTTTTCAGAAGCATCTACCTCTCTAATTTAGGTCATTCCCCCCCCCCCCAGGGGATTAACCTTCTAACTCAATTTCCTGTATTTTTTTAAAACTTGGACTTATTTTATTTCTAAGGATTGTAGCCAAATGCTATTAAAAAAAAATAGTTCTTCTACTTAGGACTGACCCAAGGCCAGATTGTGATGCAGTCCAAGTTTGTGTCTACTTACTTCTTTCTCCTCAGCACACTCATTTTGTCTGGCATGTGGGCACTCACTCTGATATCCCTCTTCTTCTGGGAACTGCCTCTTTTCATTGTCAGAAAGTACCCACCCAGCTACCCAGGGCTACCTGACTTCCTTGTCGTCTTATCCAGCCCACCATGCCTATCCTTTTTCTTTCCTGAGGCAGAATTCCTTCCCTTAGGTTATCCCATTTAAAGTCCTGAGATTTTATTCAGCCTGGTCCATGCCTTTTGCATTCACTAGAAGGCAGACAGGAAGTCCCCTTGTCACATCCTATCAAAATAAGCAATGTTCATGATTGCTTGAAAGCCCCTCACAAAAAAAGCAGCTGTGGTCCTACTTGGCCTTTCTGGTTAGCACCTACCCTGCCATCTTCCTGACAATTCTAACATCTCTTCTATCCTACCTCAACTGGGGGAGAAATTTACCTGTAGACCTATAGTTAGTAGGTTCAAGCCAGTATCAGATCAAGCAGGAACTTCTACCCTCAAATAGATTCCAATGTTATTTTTATGTGCCTTTCATTCTAAGTGTCTGACCTCTGCACACTGGACTTGTAGGATATAGATTTAGTGCTTGAAGGATCCTTAGAGGCCATGGACCATTGGTTCTGACTCTCTGATTTCCAGCACACTGGAAATTTATGGCTTGAAAGACCCTTATAGTCCATGGAGTCCAATGACATTCTCTTTTTATAGATGAGCAAACAGAAAGTGGGGGAAATTAAGTGATTTGTTCTGGATCACAATAGTCAGCATAAATCTGAGATGGGATTTGAATTTGGGTCTTTCTGCCAAACCTAGCGCTCTATGCACTTTGCTACCTCGCTGTTGATTTGGCTTTACCTTATGATTTTCCCAGTTTTGATCTCATGAATGAATGAATAAATGAGAATACATTGATAGGGAAAATACATTACTAGAGGAATATTCATACTATGTGCAAAGCCCGGCCTATACAAAGTGCCAAATATACCAATAGAAAAGGAAGACAGATCCTGCTGATTTATCTACTAGTCGCTCCGACTGCCACCCACACATAGGTGGGCACGACTCTATTCTATTCTCATCCCCATTGAAAAGCTATTGTTTGTTCCTAGTTCCCTCAGAGATGGCAGCTAGATGGTTCAGTGGATAGACTGCTAGACCTGGACCCAGGAAGACCTGAGTTCAAATCTAGCTTCAGACACTTAATAACTGTGTGACCCTGGACAAGTCACTTAACCCCTGTTTGCCTTCATCCACTGGAGAAGGAAATGGCAAACCATTCCACTATCTTTGCCAAGAAAACCCTATAGACAGAATGGCCCATAGAATCATAAAGGATTGGATGTGACTGAACAATAACGATCCCCTCAGGAGCTGGGAACTCTGACAACTAGTATAACCAATAAACAAAATGTAGTTGATGACTAAGGGGAAGAGGGATAGAGTTATAAGGAGCCTTGCTAGACTCTACCCTACCTTCCCAGGTACATTTTAACAGTACTTCAGGGAATAGTGGGGCATAATGAATAAAGAGCTGACCTTAATTCCAAGTTCCCTCTCCCTCTCCTTCTTTCCAAAGGAAGGTAAATTTGATGGCCAGAAGCCGCCCTGTTGACTTGGGGTACACTGGCTTTCTTTTCTATTCTTTCTTTTCTATTATCTCTCTCTCTCTCTTTCTCTCCCCCCTTCCTCTCTTTTTTCTTTTCCTTCTTTCCTTCCTTCATTTTTCCCTGCCTCCTTTCCTTCCTTCCTTTCTTCCTTCCTTCCTTCCTTTCTCTTCTTCTCCTTCCTCTACTTCCTTTTCTCCTTCCTCTCCTTCCTTCCTTCCTTTCTTTCTTTCCTTCTTTGTTCCTTCCTTTCTTCCTTCCTTTCCTTCTTTCTTTCTTTCTTTCTTTTTCTTTCCTTCCTTCCTTCTTTCCTTCCTTCCTTCCTTCTTTCCTTCCTTTCTTTCTTTCTTTCTTTCTTTCTTTCTTTCTTTCTTTCCTTCTTTCTTTCTTTCCTTCCTTCCTTCCTTC
>CM053589.1:46979232-47009736 GCA_028646515.1 Pseudochirops corinnae | reverse complement strand
GTGGCAAAATGCCCAGTTTAGAGTTTATGTCATTCCTTCCCTAAGCCAAATTCCGTGAGAGTAAGGTTGACTCTTTCCCTTCTGCCTTCCTCTTTTCCCCTTCTATTGTACCAATTATCTCTTGCCTCTTCCATGAGATGCTCAACCCCATTCTGTTTCTCCCTGTCTGCTCTCAATCTAATCCTCTCTCTCCTCACGATTTCACCATTTAATCCAGCTCATTCTGAAGCTCATAGATAGGTCCCTGCCCAAACTCCACTTGATAGCTGTATTTTGGGCCCTCCTAGTTTAGACTGAATGTCAATGGTAAGTGTTTCTTTTTGAAACAGCAACCCTGAGGGTCTTCCCCTCCCAGTTTGATTTTTTTTTTAAAAGGTTCCATCCCTTGACTCACTTCTTAAAGAGTCCTATTCACCGAATGCATGTTACTCACTCTAAGTGAATACCTAAAAAGGCCTTAGCCTAAAAGGGCCAGGGTCTCCCATTGCATCTTGGGCCATCTCCAGTCATCCTGATGAATAACTGGCTACTGGACTCAGATGGCTCTGGAGGAGAAAATGAGGCTGGTGACTTTACACAGCCCTCCCTCACTCAAATCAAAGTCAATTGCAAATCATGTCATCATTTCCCTGATTTCATGGTCTTCTTCGAAAACGAAAGACAAACACAACAAACTGGCTATGTGACCTTAGGCATGTCACTTTACTTTTCAATGTTCTAGGGAACTACTTTAGACTAAAAGTTGCCAACTCAATCCACATTGATAGAGGACATTTCTTCATCATGGGCTACTCTCTATATATCAATGAAATCACAGATCCAGTCCCTAAAACTTCTCATTCTGGAAGTAATGCCACCAATTTTTCTAACCCAATACATCAAATGGTTAGAATTTTAGAAAGGCTAGAAATGCATTTTCAATTCAATCTGACAGCCTCAACAACCATTTGTTTATATAAGGAGTTATTAAAAGAAAGGGTGGGGGCAAGCTAGGTGGTGCAATGAATAGAGTACCAGTCCTGGAGTTAGGAGGACTTGAGTTCAAATCCAGACTCAGACACTTACTAGCTGTGTGACCTTGGGCAAATCACTTAATGCCAATTCCCCTGCCTTCCACCCTCCAAAAAGACCACAAAAAAAAAAAAGATCTAATGAGAATCGTATATCTATAGAGGACTATAGAAATCATCTTATTAAATTGTCTAGTTTTATAGATGACAAATGGGGAGGGGAAGTGTGGTATAGTGGAAAGATAATTGAACTAGGAGACAGAAGATCTGAGAAGCAATGTGCTCCAGTGGAAAAGAGACTTGGATATAAAGTCAGAATATCTGGGTTCAAATTTTGTCTTTTTCACTTGCTATCTGGGTAACTTTGAGCAAGTTATTTAACCTCACCTGGAAATTAAGGAGTTTGAACTAAATGACCTCTCAGGTCACTTCCACTTCTACTTCTATCATCCTTTGATCTGGGATCAAGTACCAGCCCTGCCACAAACTGTGTAACCTGAAGATAGGTACTTCCTTTCAGTTGTCACAAATGTCTAAAAAAGGGGGAAGGGGCATTAAACTATATGACAACTAAAGTCCTTATAGTCATGGCATTTTATGCTCTAGGACATTTCAAATGGAAATGGTGGCTACAAAACCACATATAAGCATTCCTGAGGGTTGCCTCTTGACTTAGAAAACCACGACTTAGCATTATTTGTGTTTTACTATATTCGTATTTATTTCGTTAACTATTTTTCAATTACATTTAAATAAGGTTCTGTCGAACTGGTGTATGCTATTCCATGTGCCATAAACAGGCTGTCTTGTTTGACACCTCTAATCAAGGGTAGGAACTCGAGCAGAGATGGGTTGATTGAATTTTCCAATGTTAAAATTAGTGGCAGAGATGAGAGCATGGCTTGGGTTTCTTCACTTTTCCAAGGTCATAACTTCATATCATCTTCCTCAAGAAGCTGTTCCATTGAATATCACCATACTTTTTTATCTTCAATTTCTTTCTTCCGCTCTGCCTACAAATATGCTCATATCACCCTTATTCTAAAACAAAACAAAACTTTACCCCTTTTCCTCTTCAAGTTAGCTTTCTGTCTTTAACTGTCATAACCTGGTCACTGCTAAAGTTATAGGAACAGCAGTCTACATTGGCAGCTTCAAATTCTATACCACTTGGGTAGCTAGCTGGTAGAGTGGATAGAGTATCAATCTGAGAGTCAGGACGACCTGAGTTCAAATATAACCTCAGATGCTTACTAGCTGTGTGAACCTGGGTAAGTCACTTAACCCCAATTGTCTCCCTGCCAAATTCTCTACTACTCAGTTATTCAGCAATTCCTTCCAATCTGTCTTCGATTTCTACTAATTTAATAAATCCATGCTCAAAAGCCACCAATGATCTAATTTCCCATGGGCTCCTTAACCTTCCTGCAACATTTAACTTTGACCACTACTCTTTCTTGGTCTTTTCTCTTTCCTTAGCTTTTAATCAGTGCTTTCTCCTACTTCTCTGTCTACCTCTGTCTATTCCTTGCTTTTCTCCACTGATTCTCCTTCTTCCTTCTTTCTTCAAAGAGAAAGTGTCTTTGCCTTCTTTGCCTTCATCCTCTTCTCTCTTGGTAGTGGATAGAACACTGGACTTGAAATCAAGAAGACATGAATTCAAATCATGTCTATGGCACTTGCTAGCTGTGTGACCCTGGGCAAGTCAATGATCATCTATCTACCTCAGTTTCCTCATCTGTAAAATGGGAGTAATAGCGCCTTCCTCAAAGACATTGTGAGACTCAAATGAGGTAATACATATATAGTGCTTTCCGAGTCTTAAAGCCTTATAAAAGTTTATAATAGTTATTATCATTATTAATATTACTATTAATCTGTCTTTTCACAGACTCATCTACTCCCAAAGTGTGAATTATCACCTCCATGTGGATGACTCACAAATTTATTTATACAATCCTGGTCTCTTACAATCTCACATTTCCCTTTTTTTTCTTGGCGCTTCAATTCCATTTTGTTGAAAATTAAGCTCACCATTCCTTCCCAATTTTCTGTCCCAAATCTATACCTTTTCCCATCTACCCTATATTTGTGGAAAAGAAGACCATCTTCCCAGCCACCCAGATGCCATATCTTGGTCACCTTTGACTCTTACTTCTCCCTCACCTTCCACATCCAATTAATTGCCATGTGTCCATTTTACTGCTATCATAAGACTTGCATCTCCATTCTTTCCATTTCTGCTGCTACTACCATCTTCAGATCTTCATTAGCTATCACCTACATAATCATAAGAGTTTTTTTTAGCTGGTCTCCTTGGCTTTCCTTTCCTCTCTCCCCTTTCTAGTTCATTCTTTACCCTGCTGCCCAAGGTATATTTCTAACACACCTCTGATCATTCTTCCACCAAAGACTTTCAGCATGTACCCATTGCCCCAAACAAAATTCAAATTTCTTATCCTTATACCTAGGGGCTACTCATCTTGTTCATTTCTTACCCTATTTGTTTCCTCTCAATACTTTGGCATAGGCTGCCCCTCTAGTTCATCATTTCCTTCAGTGAAACTTTCCTCAATCCCTCCCAGATATGAGTGGTTGCTCTCTCTTCTCTAGCAGACTTTTCCCAAGCACTTATCACATTCTAACTGATAATAGTCATGATAACAAATCTTCCTACTTGATTGCAAATTCCTTGAGGGCAAGCACTAAGTCAATATTTATCTTTTCCTCTCCAGGGAACAGCACAGTGTCCTTGATGAGGAAATATGGAATAAATATTTGTCTAATTTAATTGAATAACTGATCCTAGGTCCATAGACTCTCCCTCATTGAAGTACTATTTTGATAACCCATAAGAACATCAAAATCATTCTAGTTCTTGGAAAGTGGTGGCAGCAGAGGGCAGACTCTGAGAGTTCTTACTAAGAGGGGAAGGTTTTAAGCAATGATAGAGCAATAGATTAGATGTTTTCACCTGAGGACCAACATATTTAACTGTAGAGCTAAAGGTAGGCCATACGATGGCAATTTTTTTAAACTATAGCAACTTATAAAGAAGTCTACCAAGGTTTAGAAGGGTTGTGGCCTATCTCAGATCTTTCTTTCTCTCCTTTCTTCTCATTTCCCACACTGTTTAACTTGACCTTGAACTTCTTTGATTAGGTAATGGCCCTTAGCTTTTGTCCTAGCTAAAAATCTTCGTTTCCTATGGATAGAGGGATGAATGGGATGGGATTGGATCTATGATTTCATTAGTATAGGGAACTCCCTCTAAAAATAAAGACCAGACCTTTTTCTGTAACTTAGATTCTTAGAGAGTTGCCTGGGGGGACAAACAAGTCAAGTGACTTCCTAGGATTGCATAACCAGTAAATGTAGGAAGCAGGACATGAATCCAGCCCTTCCTGATTTCAAGGCCCATCCTCTATCCACTATGTCATTTTGCCTGTTATCCTTGGTGTTATATTAGGACCAACTACTGCAAAGGAAAGTCCTGTGATGGAGGGAACAGAGAAATAGATCATCTAAGTAGTCTTTTGTGATCTCAAGTTTCTATGGTTCCCAGTTGAATGTGTCTTTTGTGTGAATTCATTCAGTGCAATAACAATTTGAATTTCAGTCAAATGCCAAAAGATTTAAGACCCAATTTTAGTCCTTCTGTCTGACCCAACTTTGACATGAATAATATATACATAAAGTTTGTGACTTGGCAGATCCAGGGACTAACACTAGAGCTATTCTCTCTCCTTCTCTCTCTGTCTCTCTGTCTCCCTGTCTGTCTGTCTGTCTCTCTCTCTCTCTCGTCTACATCTGAATTCCCTTTAGATATAAACTAAAACTCTGAAAAAAAAAAGATATACTAAATATTTTTTTTTCATCCAGACCTGTGGTTTTACAAGTAGAAGATAATATAGACTAGTAACTCTTCTCTAATTTATAATCTTAGCCAAATACCCTAGAACAATGAATGGTTAAGTAACTTGCCCATAGTAAAACAGCTTTTACATGTCAGAGGCAAGATTTGAACCCAGGGGTCCCTGATTCTCAGGCCATTCTTCTCTATTCATAGTCTAATGCTGCCTCTTACCAGAGCTGAGACCATAATAAATTGTACTCTAAATTATTGTTGTTTTACGATTCTTTAATTATCCCATTTACTTTTTCAAAAGCTCAAGAATCAGTTATCTTTAATCCCAATGCAGAACATTTGTAAGACTATATCAGTTTAATAGTTGCGTTCTTTTACTATACGTTTGCTTAAGATTTTGACACTTTTCCCCATGAGTACTGCCTAGTACTACAGAGTAAATATATCTTCTTATTAACACTCTTAGAGAGACTGAGCCTGCATCAGGCTTAAAGAAAAACACTTTCACTGGAAGAAAAGCTAATTAGATGCCAAGAAAAGGGCAATACATATGAATGTGAATTGAAGTGACATTGAGGGCAGGATATAGGATGACATCAGCAAGTTGGCAAGAAATGGAGATGAATGGAAAAGCTAGACTGTCTGATGTTCTGTATAGCTCAGGACAGACGAAGACAAATAGCAAGCACAGAACAAAATATCTATATAACGTTCCTCCACCTCATTAGTTTATTTTCCACTGTAGAGAAAGATATTTTACATGTATATATATATATATATATATACACACATATATATACATACACATATATACATATATACATACATATATATATAAAAATATATATACATACACACACACATACACACACACATACATACACACACCATTTTCTTTTCTGGTTCTCCTGCCATTGCCACTGTGTTATAAAATCATATGAACACATGTGTGGTACTTGACTAGTTCTGCCAAGAGTCACCAAATCAAAATAGCTGAATTTCTCTAATGAATCACTTGATAATCAATCTGTTGGCCAATCCCGAATATCTTTCTCCAGTCTTAGTCTCTTACCTGAATTTCAGTTCTTTATTCCCTGTTTGCCTATTAGACATTTCAATGTGGATGTTATCACCCTTACCTCAAACTTAATAAAGGTAACAGTGAACTTCTCTACTCTCTGTCTCTGTCACACACTATGTCTCTTTATCTGTCCCTCTTTGTCTCTGTTTCTCTCATACACACACACACACACACACACACACACACACACACACTCCTTTCTAACTTTCTCATTTCTGTCAACTGGATCACTAATTGTCCCAGATCTCTTGGATTAAAGTATCTCTTATCCTTGATTTCTCCCTCTCCATCATGCAATAAAACCAGTCAGTGAATGATTCTTGTCAATTCTTCCTGTCTCATTTTTCGCTTATAAGTCCCATTGTGATCATCTAGTATAATAAGTCCTTACCACCTTCTACCTCATCACCTCATATCTAGGTTACCACAATAGCCCACTGACTCTTTAAACAAGTATATCCTTTAACCAATAAATCATTTGTGCTGTTGCCATATTAATTTTTTTAAATACCATTTGTATCACTTGCTTAAGAATTTTAAAATGTTTCAAATGCAGTCTGACATTCAGGTATGTTTATTATGTAGCTCTGCTTTGCCTATCCTGTCTCATTTCTCGCTATTACCTAACACAAGACCTCTACTTCAATCAGACTGATGTCCTATCTGCCCTCCAAAGACACATTTCTACTTATAAATCTTTGCTCAGACGCCTCTTACATGAGGGCCTTTTCTTCTTCTTTTGGCCATTCCAAAGTCCTCCTGTCTTTGACAGGCTACCCCCTACACAAAGCTTCTATTTCCTTCTTGATTTTCCTTAAGCACAGGTCTGAACATTTCTGCTCAACTGGTCTCCTATAACCTCTAGAATCAATTGCATTCATTAGGTGCTTACTATGCACCAGAGACACTGTGTTACGAGTCGAGGATACAAAGAAAAAGAATCAGTCCCTGTTCTCCAAGAGCTTAGACTCTAATATTCCAACGGAAGAGGCAACATCTATAAATCAGAACATACAATAAAATTACAAAGTATGTGAAGGGTATCCTTAGAGGAAAAGGCACCATCAGCTAGGCAGGCAGAGAGGGTGGGAAAGGCTTCTGGAGAAGGTGGCACTTGAGCTGAGTCTTAAAAGAAGCTAGAGATTCTAAAAGTTGGAGCTTAAAGGGAGAACATTATAGGCCTGTAAGATAGCCATATCTGACAATGAAGTCAATGTTCTGCAGCCATAGTTATCCTCTCCAAAGAAGGGAAGGAGGTACTTTTCCCCAATCACTTCAGTGCCAGCCTTGACCATTATGGGTAGAGTTTGGGGCATCATTTTAGGGTTTTTCTCCTTTACAGGTGTCGTTACATATGTGTATGAATATATATACACATATATCATTTTGCTCTATTAATTCTTTTTTTTTTTGTAATCAACAAATAAATGCAACAGGATTTTTGTACCTTTACAAAATCTTTAGCCATTAGTCAACTCTATGCCTCTGTGTTTGTGGTATACCATATAAAATAGCTTTCTAAAGTCTGACTTTTCCTTCCTGTATTTTCATTAAGAATACATACCCTAGAGACTTGGGTAAATAATTCTTTTAAAGATTTTATAGAAGATTTATAGCAAGGTGTCTAAGTGAAAGACTTTATCTAAGAAAATCTCCCAACATCAACCTTTCAAAACAACAAGACATTCTCCAAATAGATTAATAAAAACTACAAAAAAAAGAAAAGAAAGGTATCTCCATAAGCTAAAGCCTATAGAAAAAAAAAAGTAACAGAATGCTGTTGCCAGCTCACCACTTCCACTTTCATACAACAATCCCATGTCCACCTTATATGATCCTTTAATAATTCCCTGTCTTGTTGTTCTTCATCCTTTGTTTTCAAAGTGGACCAATGACATCGTGGGGGTGATGTCTTGATTTGCAAATGAGTTAGATTTCAGTGAAGCAGAGTTACACAAAGTTGTCAGCCTCACTCTCTCAGAGTCATCAAAGTCCAGTGGCAAGAGAAAAGTCAAAATGATTAGCAGTGGCCCAGGAATAACCTTGATGTCTTTGAGGTCTGACCAGGCTCTAAGCCCTCTATAGCACCTGCTTTAGCCACCTTGAAGACTGTTGGAATAAATTCTGAAAATAAATCCACTACCCATTCTGCGGGGGAAGTTTTCACACACTTCGGATAGACATCTCCCTAACTCACCAACAGGTTTGAGGCCTGTGGGTTACCCTCAACCTGGTTTAGCCTGTCTGCAGAAACAGTTTTGCCAGAGTGTGGCTGCTGTGCATGCTGGAGTTTCTTGGAACCACAGGTGAGAGTTGATTGACAAGTAAACACCAAAGGTGGATGAGAAACCCTGAAAAGCCATCACACCAGAGGAGCTAGTCTTCCCTGAGAAAAGTGAGCAAGAATTCCTTGTGGTCTTTCCTTGGCAGTGACCTTTACCCCTTAATGAGGGTGGTCATTGAACTTGCCTAGCATTGGTCATTTGAACAGGAGACAGCATGTGGCCATTAACAGTGAAAAGACCAAGCTGTGCAGGAGTTGATCTGTCATGATCGCCTATAGAAGATAAGGGGCTTTTAACTAAAAGGCCAAGGGAGAGTTGAGTATAAGCCCATCCCATGCCCAGATGCTTAAATACAGCTTAAAAGATAATAAATGAATTTTTTAAAAAAGAAAATCAAAAAGGAGAAAGGAAAGATCCAAAAATATAGATAAATGAGGTCTAGTGTCTAAATCAAGCCCATTTCTACCATTTAAAACTAGCTAGAAATGCAAAGCATAGTATATAGATTCAAAACTCAGCTCAAATGCCATCTTTTAAAAAAATATTTATTTTATTTTTAATTTGTGGAATGAAACAAACATTTCAATAACATAGTAAAATTAAAAAAAAAGATGATTGCACATGAAACTGCAAATCTATTATGTACAACTTACTTCCTTTTAAATGTATAATAGTTATCATGTAAATTTCTTTTTTTTTCTCCTCCCACCCTATAGATGGCTACCATTAGTCACAATTATATATGTAAAACTACTTTTATTTATCAGTTTTTTCTCTGGATGCAGATAGCATCTTAATTCATAGGTCCTTTGTAGTTAATTTGGGTATGTATAATAGTCAAAATGACTTAGTCTCTCAAAGTTGTTCTTAAAACAATATTGCTGTTACTGTATACGATGTTCTCTTGGTTCTGATCATTTGGATCTTCATTATTTTATGCAAGTCTATCCATGTTTTCTTAAGATCATTAATATCATCATTTCTTATAATGCAGTAGTATTCTATTCCAATCAAATACCACAACTTGTTTAGTTATTCCCCAATTGATGCCTGTCATTATGCCAGCAATTTCTAGTTTTTTGCCACTACAAAGAGAGCTGCTATAAATGTTTCTGAATATATAGATTCTTTTCCTTTTCCCTTAATCATCTTTGAAAATAGATCAGGTAGTAGTATTGGTGGTCAAGGGTTATTGATATTTTAATAATTCTTTAGGTATAATTCTGGACTGCTTTCCAAAATGGTTGGATCAGTTCACAATTCCACCAATAATGAATTGGTATCCCAATTTTTTTTACATCCGCTTTCACCTTCAATCATTTTAGTCAATCTGATAGGTGAAAAATAGTATCTTAAGATTGGCTTAATTAGATTTTCTCTAATCAATAATTATTTGGAGCATTTTCTCATGTAGCTATAAATTGTTTTGATTTCTTCATCTAAAAACTGCCTGTTCATACCCTTGATCATTTATCAATTGGGAAATGACTCGTATTCTTGTAGACTTTACACAGTTCTTTATATGTTTGAGATATGAGACCTTTGTCTGAGAAACTGTCTATAAAACTCCCCCCTGCCAATTTTTTGTTTTCCTTCTGATCTTGGCTACATTTGTTTTATTTGTACAAAGCCTTTTTAACTTAATGTAATTAAAATTATTTATTTCACACCTCACTCTGCTCTCTGTCTCTTGTTTATTCATAAAGTGTTTGCCCACGCATGAGTCTGTTAGGTAATATATTCTGTATTCTTCAAATTTTCTTGCAATATCACTTTTTTTTTTTTTAGGCCATGCATCCCTTTTGACCTTCTCTTGGTAAATGGTGTAAGATATTGGCCTATGCCCAGTTTTTGTCATACTGTTTTCCAGTTTTCCCAACAATTTTTTTTTTTTACCAAATAATGAATTTTTATCGCCAAATCTTAAGTCTTGTTAAATACAAGATTACTATATTTATATACTGCTGTAAATTATGTGTCTATTTAGTTCTACTGATCTGCCTTTCTATATTTTATTTTTGATAATTACTACCTTATAATGTACTTTAAGATCTGGTACCCCTAAGCCTCCTTCCTTTACATTTTTTAAAAATTAATTCTTTTTATATTCTTGACTTTCTGCTCTTCCAAATGAATTTTGTTATTATTTTTTCTAATTAAGCAAAAAAAAAGTTGTAATTGAATGAAAATGGCATTAAATATATAAATTAGAGTAAATCATCATTTTATTATAATGGCCCTGCCAACCCATAAGCAATTAATATTTCTCCAGTTATTTAAATCTGATTTTAATTATATAAAAAAGTTTTAAAAATAATTTTTTAATGTATTTCCTGGGTTTGTTTTGGCAAACATACTCCTAGATATTTTAAATTGTCTACAATTATTTTAAATGAGGTATCTCTTACTGTCTGTTCTTGCAGGGTTTTGTTTTTCAAATGTCATCTTCTAAATGAAGTATTTTCTGACTACCTCAAATACCAGTGCCTTTCCTCTCAAAACAATTTTTACTTAATATGCACATACATATACATGCATATATACAATCAAACATACCTGCATATCATAAATAAGTACAAGCATGTTGCCTCTTCAAATGAGACATAAGTTCCTTGACATCATGGAGTATATCATTTTTGTATTTATATACTCAGTGTTTAGATCGATGCCTGACACATACGATATTTTTGGTAATTGACTGGAAAAAAAGTTAACACAACATTTGAAGGCCGTGACAGGTAAATCCACAATGACAGTAAGGAAGAATATTTAGCAAACTCAATAGAAAGGGACATATCAATCAATAAATACTACAGAGAGAAAGAAATAAAGTGATGCAAAAAAATCTCAATGACAGCAGAAGGCAAAAAATTGTACAATATATTCCAGAAATTATAATGGAATAGCAAGAAATTCTAGAATGGTTTAAAATAGAAATAAAATAATTTAGATAATATTTAGGAGACAAAAAAATTGAGATGAAAATGAGAATGTAAGTCTTAACTCTCAAAAAAGAAACCAAAAAGACAAAGAAGAAAACAAACAATTTAGACTATATGATGGAAAATCTCTTAAAAAATAATTGAGACTCTGAAAAACATAAAAACATTATTGGAAACCAAAATATGAAAAAAATAGTGAGAAACAAAATAAAAAACAATATGAGAATATCACATCACTTCTATATAAGCTAAAAAAAAACCCCAACACCCTAATCGAAAGACAAAATGTACACAGCTAAACCAAGAATAGTAGTTCTTTCATAAAATGAGAAGAAATACAACTTTGAATTCTATGGCTCAGAGAGGATGGCACACCCTGATGGAATACTTAGGATACTAACAGAAAGAAACCCAATTTAATTCACCAAGAAACATAACACTCAAACTTCAAAACTTCAGTGACAAATAACACATATTACAGGGAGCCAGGAGAAAGCCCTTGAACCAAGAAAGCAAATCAGTAAAATCACTCAAGATTATTTGACATTTATGAAACATTTTAAAAGCAGAATATGGCATTTCAAAAAGAAATAAAATCATAGTTATAGAGAGAAGGGATTTTAAACATCATATATATCGCAGAGAAAAGGAAATAGAATGATGTAAAGAACCTCAATGAAAGGGGGGAAAGGAACAATTTGTACAAAGTGTCTCAAAAATTATAATGAAATGTCAGCAAGAAATACTTGAATGATTCAAGGGAGAAATAATATAATTTAAAGAACATTTAGGGGAAAAAGAATGAAATCTATATCTTACAGAAAAGAAAACTGGGATTGAGAAATTGGGTGATTTGTCCAAAGTCACATAAATTGTAAGTGGCAGAGCTGGGATTCAAACCCATGTCTTGTGACTCCAGATCCCACACGATTTTCACTGTCCCGTTCCACATATTAAAATAACCTGTGGAACCTTATCATCAATGAAAAATATTTTGACTTTTAAAGAAAGGAAAGAATTTGAGTCATTCCTTCAAATGAAATCAGAGGTGAGCATGATATTATGATATATGACATATAGAAACCCAAGAAAGGAAAATAAATAAAACTTAACCAGGAAAGACTAATGAAAACAATGTTTTCATATGTATATGGCTATGTAACACAATTTTTAAAAACTTCTCAATTGATTGGAGATCAATATGAAATTATTTAGTAAAATTACTTGAGTTGAGTTAAGGAAGAAGCAGTGGATTAATTTTTAAATTTTGTTAAAATCTAAGTTACTTGATGTTTGAATCAATATTTTGAGTGGTGAGTAAATAGAAGGCAAAATCACTTGAGCAGGGAAGAAGGAAATGAGTTACAAAATTTATGGGTGGGAAAGATATTTTAAAATATTTCTTCTATGGCCTGGACCCAAAGGAAAAGGGTATGTGATTTTTGGATCTCTTGTCTAGTAGACTTTGGCAGAGCAAGAAAAAGGAATAGTAGACTGTCCTGGTAATCATTCCATATATGATGAAACGAAGTACTCAGATCCTTAGGGTTCAGGGAAAAAAACATCAACAACGGCAACAAAAACCATATTCAAAAATACCAAAGTAAGACTTTGGGGTATGAAACCAAGATGTTGAAAAAGAGAACGTTCTACCAACATTCTGCTCTAAACAACTTTAAAATAACATATCAGATCAATTTCTGGAATGGTGGAGCCAACAAAAGGTCAGAATGAGACCTTCTTCCAGCCCAAGAAAACACAGGAGATTGGAAAGAGAGATCTATGACATGGGAGAAGAGACTGGCCCAGAGCCCAGAAGAGCTAAACAATATTTCTCAAGATCAAACAAAAGTGGTAGAGGAAAAATGAGGTAAAGAAATGAAATCCAAGGGGAAAAAATCATGAAAAAAAAAATTAACAGCTTGGTAAAAGAAGCCTAAAAATACTGAAGAAAATAATACCTTAAAAACCAGAATTGGACAAATGGAAAGAGGTACAAAAATTTACTGGTGAAAATAACTCCTTAAAAAGCAAAATTGACAAAACTGAAAAAGAGCTACAAAAGCTCACTGAAGAAAAAAATTCCTTAAAAATTAGAATTGGCAAGTGAAAGCTAATGACTCCATGAGACATCAAGACACAACAAAACAAAATCAAAAGAAAGAAAGATGGGAGAAAATATGAAATATTTCATCATAAAAATTAATGAACTAAAAAACAGATTGAGGAGTGATAATTTAAGAATTATTGGATCACCTGAAAGCCATGATAAAAAGAAAAAGAGCCTAGGGGCAGCTAAGTGGTGCAGTAAATGGAGAAGTCATCCTCTTTCCTGAGGGAACCTCAGAAAGTTTCCTGGGTTGGGGTGGCTAAGTGGCACAGTGAATAGAGCACTGGCCCTGGAGTCAGGAGGACTTGAGTTCAAATCTGACCTCAGACACTTAACACTTATTAGCTGTATGACCTTGGGCAAGTCATTTAACCTCAATTGCCCTGCCTTCCTCCCTCCAAGGAGGTAAAAAAAAAACAAAAAAAAACGACCCTACATATCATATTTCAAAAAATTATCAAGGAAAATTGTACTGATATTCTAGAACCAGAATGTAAAATAGAAACTGAAAGAATCCACAGATCATCTCCTAAAAAAGATCACAAAATGAAAATTCTCAGGAGTATTATAGTCAAATTCCAGGGCTCCAAGTTCAAAGACAAAGTACTTTAAACAGTAAGAAAGGAACCATTCCAATATCAGAGAGCCACTGTCAAGATCACACAAGATTTAGAAGATACCACATTAAAGGAGGGGAGGGCTCGGAATATGATATTCCAGAAGGCACAAATCAAAAGAGCAGGGATTACAACCAAGAATAATTTATCCAGCAAAACTCAGTATAATCCATCAAAGGAAAAAATGGATATTTAATGAAATAGAGGACTTTCAAGCATTCCTGATGAAAAGATCAGCACTGAATAGAAAATTTGACTTTGAAATATCAGACCCAAGAGAAGCATTACAAAGTAAACATGTAAAAGAAATCATTAGGTTAAACTGTTTACCTTTTATATGAGAAGGTGAGACATGCATCTTCAAGAATTTTTTCATTATTGAAATAGAAGAATTATATATAGAAAGAAAGTGTGGGGGTGAGTAAATTATGTCGGGATGATATTTTAAAAGTGCATAGATGAGAAAGAGGGATGGTGTAGGAAAAGTTGGGAGAGAAAGAATGTGAAAAATTTTCTCAAAAAAGAGCCATGCAAAGAGCTTTTACAATAGAGGGAGAAATGGCACGGGATCAAGCAATGCTTTGTCTTCATTCACATCTAAATTAGTTCAAAGAAGGTCACACACACACATAATATTTTATACACACACACACATACTCTCTCTCTCTCTCTCTTTCTGTCTTTTAATTGGTGATAGAAAAATATCTTACCCAACAGGGAAGAAGGAAGGGAAGAGGATAAAAGAAAAGGGGAGAGGGTTACAAAAGAGAAAGCAGATAAAAGAAGACAGTGGTATATCTGTCTGTCTGTCTATCTATCTATCTATCTATCTATCTATCTATCTATCTATCTATCTATCTATCTGTCTATCCCTATTGTAATAAACACAGGGGCTATACAAACACAATTCCAAAACATATTTCACACAAATAAAGATGCATCTAAACTACAGGAAAAATATTAATTGCTCATGGGGAGTTTGAGACAATATAATAAAAATGACAGTTCTGCATAAGTTGTTTTACTATTTATTATTATAATAATAAAATAGTAATAAAATTATTATTTATATATTGCTATGTACTAGTGCCATACCAATCAAACTACCAAGTAATTATTTTATAGAAATAGAAAAAAATAATAAAATTCATCTGGAAGAACAAAAAGTCAAGAATATCAGGAGAATCAATGAAAACAAAGATGAAGAAAGATGTCCTAGCAGTACCAAATTTCAAAGTATATTACAAAGCAGTAATCATCAAAACAATCTGTTACTGGCTAAGAAATAGAGAGGTGGATCAGTGGAATAGAACAGGTACATATTACACAGTACTAAATGACTGTAATAATCTAGTGTTTGATAAACCTGAAGATCCAAATTTTGGGACAAGAACTCATCATTTGACAAAAATTGCAAGAAAACTAGAAAGCGGTTTGGCAGAAACTAGGCTTAGACAAACATCAGACTTCATAAACTGAGATAGGGTTAAAATGGATAAGTGATTTAAACATAAAGGATGCTATTAGTTGTAAATTAGGGGAGCATGAAAAAATTTGCCTGTCAGATCTATAGATAAAGGAAGAGTTTATGACCAAACAAGAGATAGAGAAGAAAACAAAAAGTAAAATAGATAATCTTGATTATATGAAATTAAAAAGCTTTTACACAAACAACAAAAATGCAACAAAAATTAAAATGAAAACAGGAAATTGGGGAAACATTTTAAAGGAAGTTTCTCTGATGAAGGCCTCGTTTCTTAAATATATAGGGCACTGAACCAAATTTATAAAAAAAAAAAAAATAGAGTCATTCCCCAGTTAACAAATGGTCAAAGAATATGAAGAAGCAGTTTTCAGAAGAAGAATTCAAAGCTGTCAATAGTAAAATGAAAAAATGCTCTAAGACTGGCTAGAGAAATGTACATTAAAACAACTCTGAGGTGCCCCGTTGCACCTATTAGACTGGTTAACATGGCAGAAAGAGAAAAGGACAAATGCTGGAAGGGGTTTGGAAAAACAATGGGACACTAATGTTGGAGTTGTGAACTAATCCAGCCATTCTGGAGAATAATTTGGAACTATTCCCAAAGGGCTATAAAAGTATAAATACCCTTTGACCCAGCAATACAACTACTAGGTATGTCTCCCAAAGAGATCAAAGAAAAGGGGAAAATGACCTATTGAATGAAAAATATTTATAACAGCTCTTTTTGAGGTGATGAAGAACTGAAAATAGAGAGATTGCCCATCAGTTGGGGAAAGGCTGAACAAGTTGTGGTATATAACTATGATGGAATACTATTGTGCTATAAGAAATGATGAGCAGGATGGTTTCAAAACATCCTAGGAAGATGTATATGAATGGAAAGAAATTGAAGTGAGTAGAAACAGAAGAATATTGTACACAATAACAACGATATTATAATGGTGATTAACCATGAAAGACTCAGCTACTCTGACAAAAATCAAGACAGTTATCAAGAACCCCTGATGAAAAATACTATCCACCTCCAGAAAGAGAACTGATAAATTCTGATTGCAGATTGAAGCATACTCTTTTTAGCTCTCTCTCTCTCTCTCTCTCTCTCTCTCTCTCTCTCTCTTACTAATTTTCCTTCCACAATATGGCTAATACAGAATATAATAATTTATATTTTTTTTCATCACTTCACATATATAATCAATAAAAAATTGTTTGCTTTCTCAAGAAAGGAGGAAGGTAGGAAGGGAGAGAATTTGAAATTCAACATTTTGAAAAATGAATGTCAAAAATTTTTTTATATGTAATTGGGAAATATTAACAACACATAAAATGTATTGAAAAAAATAAAACCATTAAGGATAGTGTTACATAGCTTTCTTTCTCTGTTTTCTCTCTTCCTGAGTTAGGTATCAAAACTATATTTGCATTATAGAAAGATTGAAAAGGTGCCTTCTTTTTCTATTATTGAAAAATATGATTCTGGAATTAACTACTCTTTGAATGTTTAATAGAATTTACTCATAAATCCATCTGGTCCTATATTTTTTCCTCTCTTTGAGTATTTATTGATAGCTCATCCAATTTATTTTTTGTATTGAGTTATTTCTTCCTTTCTTAACCTGTATATTTTATATTTTTGTAAGTATTCATCCATTTCCTTTATTAGAAACAAATTATTTATCCATCTATTTTCTTAGTTATTTTTCAGAAAATTCTCTTAGTTTTGTCAGTTCAAATTTTTACTTTCCTTTTTATTAATCTCTTCTTTAATTTTTCATAATTTCTGCTATTTTTGCTTAGTAGGGCAGATATGTTTGAAATCTGGTATTGCTAGACCACCTTCCTTCACATTTGTTTTCATTGATTCCCTCGAATCTTGAGCTTTTGTTCTTCCAGATGAAATTGACCAAGGCCTCTGATACTGTCAGTCATGAGTGCTTGTGGAAAATTATGGCAAAATTTGGTTGCCTGGAGGTCATCAGTATTGTACGTCAGTTTCATGGGGGCATGCTTGAACAGGTTCTGGATAATGTATGATGGATGTTCTTGAGCTTTCCCAGTCATCAAAGGAGTAAAGCAAAGCTGTGTGCTTGCTCCCATGCTTTTTAGCATGATGTTTTCAGTGCCGTTGTCAGACGCTTTCAATGAGGACAAAAACAGCATCAATGTCATTTCACTAACAGTAAATTATTTAACTTGAAAAGCCTACATGCCAAGACTAAAGTGGAGGGACAGTGGTCCATGATTTTTTTGTCCACAGATGACTGTGTACTCAATGCAGCCTCTGAGGCTGAGATGCAAAAAGTATGGATCAATTTTCTACTGTTTGTGCTAATTTTGACCTAACAATTGATACCAAGAAAGCACACATTTTCCACCAGCCAGCACTGCACTATCCATAAGTGAAACCATTTGTTACAGCAAATGGAGAAATACTGAATGCTGTGGATAAGTTGGTTTACCTCGGCAATATGCTTTCCAGGGATATACACAAGAGCTTCTATAAATATTTTTATATAAATAAATTCTTTACCCTTTAAAAAAAAATCTCTTTAGGATATAGATGTAGTAGTGTTATTGCTGAATCAAAGGGTATGATCCATTTTATAGCCCTTTGGGCATAGTTCTAAATTGCTTTTCAGAATGGTTGAATCAGTTCTCAACTTCACCAACAGTGCACTAATGCCCCAATTTTCCCACATCCACTCCAACATTTATCATTTTACTTGTTTGTCTTCTTAGCCAACCTAATCAGCATGAGGTGGTATTTCAGAGTTGTTTTAATTCAGATATCTCTAATAAAAAGTGATTTGGAGCATTTTTTCATACGCTTATAGATACTTTATATTTTTCTTCTGAAATCTGCCTGTTCATATCCTTTCATGATTTATAAATTGGGGAATGACTTGTATTTTTATAAATTTGATAATTCTCTATCATTTAAGAAATTAAGCCTTTATTAGAGATACTTGCTACAATTTTTTTTCACCAGTTTTCCGCTTTCTTTTTAATTTTGGTGTCTAGAGTTATTTTACACGGAACTTCTCTTTCTATCTCTTCCTACTAAGCTGTGTTTGTAGTATATAGAAATTTTGATGATTTTTGTGGGTTTATTTTTTATCCGGCAGCTTTGTTGAAGTTGTGAGTTGTTAGTTTTTTTAGTTGATTCTCTAGGGCTGTCTAAGTATACAATCATATCATCTGCAAAGAGTAGTAGTTGTGTTTCCTTATTGACTATCTTTATACCTTTAATTAATTTCTCTTGTCATCAGTATACCTAGTATTTCTAGTACAATATTGAATAGTAGTGGTAAGAATGGAAATCCTTCCTTCACTTCTGATCTTCCTGGGAAGTCTTCAAATTTAACCCCATTAGAGATAATGCTTGCTCTTGGTTTTAGATAGAAAGTACTTATCATTTTAAGAAAGACTCCATTTTTCCTATGCTTTCCTGTTTTTAGTAGAAATGCATGTTGAATTTATCAAGAGTTTCTTTTGTATCTATTGAAATAACAATATTTTTGTTGTTTTTATTATTAACATGGCTAATTATGTTTATACTTTTATTATACTGAATTAGTCTTGCATACCTGATATAAATCCCACCTGGTCATAGTGTATGAACTTTGTGACATACTGCTGTAATCTCCTTGCTAAAATTTTATTGAAAACTTTTATTGATATTCATTAAAGAAATTGCTCTGTTTTTGCTTTCTCAGGTTTAGGTATCAAAGCCATATTTCTGTCATAAAATGAATTTGGTAGGACTTCTTTACCTATTTTTTTTTCAAATGGTTTATATAGCACCAGGATTAAGTTCTTTAAATGTTTGGTATAAGTCACTTGTAAATCTGATTTTAAAATTTTAAATAAATATTATTAATAAAGTATAACAAATGTTAGAAAGAATTATGACTAGCTTGGACTTTTTACCAGGAATGCCAAGGTGATTCAACATAAAGAATATTATAAACATAATGAACTATTTTAATAATTCAAATTATTTTTTAAAATACATGATTATATCCATACATTTGAAAAAGTTTTTTTTTAAATTTTTATCAAATCCAACACTTATTTCTGTGTGAGAAAAGCACTTGAAATCAAAAGAATGAATAGACATGGGGCGGCTAGGTGGTGCAGTGAATAGGGCACCAGCCATGGAGTCAGGAGGACCTGAGTTCAAATGTGACCTCAGACACTTAACACTTACAAGCCATGTGACCTTAGGCAAGTCACTTAACCCCAACTGCCCTGCCCTCCACCCTCCAAAAAAAAAGCAAGAACAAATGGTCCTTTTTTAAAATACAGTAAATAATATCTATCTATCTCAAGCCATGTACAACAAACACTATAAATAACCGAGAAATAGAAATCTTTCCAAGAAGATTGAGGACAAAACAATTTTAACCAATTATCATTGTCACCAATGCAATCTAATATAGTTATAGAAATGCTAGCTATAGCAATAAGATATGGAAGAGAAATTAAAGCTGTATTTGAACTCAAGTTTTCCTGACTCTAGGTCTGGTACTCTATCCACTGTACCACCTACCTGTGCCAAACTATACTACAAAGTAGCAATCTTTACAGTAGTTGACTCTAGTTAAGAAATAGAGAGGTTGATCAGTAAGTTAAATTAGATACACAACAGATTAAGTATGTACAGTAGATGTAAATGAACACAGTAGCATCATTTTGTGGTTTTTTGGGAGGCAATCAGGTTACACAGCTAGTGAATGTCTGAAGCCTTTTTGAACTTAGATCCTGCTGATTTCAGGACCACTGCACAATTTAGTTGTCCCTAGTATAAGTTTTTTGTTTCATTTTGTTTTTAATAAATCAGCAGAACTCAGTTATTGGAGTAAGAACTCATTATTTGACAAAAGCTGGTGGGAAAATTGGAAAGCGGTTCAGGAGAAATTATGTATAGAACAACATCTTACACTGTATACCAAAACAAACTCCAAATGGTAATAAATAAAAGGTGACAGCATGAACAAATTAGGGGAAGAAGGAAGAAATTACCTTTCAAGTATATAGCTACGGGAAGCATTTGTGGCTAAGAATAAATAATAGAAATGAACCCAGAATATAAGATGGACATATTCAATTATATAAAACTCAAATTTTTTCTATCAACAAATCTAGTATAGCTTAGAGTTGAAGGAAACAATTAACTGGGGAAAATATTCACAACAATTTTCTATAATAAAAGTTTCATGTCCAAATTTATAAGACTAAGAGTCATTCCCCAATAGATAAATAGTAAAAAAGATATGAATAGTCAGTTTCCAAAGGGAGAAATTCAAGCTATGAATAACTTTGAGAAAAAATACTAAAGACTGCTAATAATTAGAGAATTGCAAATTAAAGTAATTCTGACATTCCATCTCATACTTATCAGACTGATAAAAATGACAAAAGGGGAAAACAACATATGTTGGAGAGGCTGTGTGAAAACATGCATGTTAGTTCACTGTTGGTTGAACTGAAAGTTGCTCCAACCATTCTAAAAAGTAATTTGCAAATATTTCCCCAAACTTACTGAACAAGGCATACCCCTTGACTCAGCTATATCACTACTAGAGTTATATCCTGAAAAGATCAATGGAAGAGGAAAAGAAACTATGTTATAAAACTATTTATAGTAGGTTTTTTTCCATAGTAGCAAAAAAAAGGAAATTAAGTTGATTCCTGGCCTATTGTGAGATTACTAAACAAACTATTGTATATGAATGTAATAAAATATTATTGTGCCATAAGAAATGACAAAATGAACCTTTTTAGAGGAATGAACCTTTTCAGAGGAAGCTAAGAAGATTCCTTTTAACTGATGCAAAGTGAAGTAAACAGAATTAGGAGAAAAATTTATGCAATGCCAATTTTATAGAGAAAAGCATCTCTGAAAGACTTTAAAACTGATCACTGCAATGATAAATCAAAAGTCTGGAGGACCAAATATGTACCATGCCATCCACTTTCTGCCAAAGAAGTAATGGAACTTAAAAACACAGAATGAGTCAGACATTTTTGGATAGGTCAATGTGGAAATTTGTTTTGCTGGAATACACACATTTATTTATTATGTTTTATTTATTATTTATTAAGAAGGGTTTATTTTTTTGTTTGTTTTATATAGTTCAATTGAGAGGTCAGTAAAAAGAGAGATATGAAATGAAGACAGAAATAGATTAGTGAGTATTAGTGAGATCAGCAATCTGGATAAAGAAGAGAGGAGTGAAGCTTTTGTTTTGCCCATCCTATATGAGTATCATAGAGAGAGTTATGAAAATGTAAATAAGCACAAAACCCATTTATGGACCATTGTAATATCTGGACTAGCAAATGGATGAATGAAAAGAAAAAGTAAAGAGTCAGTAACAGTAAAAGTAAACTGTAGAAATTTGAACTAAGGCAGAGATATAGGAAGAAGGAGTTGGAAGTCTGCATGAAAAATTGGGATCATATATCTAAGGCAAAAAGTCATGACGACTAATAGCTACCTTAAGAAGAGAGAAAAAAGAGAGGAAATGAATTTTCAAATTAAATGGAAGGAAACAATGATTATAATCTTACATGTCAACGTCATCAATTTCCTAATAAAATAAAAGGCAATGGCAAAATTAATAAGAAAATGAAATACAACAATTTTCTGCATACAAGAATCACATTTAAAACATGAGGATACATGCAAATTATTATGCCATCACTATCTAACTAGGTTCCTCCTACTCCCAAATATGGGTTAGGCTACTTTTTTTTCCCCTCTTGAACACTGATAAAACTATCTCTGCCTGAGGCACAAGACAATATCTTGATATAGGTATGGCTTCCTTGCTGGCAAAGGGCATTAAAAAAAAAAAAAGATCAATTCAGGTAGAATTCAGGCCTTGTAGACTTGACAGATATCCTGAGGCCCTTTGAAACACTATATCCTGCCTTATTGATCGGAGTGGCTTCCATATAATGTCATTATTACTTATTCTTCCTGTGCTAGGGCAAATTAAAATTTTTTCTGTTAACTGTCTCATTTCAGTTGGTCAGCCTTTATTAGGTACTTAGTGTGTGCCAGGCATTGTGCTAAATGCAGATGATGCAAAGAAAGATGAATACTGAATTGAAATCCATAAAAGATGAATGTAAATCTGGTCCACCTATTATATTTGGCATAGTTGGTAGCTAGGATGATATAGTGTCATTGATGACATTGTGGTTGAAGTGGTGGAAGGGTAATGTAAATATGGAGGAAATATTGGATGGCTATGTATGGCACCTTGTGGCAAGGATTTTTCTGGTCACATATGGTGGCTCCTCTCAATGGAACAAAAAGTATACTTGCCACTAACATGGAACAATTAGCTCAGTGGGCACTGTAGGAGGCTAGCAAGGGTGGTAAAGAAAGCAACCACATTCAAGTCTCTCTAGTCGTTGTCAACATTTCTATAAATATAGGACTGAGAGAAATAATTATTTTTTTCTTATGTTAATAATCAATAATTATTGATTATTGAATCAATAATATTCAATTGTTGAATTAGAATTAAAGGGTTTTCCACTTCCTTATCCAAAAATCAACCATTGTAGGAAATTTTGAGAAAAACTTACGCAATCAGCTATTTCACAAAGACCATATCTCTGACCCAGAAAAGTCTTTACCTTAGAAGCTCACTGCAATTCTGAATTCACACATTGAAAGTGCAGCCTGCTCCAACAGCCTCTCTCTATGATTGGATGACTCTCCCCACAGTCTCCATTTAAGGAAAGTGCCCAGTCTGAATGTCTCATCTCTCTCCAGACTACCCTCAGGACTTTCTCTACCATGGTTCTGTGACATTCAAAAAGTTTAAGAGACATAATTTTCTGGCGAATTAATCATTTTATTAATAATGCTAATATTTTGTTAATAAAAGGTCAGTGACACTCTAGAATGCCAAAGACCAATCATGGGAGTGGGCTCATAGTTTATAAGCCCTTGGAAGAGTGGGTGTTCTTGAGGTTGGCAATCAACTCTGATTGGCTAACAATTTATGAGAAAATGAATATGATAATGAAATGTAGACTCATTCTAATGAGAGTATGGGGAGTACATGACTTGAATCACCTAAACCTTGGTCAAAGAGAATTATTAATATACATATCAAAGACAGAATCTGCTTTTACCTCACACCTGTCTGACCAGACACAACAAACAGGAATTCATCAATTCTTTCAGGCTGATTGGGTAAGTTTTTCTCAAAATTTCCTACAATGGTTGACTTTTGGATAAGGAAGTAGAAAACCCTTTAGTTCTAATTCAACAATTGATTATTAACCTAAGAAAGAAATAATTCTTTCTCTCAGTTCTATACCTTCCTTCTTCCTCCCCCTTTTCTGCTTCCCTCATTAGAATATAAGCTCCTTTAAGACAGAAACTGCCTTTCTATTTTTATTTGTGCTCTCAGTACTTAGCACAGAGCCTTGGCACATAGTAAATGTTAAATAAATTCTTGTTGACTTTTTGCAGAGCCAGTTAAACCAATTAGAGGCACAAGTTGGGGACCACTTTTGATCCCTTTTTAGGAGCTGTGATGGAAAGTGACATATCTGGCCACACAAACATAAAGCTAGTTCCCCATGGGAATCTGCAGAAAGAGCACAGTACCTAAAGAAGTTGGCTTGACTGATTGGATCTATACATGACTCCACACAAACTTACAGATACACACACAAATCTTCCATACCCTAGGAGTAACCTATATCTGGAGCAATTAGATACCACCTTCTGGGCACTTGAATGAAGTAAGGCTTTAGCTACAGGTCTTCTTTACCACACAACTATACTGGTATAGGCAGATTAACTCATGAAATTGGTTCAGGAGATTGGAACATCAGTGTCCGTCAGAGCAGGTATATCTGTGGGTACAAATATACCTTGTGTGGATAGTGGAAGGAGGTTGTGTTGCAAGGTAGGTAGAGAGTGATGACACCTCCACCACCCCTCTTGAGTCCTTTGGGTATGACTTCTAAAACACGGGGTTGATAAAGAAACAATTGATCACCAGTCATGGATGCTATATCAATGCTGTATCACATTACCCAGGTTGTGGCAGTGAGGGCCCTCTGTCCTGCTCAAGCTTCAGGCATCCCAGTAGATGGTAGTAGGAAAAGCAACTCTTTGTTTTAGGTGATTTTGGGGAATAGGGCCTACTAGGGTCAAGGCCAAAGTTCCCCTGAAGCTTAGATCAATCTAGATGTAAAATTTCAATGAGTTATGATGACCTGGAAAGGAGGGTGAGGGAAGGGACCAAGTATTCAAGAGGCGGCTTGCTAGATGGCCCCGATTACTATCATACCAGGGGATCTCAAGTAGGTACATGGAGGTACTGCAATTTCTATAGCACTCTTATGAGGGCAGACAAGCATCCTTGCTCAAGTAGAAATGTATGGAAGACCTTCCATATTGGACATAGTTGTGGTGACTAATCAAAGGGAGTGTTTTGAGGGTAATGGACTATGAGCTCTTGGAAGTCAGTACCAAAATGCATCTTTTCAACAAACGCTGTGCAGGTTATGGTAAAGGAGGGGACTGTCTTTTTGTTTATATTTGTCTTCACAACACTTATCATAGTGCTGGCCCCTAGGAGGGGCATAATAAATGTTTGTTGAGTTGACCAAAGTAAAAGAAAATTGTGTGGTTCAGATGGATTTACAAGTTAGTTCTATTAAATTCCTAAGCAAGTCTTAGGAAATGCTACAAAATTATTCTCAATAAAAGAAAAAAGGTACCCAACCAAAAGCTTTATATGACAAATAAGATCCTGATATCTAAAACAGGAAGAAATAAAGCAAAGAAATAAAAATAACGGCACATATTTATACAGTGATTTAAAGATTGCAAAGTATTTTGCGTGTATCTATGTGAATTTTAAACCAGGCCACATGGACCTGGGCTGGCCCAGGTTGCAGAGATATGTTTAGATAAATTTGATCTGGGTTGTCCCTGGTCTCTCTGGGTGAGAAGTAGTCCCACCCTAGGAAAGGAGTATTAACATTTAGTTTAATTTTAGCTAGTTTAGCTCTTTTCCCACCAAAGACATATTACGCAAAAGATAATCTTGGACAGCAAGCAAATTAAAATATGAAGCAAGTAGTAAAGCAATAACAGGGAAAGTTATACAGATTAGATTAAGCAATAGGAGACACAAAATTTAGGGACTTAGCAACTCAAAAGATGAAATCTTGCCAAGAAAGACATACCTCACTGGAGAAATCTGCCCTTAGCAGTCTCTGAGGGTGACCCTGGGAATCAAGGTACATGTTGGGGTCCTAATTTTCCCCCACATACCTGTAGTTTCAGGGGCTCCCATTCAAAATCCTGAAGTTGACTCTTCTAAATGACTCCCATTCAAAATCCATGCCTTGACTCTTCTAAATGGCTCCATGTCCTACTTCCTTGGCTTCCTCCTTCTCTCAGAAGCCTCTCAGCCAATCAGGAATCAAGTCTCCTTCTGTGTATACAGCATGAAATGTCATAGGACTGTCCTTCAGGAACCAACCAAGACCCTGTGGGCAAGATGTGTATTATTTTATTTTCACAAGACTCTGTGAAATATTTTCTTTAATTATTTCTATTTTACAAGTGAGAAAACAGTCTTTCCTAGGATGAGTGAATTCCCTGGGGTCATATGGCTAATAAGTGTCTGATGTGCGACTTGAAATCAGATTACCCTGATTGCAAGTCCAGCGCCACATTGCCTCTTGAAAGAAAGTGAACTCTAAACCATTTTTATGGACAATTATTGGATAGACAAATTATATGCATACATATACACACATATAGAAACAATATTTACATACACACACACATACATAGATGTATACGCACATACACATATACACACATACATGTATAAGCATGGTGACCAAAGAAATTGACTAAAAATGATTCATTATGGTCAAGATGGATTTAGACGAGAAATGCAAGAATTATTCCAATTAAGAAAATAATACAAGTAATCATATAAATAAAACACATGATTATATTAAGAGGTACAGAAAAAAATTACAATAATATACAGCACTCATATATATACATATATGTAAAACCTTAAGAAATATATACATGAATATAAACATATAGGACCAAGAATTCAAATTATATGCCATAGTGAAACTCTGGAATATAACATAATCTATGATGTGATATAATGAAATATAATATAAAATAATACATGCAGTGATCAGTAGTAGTCTCCCCCAACACACCCATAGGGCATCTGCAAGACAGATTAATAGCAACTCTGCCAGTGATTAGAGACATAAAACTTTTCCTTCCCCAAATAATCCATAATACAAGGCCAGTAACACCTGACTTTTCCATCTTCCATGAACTAAACATATATATGAACCCTTCTTCACGTGTCGTTTCCAAAAACGAGGTAACGTAGGTCACATAACCAAGTCACATCTGCCTAGTGCCAGTCCATGTGGGGCCTTGGTGAACCTATTTTTTGAAATGCATGATCAAATGGCCTCTTCCTCCTTGATTCAGAATATATGTGGACGTGATCTGAATTTGCACAAGAATCCATTTAAGAAGAAAGAGCAGTTAAATAGGTAAGAGGAAAGCAAGGTGAGAATGGTGTCCCAAAAACCTAAAGAGAAGAGAGTATCAAGGAGGAAAGGATGATTGATGGTGCCAGAGGTTGCAGAGAGATCAAGGAGAATGAGAATTGAGAAAAGACCATTGGATTTACAAAGAAAACAAAAGATGTTCGATATTGGAGGGACTGTGAAACAATGGGCATACTGATCTATTATTGATACACCTTGTTAGAACTATGACTTGGTCTACTTGTTCTAGAAAATATAGGAAACATGGTAACCAGTATATATCTAAAACCAAGATCCAGCATTATAAGTAATGGGAATAAAGTAGAATATCTTCCAATATCAAGTTGAAAACAATGATATCCATTGTTATGACTAGGTTGTTATAGTGTTAGAAAGACTAGCTATAGCAATAAGACAAGAAAGAGAAACAGAAGGAATATTAGAGGCAAAAAAGATACGAACTTCCTTTTTTTAGATGCTATGGTGCAATAACTTGAGAACTCTAGAGAGCCAACTAAAATTAACTGAAACAATGAATAACTTAAGGATAGTTGCAGGATATAGATTAAACCCACATATGTCACCAGTATTTTTGTATATAAACAACAATAATGCTCTTCTGGAAAAGATAAAGAAATTCTATTTAAAATAGAGAACATAAAAAAATGCTCAAGAATTTAACCTACTAAGACATTCAAAGTAACTATAAGAATACTAGTACAAGTGATTCTTTCAAGAAATACACACCAAAATAATTTTTAAAATATCAATTGCTTATGTGTAAGTGACTAATTACATAAATTAATTCACTTATTGAGTACCAAGTCAATTAAATTAGAAAAAGGATTACTTTATTGAACCAGAAAAAAATGATGATATTTATTTAGAAAAACAAAAGATCAAGAATCTCAGGGGAAATAATGGGGAGGACAAGTAGAGAACCAGTCCCAGGGTCACCCAACAAACCCATGCACACTCAATGTTATGTGTGTGCCCTCTTCAAAACTGCCTCTAGGAAGTGAGAAATCTCTATCCCTCCGTCAATTTCTAGAAGTCCAAAGAAGTTCTTAGAGACCCAACTAACCTATTCAAAAGCAGGGAAGACATAATGTATCTCTTTCTATGGACCCGGAGTAGATGAAGGAATGAATCTAAAGGAAATGTTAATAAAGAATCAGAGACAAAAATATTTGTCAGGACACAAAGTCACAAATGAAAAGTTAGTTGTCAACTAATGTTCTAAGTGGCAAGAGATAGACTTGCCCAGTCACTGGAGTATCTGATCATCAGATAGGAAATCAGGTTAGCAAAGGCTTAGGATACATCACAGTCGGGGTCAAAGTATCAATTCAAAAACATGTGGAGATTGACAGAATAGTTACTCAAAGAGAAGAGGCTTACTGAATTTAGCAGCATGCAAGTGTTATTCTTTATTCATTCACTCACAAAATCTGCAAATCCTTTATACCAAACATGTCACTTGTTAAGTCTTTCCTATCCAACAGCTAGTGCGGCTAAGTGGCTGGAGTCAGGAGGACCTGAGTTCAAATCCAGCCTCAGATATTTGACACTTACTAGCTGGCTGACCTTGGGCAAGTCACTTAACCCCAATTACCTTGCCTTCCCCCCTCAAAAAAAAAAAAAAGACTTTCCTATTTAGCAGGGTCATCAAGTTGCTTCTGCTATACAGGACACTGGTAGACAAACCCTTATGATGCCATGTATATATCTAAGAACATGGGTACTTGATTGACTTTTCACATTTTCTTTTTTTTCCCCAAAATTTTATTTTAGACTCAAATGCCAGAACACAAATAGTTAATAGAGAAAAGAAACAAAAACATATCATAAACTTAAATATTAGAACTTAAATACAAAGTTAGAAAGAAATAAAAGCATGTCATATACATAGCAGAACATGAGTGGATTCAAAATATGCAATAATAAATTTTCATTTCAAGAAAGCCTATATGATAAATAATGCTCGTTGTGTTGAGAATTATCCATCTTTCCTTCCTTGTGAGTTTTCTTTTGTTCTCTGCTGTGTACTTTTTTGCTTCGTTCTTTTTTCCCCCCCTCCCCTCCCCAAGGCCACAATAAAGTTTAGATGTTTCTCTATAGCTATAAATATATACTATATGTGTATGTGTGTGTGTGTGTGTGTGTGTGTGTGTATACTTTTCACGTTTTCATTGGAATATTTGGTATTAAAGACATAGCTATAGTTTAGAGATTATTTCAAATTGAGTACAAAATCTCAGAGTTAGAAGAACCTTTAGACTTTCAAGAGTCTAAATTCTCAAACAATACAAAACTAACTCTACATCATAATTAAAAGTTGGTGATCTGGGCCTTTCTGAGTTCCTTTAGTGACAAGTACCTTACCTCTACATTTATTTCTTTGAAATTGGTTCTCCCTATCTTCTCTAGGCTGGAAGTTGAGTGGGCCATGATCCTACAATTAATCTTCAAGGATATTTTAGTCTGCTCAGTTTGAGATCTGGATCAGTTTGACCCTCCTTAGGCAGCCTGGCAGTCCACTGTTCCCAAGGACTCATGAGTTTTGTAACAGACTTTATATAGCCACTAGATCAACTCTTATTTCCACTGCAGCTCAGAAGTCCAGAGTTCAAGAGACCCACCAGACCAAGTCAAGTCAATAAGCATTTATTAAGTGTCAGAGAATTATTGTGTCACATTTACTAAGTGTTGGGAATATAAATTCAACCAAAGACAGTTTTTGCCCTCAAGGAACTTCCATTTTAATCGATCAAGACAATAGATTTTCTTTTGTCTCCCAAGACAAGGGAGCTAAGTCTAGTCAGAGGTACCTGCATGGGGGCATGTTATAAGAGTCTAGAGAATGAAGAATGACTGGTCTGGGCCCTTCCTGAAAATGGAGGCTCCAGGAGGTACTTATCAGTGGGAGAAAGGGACCACATGGGGAGAGGGAGAAGCCATTTGAGACATGATGGTGAAGTTTGGAGAATGAAGGATAGCCTTTCTGGATCCATCCTCAAAAGAGAAGTCAGATTAAAATGTTTTGATTTCGCTTATTGCACACAAAGACCACATGAACTTTTATGACTGCATGTCACATTGGTTAATAATATTGTGATTATAGTCTACCCAAGGATCCAGAAGTTTTTGCTTGTTTGGTTTTTTTTCAGTCAATGGGAGTTAAGTGTGACTTGCCCAGAGTCGCACAGCTAGTGAATGTGTGAGGTCATATTTGAACCCAGGTCCTCCTGACTATAGGTTGGGTGTTCTATCCAGTATGCAAATGAGGTGCCTCAATCTAGAACTTTTAAAGGTAAATTATTGTCTAAGTACATACACCTTATATTATACTAGTAAGATTTATTTTTTTAAAATCAAACTATGATTTCACATTTATCTTTATTGAACTTCAGCTTATTAGAATTACCCCCATTGTTCTAGTTTTTGGAGATCTTCTTAAATATCTCCCATCTAGTACTATTAATTATCTTTCCTAGATTCTGAAACAAACAA
>CM053589.1:46971732-46974232 GCA_028646515.1 Pseudochirops corinnae | reverse complement strand
TCATGATCATTCACATCTTGACTTCAGTGACTTGGGGAGAAGTGATTTGTTCTGGAATACATTTTATTTTGACATAAATAAATAAATATATATAAATACATACATACACACACATACACACACTTTTTTATATGTGGGATGAGTCCATCAATGAACTAACTTATCAAAAGAAAAAAAAAAGTATAGAACTAAAGTAGTCATCTATTTGAATGTACCAGCACCCCTTATAATCATTTTTTAAACTCCTGTCAGTTTGGGTCATAGTCAAATATATGAATAAAAATAGACAATAATCTGAAAGGTCAATACAAGAATGAGAAAATGAAGAAGGCAAGCATCCAGACCACAGCTCTTTTCTGGGAAAATACTGTCCCAGTAGTTTGTCAAATGACTTTTCAACCTAAATATAAGATTAGATAACAACTTTGAAGTGAAAAATATTGTATAGGCATGTGACCTTGGCAATAACAGCTGACATTTATTAGGCACTTTGCACATCTCTTTACACATTTTATTCCCCCCCGCTCCTTTTCTTCATTAAGCCACATTTTGAGACAGGTAGTATAAGCATCGTCACTCTCATTTTACACGGGAGTAAACCAAAGCTATGGGGATTTGCTCAAAGTCACACAGCGGCCAAATGATGAAGCTCACATTCAAACCCACAAAATCCGACTACCAGTTTTTACTTTAGCCACTCTACCACACTTAATCTCTATTTACCTCAGTTTCCTTATCTATAAAAATGATTAGACTTGCCAAGATGAATTCTGTGGTCCCTTATAACTCAGACATTTTTTAAAAATTGCATGCCTCTTTTAATTTACTATTTTAATAACTGTTGTGCCCACTTTTCTGCCTTCCTTTCTAGGCCAGTAAATTAGTGGCAGGTCTAAGAAGTGGAGAAGTTTCTGAGAAAATAACACTGCCCAAAAATATTCTCTTGGTACCTGCTGTTGAACTCTATAGGCACTTAGTTAGCCCAGAACAGGAAAAGATTAGATTTTGCAAATTTAAAAGTGAAAGTAATCAGGGAGAACCCCTATTTCATGAGCATGTGAGGGTCCTATGAAATTAAGAGTATGGAAGTAGAGAATTTCCAGCCTTTTTTTTCCAGCCAAAATTCCTCTGCTGATAGTATATGTCACTTAGAGACTATAGCATGTGCTTAAAGTTGATCAAAATCAGTGAATTAACAATAGGTTTATTAGAAATAAAAGGGCTTTTGCTTCCTATGTCTGAATTTCATAACTAAGATATGTGTCCTTTATCTTAGTGGCGTTTGCATTTGTAATAGATGATTAGGAGATAAAATTTGGCACAAGACTTTTGCCTGCCTCTTGTTCAACTTATTGGACCAAAATTCATTTCTCAGTGAGGCATGACCCTACATGTTGTTTCTGTTGGGTGTGGGTATTTACTTCAACTCATGTTCTACATGATTTTTTTTTAAGTAAGAATTTGTTAGAATACTTACTGATTTCACCCCTTTTTGGAAGAATTTGGGTCTTCTTATCTCATGCAGACTAGAAATGTAGTAGCCATCTATTATCCCAATCTGACTACTTCTAAGCACAAAAACTTTGACTTACCCTATTTTTCACCTGGGCTGGTGTAATAGTAATGAAATTTGAAGTTCCTTTTGTATTGCTAAGCTGACAGGTACTTAGCACCTAGTTTCAAATTAAGCCTCTGTTAAAGAAACAGAAGGTATGAACTCTTGTTGCTTATGTAACAGGAAGTTGATGATGTAACAGGAAGTTGATGATGTAACATGCAGGGGCAGAGCAGGGAGGAGCTACTAGGTATATAAGGAGAAGCCTTAGCTGGAATTTCAGATCTTCTTGGAGCCAGGTTCTGGAGGCTGAGGAAGAGAGGCCCAGGCTGGAGAGAATGATTTCTATTTTGGGAAACAGGGCAAAGTGATTTTGATTCTGGGAACCAGCTGGAGCTTCTGCTGGGGAGCTACCAGCTTCTCCTGGGAGCTACTGAAGACTTCCAAGGGCCAGCTGGAGCTGCCAAAAACTGAGGAAGCATGACTGTGATGCTGGTACTTTGTATGAACTTGTTTGTGGCTTTATTGAGCCTTGACTTCCCAGGAACAAAGATTGTGAAGGATTTAAGGTGGACTAGACACTGTGAGCTTCAGGGTAGAAGAGGAACTGCATGGAGAGCTGGACAAGGAACTGGGAGCTGTGTGCCATTGAACCCAGGTGACAATTTGGTGAATCCAGGTAGGATCTGGGACCATGGAAGGGGATCCAGGGAATCTGAGAGCCTACCCCAAGTCAGGATGAAAAGACCTCTCTGTGAATACTGAGTAGTGACTGAACCTGATGTGAGGTTTTGCTTTGGGACTCACTTTAGGAAGAGTTGTGTGATTTGGCCAGATGACACTCTGGGCAAATGTGGAGCCCCACCCCCCACCCCCAGCTTTGAAAACCCAGATGTTGGTGCTTCCCTCCCTGGTAACTAACTAGGTATGGATGTAATGGTCAGA
>CM053589.1:46915112-46971232 GCA_028646515.1 Pseudochirops corinnae | reverse complement strand
CCCTACCGAAAAGTGACATAGGAGAGAATAGACTGGGGGAGGGGGGACACACTGGGATCACTTTTTTTTGGGGTGGTGGGTGGGGGAAAGAGGGGGAGAAAATATGTAACTCAAAATCTTGTGGAAATGAATGATGTAAACTATAATAAAATTTTTAAAAAAATCAAGTGGGAGAGATAGAGGAAAAATTGGGAAGAGAAATGAGAGTGATTCATGAAAATCATGAAAAAGAGTCAACCGTTTGATAAAAGAGGCACAAAAATACTGAAGAAAATAACACCTTAAAAAACAGAATTGAACAAATGGTAAAAGAGGCACAAAGATCCAATGAAGGGAAGAATTCCTTGAAAAACAGAATTTGGCCAAATGGAAAAATTATATACAAAAATTCACTGAAGAGAAGAACTCCTTAACAAATAGAATTGAGAATGTAGAATCTAATGACTCCATGAGACATCAAGAAATAATAAAACACAAACAAAAGAATGAAAAAAAATTAAAAAATTTGAAATATCTTATTGAAAAAAAAAAAACATTTACCTAGAAAATAGATCCAGGAGAGATTATTTAAAAATCATTGGACTATCTGAAAGCCGTGATTAAAAAAAAGATCCTAGGTGACATCTTTCAGTACATTATCAAGGAAAACTGGCATGATATTCTACAGCCAGAGGGTAAAATAGAAATTGAAATAATCCACTTATCGCTACCTGAGAGGGATTTCAAAATGAAAGCTCCTAGGAGTATTATAGCCAAATTCTAGAATATCCAGGGTCAGAGTACACAAACCTTACTCTTGTCAGAATTGGCTCAAAGAGGGACTAATACACCTCAGTAGGGTACAGAAATATATCTTGCCATATAGGAAAGAAAAAAGGAAAGGGAATAATGGGGGAAGAGAGGATGGATTGGGGGAGGCACAAGTCAGATGCAAAACACTTTTGAGAATTGACAGGGTGGAGAGAAAAAAAGACAGGGCTGGGGGAGACCAAGATTAAGACTGAGACTAAGACTGAAAGACTGAGACAGAGACTGAGAGACAGACATAGAATAGGATAAACAAGGGGAAAGAGGATGGGGGGAAATATATAGTTAGTAATCATAACTGTGAAAAAATTTTTACATTAAGCTTCTCTGATAAAGAAATCATTTCTCAAATGTATAGGGAACTGAGTCAAATTTATAGAAGTAAAAGTCATTCCTCTACTGACAAATGGTGAAAGGGTATGAACATATAGTTTTCAGATAAAGCAATTGAAGCTATCTATAGTCATATAAAAGGCTCTAAATTGCTGTGTTTGGAGAAATGATAATTAAAACATTTCTGAGATGCTATCCTACGTCTATCAGATTGGTTAATATGACATAGAAGGAAAATGACAAATGTTGGAGAGAATGTGGTAAAATTGAGATACTAATGCACTGTTGGTGAAGTGGTATACTGATTCAGTCATTCTATAGAGCAATTTGGAACCATGACCAAAGGACTCTAAAACCATGCATACCCTTTGACCAAGTAATGCCACTACTAGGTCTATATCCCAAACAGATAAAAAAACAAAAGGGAAAAATATCTATATATGAAAAATATTTATAGCAGCTCTTTCAAAGAACTGAAAATTGATGGAATGTCCATTAATTGTGGAATAGCTGAACAAATTGTGTGGGTCTATTTCATTTGCTTTAAATAGCATTTTTTCCCCTCAATTACATATCAAGAAAAGTTTTAGCATTCATTTTCATAAGATTTTGAATTCTAATTTTTTTCTCCCTCCCTCCTCTTCTGAAAATGGTAGGCAGTTTCATATAGTTTATACATGTGTTATCATGTAAAATGTATTTCTGTATTTGTCACAGTTGTCAAAGAAGAAACAGATCAAAAGGGGAAAAATGAGAAAGAACAAAGTAAGAGTAAAATATGTGCTTCAATCTACATTCTGAGTCCATCAGTTCTTTTCTGGATATGGATAGCATTTTCTTTCATGAGTCCTTTGTACTTGTCTTGGATTATTGTGTTGCTAAAAGAGCTGATCTATTTATAGCTGATGTAAATTCAAGCACAAGCAGCTTTCCAGAGGATTATGGGTGTGAACAGCTTAAGGGTTCTGATTACATAGTATAATGAACTCTCTATTCAGTAATAAACTAAGACAAAACATTGACAGAAATCAAAGTACAGCGTTCATACTGTTATAACTTTACAACTTATCACTAAAGTGGCCACATAGTTTTCATCAAAGTGGTCACATAGTTTTAAACAAAGTACAATTACTCAGAAAGTCTTTAACTCAATTATCCTTAAGAAGCAAGCCTCCTTAAGGAACACAAAGTACAAAGATGAAAGTTCTCCACCCCTAGGTCACATGGTCTTAATCTCTCAGTCAAAAACTCTTCTTTCTTCTTAATTGGAGATTAGTTTCCAATCATCCTTAATTCAATCATCCTGAAGAGGTACAGAATACAAAGTACAAAGTCTTCCTACCTCTAGGCCACAGTATGTTATGATCTCAGTTTACATTAAATATCCAAGGAGATGTCTTTTCATCTTGACTTGAGGCTGGCTCTCAGATTCCATGGTTCCTCTTCCATGGGCCTAGCTCCTGCCTGAAGCTACCCCAGTGTCACCTGAGTTCAAAGTCAGGCAACTCCCAACTCCTCATCCAGTTCCTTGTCCAGTTCCTTATCAAGTTCCTGTTCCATATTGAAGCTCACAGTGTCCAGTCCACCTCAAGTCCTTCGCAGTTCCTGTTTCTGGGAAGACAAAGCTTAAAAGAGACACAATAACATTCGTAAGGTCTGAGAACTCAACACACATCACAAACAAAAATCAACACAGACAGAAGAGACAAACAGAGTGCTGCCACCACAAATGCTCTCTCTCAGTTCTGCTCTCTCCCAGCCTGGGCTTCTCTTTACATATGGTCATTAAGCTCCTCCCTGTTCTGCCCCTTCCTGTTGCATCAGCAACAGGGCCCCACAAATTCAAAGACTTGTTATAATCATGGGCAAGTATTAAAAGAGACTTGAACTAAATTTCTAAATAATTAAATAACCAAAATAAGGTGCTAACTATTTCTTTGCATGCCATTACAGTTGATCAGCACACAATGTTGTTTTTTTTCTTTTTGGAGAGGGGAAGGCAGGGCGGTTGGGGTTAAGTGACTTGCCCAAGGTCACATGGTTAGTAAGTGTGTCAAGTGTCTGTGGCCGGATTTGAACCCAGGTCTTCCTGACTCCAGGGCTGGTGCTCTATTCATTGCGCCACCTAGCTGCCCCACCACACAATGTTCTTGAAACTGTATACAACGTTTTCCTAGTTCTGCTCATTTCACTTTGCATCAGTTTGTACAAGTTTTCTGAGTTTTTCTGACTGTTCATCGTTTCTTATTGCACAATAGTATTCCATTACATTCCTGTACCGTAGCCTGTTTAGCTATACCCCAACTGAAGGCATCCCCTCAGTTTCCAATATTTTGTCACCACAAATAGGGCTACTATAAATATTTTTGCACATTTAGATCCTCGTCTCTTCTTAAATAATCTCTTTGGGGTACAGAGCCAGTAGAGATATTGTTGAATCAAAGGGTATACACAGCTTTATGGCCCTCTGGACATAGCTCCAAATTGTTCTACAGAATAGTTGGATCAGTTCACAACTCCACCAACAGTGCATCAGTGCCCCAATTTTCTCACATGTTCTCTGAAATCGATCCCTTCCTTGTTTTTCATATTAGCCAACCTGATAGGTGTAAGGTGGTATTTCAGAGTCGTTTTAATTTGGATATCTCTAATCAAAAGTGATTTAGAGCACTTCTTCATATGCCTATAGATAGCTTTGATTTCTTCATCTGCAACTTGCCTATTCATATCCTTTGACTGCTTATCAACTGGTATTCTTATAAATTTGATTCAGTTCTCTATATATTTGAGAAAGGAGGCCTTTATTACAAACGCTTGCTGTAAAGAGTGTTTCCTAGCTTTCTGCTTTCCTCCTGATCTTGGTTGCATTGGTTTTGTTTGTACAAAAGCTTTTCAATTGAATATGATCAAAATTATGTATTCTATAATATATATACTCAATTGGGTATCTTACCCTAGGGGAAAGTAGGGGGGAAGGTGATAAGAGGGAGCATGATAGAAGGAAGAGAAAATTGGGGGAGAGGGTAGTTAGAAGTACACACTTTTGAAAAGGGACAAGGTCAAAGCAGAAAATAGAATAAGTGAGGGGCAGGATAGGATGGAGAGAAATATAGTTAGTCTTTCACAGTATATCTACTATGGAAATGTTTTGCATAACTACACATGCACGACCCATATTAAATTGTTTATCTTCCAGTGGAGGTGGGTGAGAGAGAAGGGAAAGAATCTGGAAATCAAAGTTTTAAAAACAAATATTAAAAAAAATGCTTTTTACATGCAACTGGGAAACAAGATACACAGGCACTGGGGTATAGAAATTCATCTTGCCCTACTAGAAAGTTAGAGGAGGAATAGGGGAGGATATAAGAGAGAGCAAATTGAGGGAAGGGATATTCAGTAGGCTTGCTATTTTGGGGTGGGGGTATGGGAAAGATGGAAAGAAAATTTATAACTCAAAATTTTGTGGAAATGAAAGTTGAAAACTAAAAATAAACAAATAAGACAAAACAAAAAATAAACAAAAATTTATCTATTCTATCTTTTGTAATGCTCTGTTTCTCTTGTTTCATCATGAATTCTTCCCCTCTTCATAGATCTGACAGGTAGACTATTCCTTGGTCTTCTAATTTGTTTCATTGTCTATGGTACCCTTTTAGCAAGATGTAGTATGTAGTTTCCTTCTTTATCTCTTTTAATTAGATCTATTTTTGCATTTACTTTTTCTAAGATCAGCATTGCTACCCCTGCTTTTTCTTTTTTAAACTTCGGCTAAAGCATAATAGTCTGCTCTAGCCTTTACTCTGCGTGTGTCTCTCTGTTTCAAGTGTGTTTATTGTAAGCAATGTATCACAGCATTCTGGTTTTCGATCCACTCTGCTATTCACTTCCATTTTATGGGAGAGTTTCATCCCATTCACATTCACATTTACAGTTATGATTACCACCTATGTATTTAGCTTATCTCTATTCTTCCTCCTGTTTGTCCTCTTTCTCCTTTCACCCTTTCTCACACCACGAGAGTTTTGCTTCTGTCTACTACCTCCCTTGATCTGCCTTCTCTTTGGTCATTCCCCAACCCAACACCCTTTACTTAATCTCCTTTGCTCCTACTTCCCTATTAATTAAGACAGATTTGTATATTGAACTGATTGGGTATATTATTCCCTCTTTGAGATAATACTTATGAAAGTAAGGTTCAAACTTTGCCCATTGCCCACTCTTCCATATTTCCCTCCACTGTAATAGGCCTTTCACACCTCTTCATGTGAAATAATTTGCCCCATTCTAGCTCTCCCTTACTTCTATACCCATTGTGCTCCTCTTTTTATCCCTTAATTTTTTGTCATTTCCCTCAAATCCACCTTACCTGTACCTTATTTCTATGTATATTCCTTCTATCTGTACTGTTAGAGTTACAGGTATCATCTTGCCATGTAGGGATGTAAATAGTCGAGCTCTTTTCAATCCCTTATATTTTCTTTTCCCTTTTTACCTGTTTATGCTTCTCTTGGGTCTTGATATTGGAGGTCAAAATTTTGGTTTAGTTCTGGTCTTCTTACGAATGCTTGAAATTCTTCTATTTTATTGAATGACCATTTTCCCCGTTATGTATTATACTTAATTTTTCTGGGTAATTGATTTTGTGTTGTAGTATTTGCTCCTTTGCCATCCAGAATATTATGTTCCATCATCTCCCATTCTTTAATGTTTTAGCTGCCAAATCCTGTGTGATCCTATTGTGATTCCCTAATATTTGAACTGTTTCTTTCTGGCCACTTGCGGTATTTTTTTCTTGACCTGACATTTCTGAAATTTGCTGTAATGTTCCTTTGGGGTTTTTGATTTTGTATCTCTTTACTAAAGTGACTGATGGAATCTTTCAAAACCTATCATGCCTTCTGGTTCCAGGACGTCAGGGTACTTTTCCTTGATAATTTCTTGAAAGATACTGTCTAGGTCCTTTTTTATTATGGCTTTCAGGTACTCCAGTGATTCTGACATTATCTCTCTGGGCTCTATTTTCCATGTCAGTTGTTTTTCCCATGAAATATTTTACATTTTCTTCCATTTTTTCCATTCTTTTAAATTTGTTTCATTGATTCATGATGTCTCATAGAGTCATCAGCTTCCACTTGCCAGTTCTAACTTTTCCTCAATTAGCTTTTATTTTCCTCAATTAGCTTTTGTACTTTCTTTTCCATTTGGCTAATTGTACTCTTTAAGGAATTGTTTCCTTCACTCAATTTTTGTATCTTCTTTTCCATTTGGCCAATTCTACTTTTTAATAAGTTTTCCAAGTTGTTGAGTCTTTTTTTGTAATTCTCTTGCATCATTCTCATTTCTTTTCCCAATTTTCTTCTACAGCTCTTATATGATTTTTAAGCTCCTTTCTGAGCTCTTCCATGAGTTCTTTCTGGGCTTGAGACCACTTCCTATTTTTCTTTAGGGTTTTTCTTATAGGTGTTTTGACATTGTTGTTCTCTTATGAATTTGCATCTTGGTTTTCCCTGTCACCATAATAACTTTCTGTGGTCAGATATTTTTTTTTGGTTGTTTTTTGCTCATCATTTTTTGACCTTTTCCTTTTCTTTTAAATTTGAGTTTTGCTCCCAGGGTGGAAGGGACATTGCCTCCTACTTCCTATGCTAGTGGCTGCAGGCCCTGGCAATTTACCTGGTGCTGTGCTGATGGGAAGGGGTGGGGTTGGCTGGCACTGCTGGAAGCTTGTCTAGTGCTTAGCTGGGATCCTAGTACTGGTGTCTGGAATGTGTGCTGAGGCCTGGTAGGGTATTTCTGTATTTCTTTGTGTTTCCTCATGGGTACACTGAAGCACACTGTGGTCTGGTCTCTGAAGGCTGCCTGTTTGCCCAGGGTTATACTGAAGAATAGTTGGGTAGTGTTGGCTGGGGGCTTTCTATTTGCCTAGGCACCTGTAGGGTTGGCAGCTACCTATTTGCCCAGGGCTGTGCTGTAGTATATGGTGGTTGTTAGAGTTGGAACCAGTTCCCCTGGCTATACTAAGGTGGGTGGAGGGTCCTAGTTTTGGCATTTCTGTGCTGCACCATACTGGGGCTTAGGATCTCTCTGTGGTTTTCTGAGGTGGGGCTTGCTAATGGCTTGCTGGGATGCTTCCCATCTTGTACTGTACTCCTCTTTCACCCTATTTAGATGGACCTTTCTTGCCTATTCTTCAAGTTTCTTGGGCTAAAAGATTGTTTCACCCTGTCTTTTTGCTGGTTCTGCTGTTCCAGAATTTGTTTGGGGGCTCCATTTTATGGTTATTTGGAGATAGGAATGGGAGAGTTATAGTGACATTGCTTACTCCATGATCTTGGCTCCTGGAAGGTGATCTCTAAAACAAGTTGTTGTATATGATTGTGCTGGAATACTATTATGTTATAAGAAATTTGCTCTCAGCAAAACTTGGAAAGACTTACATGGCCTGATGCAAAATGAAGTGAGCAGAACCAGGAGAACATTGTATACAGTAACAGCAATATTGCATGATGATCAGCTATTCTCAGCAATACAATGAACCAAGAAAATTCTGAAGGACATATCATGAAAAATTATATCTATCTTCAGAGAAAGAACTGATAGAGTATGAATGTAGATCAAAGCATAACTTTTCTTTATTTTTCTTGTTTTTTTTTCCCTGTGCTTTTTTCACAACATATATAATGTATACAACATTCTCTTGGTTTTTTCATTTTGCTCTTCATTATTTCATGTAATTCTATCAATCTTTTTCTAAGATCTTGACTTCATCATTTCTTATAGTACAGTAGTTTTCCATCATGATCACATACCGTAACTTGTTTGGACATTCCCCAGTTGATGGACTTCTTTGCAATTTCCAGCTTTTTGATACCAAAAAGAGAGCTCCTATAAATATTTGACAATGTATTGGTTCTTTTCCTTTTCCCCTAATCATTTTTTGAAACAGATCTAATATTGGCATTTCTAGGACAAAAGGTATAGGCACTTTAATTTCTTTGGTCATAATTATAGATTGCTCTCCAAAAAGGTTGGATTAGTTCAAGTTCCACCAAGAGTGAATTTGTGTCCAGATTTTTCCATATCCTCTTCAACATTTGTCACTTTCCCCTTCAATCATTTTAACCATCTTGATAGTGATTAAACTATATCTCAAGGTGGTTTTAATCTGCATTTCCCTAATCAATAATGATGTAGGGCATTTTTTTGTTGTGGTTTTTTTGGAGAGGGAAGGCAGGGTAATTGGGGTTAAGTGACTTGCCCAAGGTCACATGGCTAGTAAGTGTTAAGTGTCTGAGGCCAAATTTGAACTCAGGTCCTCCTGACTCCAGGGCCAGTGCTCTATTCACTGTGCCACTTAGCTGCCCCAATTTAGAGCATTTTTATATGGCTACGAATTGTTTTGATTTCTTCATCTGAAAACTGCCTGTTCATACCCTTTGACCATTTAACTCCACCAACAAAGTACTAATGTACTTATTTTTTTTTTTGCCTCCTCTCCATCATTTGTCTGTTTCTTTTTCTTTCATTCTAGCCAATCTCACATATTTGAGGTGGCCTCTCAGCGTTGTTTTATTTTATTTTTTCTCAATTAATTAAATTATTTATTTTTTATTTTTCAACATTTATTTCCATAAGTTTTACATTTTCTCCTCCTCTCTCCTCCCTCCCTCCTCAAAATACCTTGCAATTTGATATGGGTTCTACACATACATTCTTATTAAATACATTTTCACATTAATCATGTTGCATAGAAGAATTATAACAAATGGGAAAATTCATAAGAAAGAAAAAAAAAAACAAAATAAAACAAAAAAGAAAATAGTCTGCTTCCTTCTGCATTCTGATGCCATAGTTCATTTTCTGGATGTGGCTTCCATTTTTCATCATGTATCCTTTGGAATTATTTTAGGTCCTTTCATTACTGAGAAGGGCTAAGTCTATCAAAATCATTTCTCACATACTGTGGCTGTCACTATGTACAGTGTTCTCCTGGTTCTGCTCCTCTTACTCAGCATCAGTTCTTGTAAGTCTTTCCAGGTTTCTCTGAAGTCTGTTCATCATTTCCTATGGCACAATAGTATTCCATTACATTCATATACCACAACTTGTTTAGCCATTCCCTAAATGATGTGCAACCTCTTGATTTCCAGTTCTTGGCCACCACAAAAAGAGCTGTTATAAATATTTTCATGTATGTGGGTCTTTTTCCCATGTTTATGATATCTTTCAGATACAGCCCTAGAAGTGATATTGTTGGGTCGAAAGGTATGCACATTTTCATAGCCCTTTGGGCATAGTTCCAAATTGCTCTCCAGAATGGTTGGATCAGCTCACAGCTCCACCAACAATGAATTAGTGTCCCAACATTCCCATATACCCTCCAACATTTATCATTTTCCTGTTTCGCCATGTTAGCCAATCTGATAGGTGTGATGTGGTATCTTAGAGTTATTTTGACTTGCATCTCTCAAATTAATAGTGATTTAGAATATTTTTTCACATGATTATAGATAGCTTTAATTTCTTCCTCTAAAAACTGCCTATTCACATCCTTTGACCACTTATCAGTTGATAAATGACTTGTATTCTTGTAAATTTGACTCAGTTCTCTATATATTTTAGAAATGAGGCCTTTATCAGAGACACTGGTTGTAAAAATGCTTTTCCAGTTTTCTGCTTCACACCTATTTTTGGTTGCATTGGCTTGGTTTGTACAAAAACTTCTCAATTTAATGTAATCAAAATGATTCATTTTGTATTTTATAATATTCTCTCTCTCTCTTGTTTGGTCATAAACTCCCCCTTTCTCCACAAATCTGACAGACAAACTATTCCTTGCTCCCCTAATTCGTTCATAGTATCAGTCTTTATACCCAGATCATGTATCCATTTGGACTTTATTCTGGGATACAGCATCAGACATTGGACTATGCCCAGTTTCTGCCATACTACTTTCCAGTTTTCCCAGCAGTTTTTGTCAAACAGTGAATTCTTATTCCAGAAGCTAGGGTCTTTGGGTTTAACAAACTGTCTATTGTTATAAACATTAACTACTGTGTCTTGTGTACCTAACCTATTCCACTGATCCATCCCTCTATCTCTTAGCTGGTATCAAGTGGTTTTGATGACTGTTGCTTTATAATACAATTTCAGATCTGGTATGGCTAGGTCACCTTCCTTAGCATTTGTTTCCATTAATTCCCTTGATATTCTAGACCCTTTATTCTTCTAGATGAATTTTGATATTTTTTTCTGACTCTAAAAATAATGTTTTGATAGTTTGATTAGTATGGTACTGAATAAGTAAATTAATTTAGGTATAATTGTCATTTTTACTATATTAGCTCAACCTACTCCATGATCAACTGATGTTTTTCCAATTATTTACATCTGACTTCGTGTGAAAAGTGGATTTTTTTTGTTTTGTTTTTGCTTTTTGGAGAGGGGAGAGGAGGGCAGTTGGGGTTAAGTGACTTGCCCAAGGTCACACAGCTAGCTAGTGTTAAGTGTCTGAGGCCAGATTTGAACTCAGGTCTTCCCAACTCCAGGGCCAGCGCTCTATTCACTATGCCACCTTGCTGTCTCTGAAAAGGTATTCTTATAGTCCCTGGGTTTGTTTTGGCAGGTAGACTCCGAAGTATTTTATATTGTCTACAATACCTTTAAATGGAATTTTTCTTTCTATTTCTTGCTATTGGGCTTTGTCAGTAATATATAGAAATGCAGATGATTTTTGTGGGTTTATTTTATATCCTGCGACTTTGCTAAAGTTGTCTATTATTTCAAGTAGTTTTTTACTTGATTCTCTAAATATATCATCATATCATCTGCAAAGAGTGATAACTTAGTTTCTTCTTTGCCTATTCTAATCCCTTCAATTTATTTTTATTTTGTTGTATTCAATTCCCTTATTGCTAAAGTTAACATTTCTAGTGCCATATTGATTAACAGTAGTGATAATGGAAATCCTTGTTTCACCCCCTAATCTTATTGGAAATGCATCTAGCTTATCCCCATTACATATAATGCTTGCTGATGGTTTTAGGTAGATACTACTTATCATTTTAAGGAAGGCTCCATTTATTTCTATGTTCTCCCATGTTTTCAATAGAAATGTGTGCTGTATTTAGTCAAAAACTTTTTCTACATCTATTGAGATAATCATAAGGTTTCTGTTATTTTGTTGTTGATATGATCAATTATGCTGATAGTTTTCCTAATATTGAACCAGCCCTGCATTCCTGGTATAAATCCTACCTGATCAAATTGTGTTATCCTCATGGTAAGTTGTTGTAACCTTTTTGCTAATATTTTATTTAAAATTTTTGCATCTATGCTTATTAGGGAAATTGGTCTATAATTTTCTTTCTCTGTTTTGCTTCTTCTTGGTTTAGGTATCAATACCACATTTGTGTCATAAAAAGAATTTGGTAAGGACTCCTTTTCCAATTTTCCCAAATAGTCTATATCGAATTGGAATTAATTGTCCTTTAAATGTTTGATAGAATTCACTTGTAAGTCCATCTTGCCTTGGAGATTTTTTCCTAGGGAGTTCATTAATGGCTTGTTCAATTTCTTTTTCTGAGATGGGGTTATTCAAGTATTTTACTTTCTTTTCTGTTAATCTGGGCAATTTATATTTTTGTAAATATTCATCCATTTCCCTAAGATTGTTAAATTTAGGGATATACAATTGGACAAAATAATTTCTAATTATTGCTTTAATTTCCTCTTAATTGGAGGTGTATTCACCCTTTTCTTTTTTGATACTGGTAATTTGGTTTTCTTCTTTCTTTTTTAAAAATCAAGTTGATCAAAAGTTTATCAATTTTTTTTTCATAAAACCAGCTCCTAGATTTATTTATTAGCTCAATAGTTTTCTTAATTTCAATTTTATTAATCTCTCCTTTGGTTTTCAGCATTTCTAATTTGGTATTTAATTGGGGATTTTCCATTTATTTTTTTCTAGCTTTTTCAGTTGCATGTCCAATTTATTGATTTCCTCTTTCTCTATTTTATTCATGTAAGCATTCAGAGATATGTAACTTCCGGGCTCTTGCTGCATCCTATAAGTTTTGGTATGTTGTCTCATGACTGTCATTCTCTTGAATGATGTTATTGATTGTTTCTATGATTTGTTGTTTGACCCACTCATTCTTTAGAATTAGATTATTTATTTTCCAATTAATTTTTAGTCTATCTTTCTGTGGTCCTTTATTTCATATAATTTTTATTACATAGTGATCTGAAAAGGATGCATTTAATATTTCTGTCTTTCTACACTGGATTGTGAGGTTTTTATAGTTTAGTACATGGTCAATTTTTGTGCATGTGCCATGCACCACTGAGAAAAAAAGTGTATTCCTTTCTAACCCCATTCAATTTTCTCCAGAGGTCTATCATATCTACCTTTTCTAAAATTCTATTCACCTCCTTAACTTCTTTCTCATTTATTTTGAGGTTAGATTTAGCAAATACAGACAGGGAGAGATTGAGGTCTCCCACTAATATAGTTTTGTTGTCTTTTTCTTCCTCTCCTCTAAGAATCTGGATACTATAACACTTACGGCATATATCTTTAGTAATGATATTACTTCATTCTCTATGGTAGCTTTCAGTAGGATAAAGTTTCCTTCCTTATCTCTTTTAATTAGATCTATTTTTGCTTTTGCTTTGTCTGAGAATTAGGACTGCTACTCCTGCTTTTTTTAAAAAAAAATTCAGCTGAAGCATAATATATTCTACTTCAACCTTTCACTTTTTACCCTGTGTGTATCCCCCTGTTTCAAATGTGTTTCTTATAAACAAAATACTGTAGGATTATAGTTTTTAATCTGTTCTGCTATCCACCTCACTTTTATGGGAGAGTTCATCCCATTCATATTCAGTTATGATTACTATCTGTGTCTTTCTTTCCATCCTATTCCCCCACCCCCATTTATGCTTTTATTTCTCCCTTCTCCCTTACCCTCCTCTAAAGTTTTGATTTTGACCACCATCTCCTTCAATCTTCTTTCCCTTGTGTCAGCCCCCCTCACTTTTCTTTTGCTTTTCTCTCACTACTTCTTCCCTCCCTCCTAACCACTCCCTCCCTTTTTTCCCTTTCCCCTCCTACTGCCTATATGGTAAGGTAGATTTCTGTACTTGATTGAGTAAGCAGTTCCCTCCTTGAACCAAATTCAATGAGAGTAAAGCTCAAACAATGCTCATCTCCCTCCCTTCTTTCCCTCTAATATAATATGTTTTTGTGCCTCTTCATGTGATGTAATTTACCCTTTTTTGCCTCCTCCTTTCCTCCTCTCCCATTACAATCCCTTTGCACCCCTTAATTAAGTTTTTTTTTTATCATCTCATTGGTTAATTTTATCCACACCTTCTCTCTATGTATATCCTTTTAAAATGTCATAATAAATATACAATTTTCAAGATTAACAAATATCATCCTCCCATAAAGGGATGAACACAGTTTGTCCTTATTCTATAACAAAGTTTTTCTTTCTTTCATTTTTTTTCCTGTTTACTTATATATGCCTCTCTTGAGTCTTGTATTTATTTGAAGATCAAATCTTCCATTGAGCTCTGGCCTTTTCACCAGGAAGGTCTGAAAGTCCCTTATTTCATTGAATGTCCATCTCCTTACCTGAAAGAGTATGCTCAATTTTACTGGATAGTTGATCCTTGATTGTAGTCCACACTCCTTTGCCTTACAGAATATCATATTCTAATCTCTCCAATCTTTTAATGTAGAAGCTGCAAGGTCCTGTGTGATCCTGACTGTAGTTCTGTGATATTTGAATTGCTTCTTTCTAGTTTCTTGTGGTATTTTCTCCTTGATTTGACAATTCTGAGATTTGGCTACAATATTCCTTGGTGTTTTCAATTTGGGATCTCTTTGAGGGGGTGATTGGACTATTTTACCCTCTGGTTCTAGGACCTCAGGGCAGTTTTCCGTGATGATTTCTTGGAAGATACTTTCCAGGTTCTTTTTTTCATCATGGCTTTCCAGTAGACCAATAATTCTCAGATTATCTCTCTTGGATCTATTTTCCAGTTCATGTGTTTTTCCAATGAAATATTTTACATTTTATTCTACTTTTTTCATTCTTTAAATTTTGTTTGACTGATGCTTGATGTCTCATACAGTCATTAACTTCTACTTGCCCAATTCTAATTTTTAACAAATTATTTTCTTCAGTTAGCTTTTGTACCTCCTTTTACATTTGGACAATTTTTCCTTTTAAGTAGTTATTTTCTCCAGTTAGGTTTTGTAACACCTTATCCATTTGGTCAATTTTACTTTTTAAGGAATTGCTTTCTTCAGTGAATATTTTTTTCCATTTTATCATTTGTATTTTTAAAAGAAGTGTTCAATTTTTCTTCTATCTCTCTAATTTGGCTTTTAAAATCCTTCTTGAGAAATGACCTGTATGTACAAAAATATTTATAGCAGCTCTTTTTGTGGTGGCAAAGAATTAGAAATTAAGGGGATGTCAATCAATTGGAGAATGGTTAAACAAGGGGGCTCTGTCCCACACTTCTTGTGCTGGGGGCCAGTGACCTTGCTACTGGCTTTGTGTACTGTGGACATGATTCTGTTAGCTAGAAATTATATAATGCTGCAGGTTACCTGGTGCTGAGCTGGAGTTGGCTTGTGTGGGCTGAGGCCAAAGCCAGGTGAGGTCTTTCTGCATTTCCCCAGAGAAGCTCACAGTGTGAGGTGTGGGGGAGGGTTGGTCTGGCCAATTGGAGGTCTCCTCTTCCCCTAGAGCTGTACTAGAGCATGGTTGGGCTCAGCCATTGGTGGATGCCTGTCTACACTATTGTCTGCCAATTCCCCTGGCTGTGCAAAGGCACACCTGGTGTCCTGGTGTTGGTGCTTGCCAACTCCCTCCTGCAAGGCTCAGGATCTCCTGCTGGTCCACTGAGGTGGGACTTGCTGGGATGTCTCCCATCCTGCACTGGTTCCCTTCTACTACAGCAAAGGGGACCTTTCCCATCTATCTCCCTAGTCTCCCAAGCTAAGAGACTGCTGTGACCTTTCTGCTGGTTCTACTACTCTAGGATTTTTCCTGGGACAATATTCTCTGAGTTTTTCAAGATCAACAAGGCAGGAATGAGAGCACTTATTTACTCTGTCATCTCAGTTCCTGGAAGTCCAAGTAGGTGACTTTCAAAGATTTAGTCTATAGACTGATAGTCCTAGGGGTAGCTGCTGCCACTGCTGCAGGTCCTGTGCTTCTCTCTCACTCAACTCCAACAGATCCCTGTCCTGCACTGAGATGTCTGGGAAGTGACACTGCTGTAGGTGATTCAGTCCACCAGGGCCCACTCCTGCTCCCCTATAGTTGGGCCTCTGCTGGTACAACATGAGTACTCTGCTTTCCCCCAGTCCAGTGCAATAGATCCTTTCTGTCAACTTTCCAAGTTGTCCTGGGGTGGAAATTTGCCAAACTCTGTCTCCTTGTATATTCTGCCACTCTAAAATTTGTTCAGATTCACTTTTTATAGGTATCTAAAGGAATATGTGGGAGAGCTCAGGTGAGTCTCTGCTTTTACTCTGTCATTTTGGCTCTGTCCCCCCACTCCAGAGTTATTTTAATTTGCATTTCTCTAATTTTTAGTGATCAGGAGCATTTTTTCTTATGATTATGATCAAGGTGACCAATATTTTCCATTATACTTCCTGTGATCCTCTCTATGTCTTTTTTAGTCATAAACTTTTCTCTTATTCATAAATCTGACAGATAAAATTTTTTATACTCCCCCAATTTGCTTATATTACACTTTATGTCTAAATCAGGCACTCATTTTGATCTTATTTTAGTATATAATGTTAGATGTTAGTCTAGGTCTATTTTCTGTCAGACTGCTTTATAGTCTTCCCAATAGTTTTTGTCAAATAGTTAGTTCTTGCCCCCAAATCTTAGATCTTTGTTTTTATCAAATACTAGATTATTGTTGTTATTTATCTCTGTATTTTGTGCACTTAATCTATCCCACTAATCAACTACTCTACTGCTCAGTCAGTGTCAGATTGTTTTCATGATTGCTGCTTTATAATATAGTTTGAAATCTGGTACTGCTAGATTGCCTCCCTTTCCATTGTTTCTTATTGATTCACTTGATGTTTTTGACCCTTTGCTTTTCCACATGAATTTTGTTATCATTTTTTTCTAGCTCTAGAAAATAATTCTTTGGTACTTTGATGGATATGGCACTGAATAAGTAAATTAATTTAGGTAGAAATGTCATTTGTATTATATTGGCTTGGCCTATCCATGAGCAATTCATATTTCTCCAATTGTTTAGATCTTTCTTTGTGTGAAAAGTATTTTATAATTCTGTTCATATAGTTCCTGGGTGTATCTTGGCAGATAGTGTCCCAAGTATTTTATAATTCCTGCATTTATTTTAAATGAAATTTCTCTTTCTGTATTCTTGCTGAGCTTTGCTGGAAATAGATAGAAATGTCGATGATTTATGTGTGTTTATTTTCTATCCTGCAACTTTTTAAAAGTTGCTAGTTGTCTCAACTAGCTTTTTAGTTGATTCTATAGGGTTCTCAAAATATACCATCATATCATCGGAAAAGAGTGATGTTTTTGTTTCCTCATAGCACTTTTTTATTCCTCCAATTTATTATTTTCCCTTTTTTTGCTTTTTGGAGGGGGGAAGGCAGGGTAATTGGGGTTAGGTGACTTGCCCAAGGTCACACAACTAGTAAGTGTTAAATTTCTGAGGCTGGATTTGAACTCAGGTCCTCCTGACTCCAGGGTTGGTGCTCTATTTACTGCTCCACCTAAGCGTCCCTCTTTTTAAAAATCTTATTTCTATAGTTAGTATTTCTAGCACAATAACAAACAAAAATGATTATGATAGACATCCTTGCTTTGCCCATGATCATATTGGGAAGGCTTCTATTTTATTCTCATTACAGAGAATGCTTGCTCTTGGTTGTAGATAGACACCACTCATCATTTTAAGATAAGTTTCATTGATTTCTATGTTTTTTAGTGTTTTGGATTTCATGTGTTTGGATTTAGTGTGTTTGATTTTTATCAAAAGCTTTTTTTGCATCTGTTGATATAATCATATGATTTTTGTTGTTTTTGTTACAGATATGCTCAGTTATGCTGATAGTTTTCCTAATATTGAACCAGCTCTGTATTCCTGGTATCAGTCCCACTTGTTCATAGTGTATGTCTTTTGATATATTGCTGTAGTTTCCTTGATTGTATCTTATTTAAAGTTTTTTGCATCAATATCAATTAGGGAAATTGACCTACACTTTCTCTTTGTTTCTGCTCTCCCTGGTTTAGGCAGCAAAACTATATTTGTGTTAATAGAAGGAATTTGTTAGGACTCTATCTTTGCCTATTTCTAAAATAGCTTATATAGTACTGGAATTAATTGTTCTGTAAGTGTTTGGTAGAATTCACTTACAAATCCATCTGGTCCTGGGAATTTTTTTCTTTTAAAAAGATATTTTTAAAAATTTATTTCTTTAAGTATTTCTCAATTATGTTTTATTATATTTATTCACTTAAAAAAATTGAGTTCTAAATTCTCTCCCTCCCTCCTGCCCCTCATCCATTCCTTGAGAAGTCAAATATTATGATACTGATAACACATGTGAAATCGTATAAAACATTTTCACACTAACCATATTGCAAAAGAAACAAAATAAATTTTAAAAAATGCTTCAATCTGCACTCAGAGTTTATTATTTCTCTCTCTAGAGGTGGATAGCATTTTTCATCTTGGGTTCTTTGGAATTGTTGTGTATCATTGTAGCTAAGTCATTTACAGTTGGTCATTATACAACATTGCTGTTACTGTGTACAATGTTCTCCTGGTCCTGCTCACTTCACTTTGCATCAGTTCATGTAACTCCTCCACATAAAAATATTCATTGGTTTCCAGTTGACTATGGATTAAAATACAAAATACTTAATCTGACATAACCATTCACAGTCTGGCTCCCAAGTATATTACCAGACTTATTTTATTTTATTTCCCTTCATGTGCTATCTATTCCAGTGAAACTGGTTTACAATCTATTTTCTGTATATGATATTCCATCTCATGCTCCATGTTTTTATAGAGTTTATTTCTCATATCTGAAATACTCTTCTTCTTTCTTTTAAAATCCCTTATTTTCTTCAAAGTATAGTTTTTATGCTATTTGCTAAGGAGGCACATCCTGATCCCTTTCTCCCCACAAGCTGTCAATGCTTTCTATGCTTTGAAATTATTTTGTGCACAATTTATATTTACTCATCTCTATGCATGTTATCTAACTCTCTAGTAGAATGTAAGCTCCTTGAGGACAAGGACTGTTTCATTTTTTTCTTTTTATCCCCAGAGAATAAGATCTTGTAAATAGTTGGTCTCTTGTTGAATTGAAGTGAAAATAGGCTAGCCATGTTATATCAAGAAATTCTTGTAATTATTGTGTTTCAAGAATGATATCATTTGACTTATGGTATATTTGAATCAATATAACAATGAGTTATGATAAAATGGAGTTCCATTATATTGTTTAGATTTATTTTAAATATATTCATACAAAGAATTTTCACACTTCTTCTTGAAGCTTCAAATTGTAATGTGGAAAGATGTGGGTAAGTAAAATTTGTGACCTATATGCGTAATTAGTAAAGTTATATGCCAAAACCATTGTGTCTTGATAAAGGTTTGAATGAGGAAACAAATTATTCTACAGATGAGACAGTATTTTTGTTCAGAGCTACAAAATAAAAGGTAAAATATCAGAAAATTCAAACTGTGTTTCTGTCATTGTTCAAATGCTTATTGGATACAACCTTTTTCCATCAATATCAATTATCAAAAGACTATATCCTGTCCTGAAAGAGTCTGCTTTTCCTCAGAACTGCCCTCCCCCAAAGGAAGCAATGGCTAAGGAGTAATCTTATTCTTCCTAAAAATGATACTTTTTCTCTTCTACATTATTCTGCATTTGTCATGGAAATTATATATAATCCACTTCAGAGAGCATAAAGCAACATGTAAACTTAACATTTACATACTTTAGCTCCAAATTGCACTTTACTGAACCAAATATCCTGTTGTTATGGAATCTTTTAAAAGTTCATTTCTTCTCTTTATTAAAGAAAATGGAGCACTTACAAGCACCATCCTATCAGTTAAACTCTTAGTGCTTCTCCCTTTTGACTTCAATGGTTTGCTATCGGAAATGAATCTCTATCTGCATCAATGGAAACTCACTTCCGAAACTGATAACATTAGCCCATTGACTTCAATGAAATACTATTGAAAATTAATCTTCATTCACTTCAATGGAGTTTTATTTCTAATAACTTTAGGCCGTTGACTTCAATAGCAGGCTATTGAAACCATATCTCTAGATACTTCAATGGAAAATGCTTTTCTGGTCACGTTAGTCCACTTTCTTTAGGAGAACATAATCAAGGACTACTCTGTAAGGTGCAGGAAGAAAACATTTTCAAATGGAATTCATAAATGCATTTTATCATTTCAATTCTTATCCTCTCTAAAGTCAGAAAATGTGGTAAGGTATAATTAGCCATGATGGTAATTAGGAATATTGGCAGCAGAGAAATTTCAAAGTGAAAATATCTTGCCTCAGTCTGCAAAAACAAGCAAAATGAGGTTGGCAAATCCCTGAAATTTGTGCAGTTGATTTAGATGCAATGGGTCCTAGTCTATTTTTATAGCTCGCTTTGTTTGGCTGTGAAAAAGACACAAATCATTTTGAGGGAAAAGGGAGTAATTTCTCACCCTAAATGACCAGGATTCAAATGGAGTTTTGTTAGGCTCCTAGCTATGTGCAAAGACACAATAATAATGTATCTCGGATACATATCTTGCTATGTTGCTCCCAGAAGCATGGACACTAAAAAGTTGTCTCCATAAATAAGGCAATTTGGATTCTTCCTTCATGAAATGTTCAGAACTGATGCCTGTTCATGTCTTACAGTGGTGACAAGCTTCTATTCAATGTCTTGAAAGGGAACTTTTTAAGCTGCACATTATGACAATAATTAGTTGGAAGGAAGTTGGTCTTCCTTCTGAGATAAACTTTTGATCCTCCATAATTATCAATAGAAAGTTAACTTTTGTTTTTCCTTTTTAATTGTTCTCTTCAGGTTCGGTATGAGTCCTGAGCAGCTGTCCAGGGTACTTATATAGCTATATACATTTATAGTATCTACTTAAATCTGATCTATATTAAATAATCTTTAATCATGACTATGTGAAAAAAATTCATTGGATATGAAACATTCTTCACCCCCCGCCCAACAAAACCCCCCAACAAAGGTTGACTGAATTGAGTTCAACAATTTTTATATTGAGGTCACTCAATTTGTCTCTGTATTAGACATAGCCATAATTCAGACAGTTCATTTTTCAAATCTTAATTTTTTATTTTAAGTTTATAACTTTTCCCCTTTTGGTTTGCATTTATTATTAGATTGTCACCTATGATTTTGAGAAGGTGAAGTTATTTTCCATAGAGGTTGAATATTTTTTCATTTTTAACAAATCTTAGAAACCTGCTTTTTAAAAATAGTGATAAAATACGCAGAAAATCTTTGACTAAAAATTGATTGTCAAACCATATTAGAAGCACAGCACTCAGATCAAAGTATTATTATGTATCATCTTTTGCTTGCCATATAAAGATAATCTAAAGATGAATGGTTGAACCTAAATATTCACAGACCATTTTGATTAGAATCATAGACTTTTGGAATTAGAAAAGATTTTGGAGCCTATCAACCACCTACCTGGGTCTTTTTACACCATATTTTTAATATGGCAATGCAAAGTCTACTTAAATACTTCTTTTATGAGGAAGGCCCATTACCTCTCAAGAAAACATCAGATACCATGACTTCTAGAGTAGGGGACTTCTGGTTTCACGTCACATTTACTACTAAATCAGACAAAGTACAAAGGTTTAGTGACTTGCCCAGGGTCACACAGCTAATAAGAATCAGAGGCTGGGTTTGAACTCAGGTCCTCCTGACTCCAGTCCCAGCACGAGATATACTGTGCCATTGAGCTGCCCATTATTCATTTTACAAATAAGAGAATGAGACTTGGAAAAGTTATAGCACTTCGTCTACTCTCTTTATTAGCAGTGGAACAACTATTGGAATTCAGTTTTCCTAAATTCAAGTCCTCTTTCATAAGTATATTTGGAAATAAAAGTGTTCAGTAAAAACAGAGATTGGGGAAGCATTGGAAAGACAGAAAGCCTTTGTATTTATTTAGGATGTGGCTGTCTATGCAGTGTTATAACATTCTGTCTAAAAGTGAAAAGTTCAGGTAAGGATCCAAATATAAATTGACTAGAAAATGAAAAGTTCAAAGCAAACATCCTATTATGTTGAAGACAAAAAGTTACTAAAATGTCATCACCTCTGATAAAACCTAATCATAAGAAAACAGTTCACAAACATGGGTACAGCCATACATGCAACCAAATTTACCCAGCATCCAAAGTAGCTTAAATAAGAGCTTTCCGTACACCATGACCCAGATAAACTGTCAATTGCAGAATTACTTAGTTTATCAGATGATGCTCCTTTGGAGCAGTGAGAGTTCTAGGACATGCTGTTGGTGGCCTGGACTAAAGCTAAACAAAACTGGATTTGAGTCCCTGCCTTATCACTCATTGATAATGTGATCTTGGAAAAGTCATTTCAAGTGGAGACTGTCATGCTTTCATTATATATCTTACAAGGTTGTTGTGAGGATCACAGGGCATGGTATATATTCAGCTCTTTGAAATATTATATAAATGTAAACCATGACTATACTTAGAGCAATAACTTTAGAAATCACATTGGAATGAAGGATTTGGTAACCTCTTAATATCAGACTTAATGGTAGAGCTAAAAAAAAAGCCTCATTAAAAAGTGGATGTTCTATAAGAGCAGGCATAATCATAGCTAGCAGTAAACAAAAGACATAGATCCTTTGCATAAAGACAAATCTTTTTTAAGTGAAGATTTAGTTATTTCCATTTTAGTTTAAGCTGCAAATAAGCACAAGTTTTTAGCTAGATTTCTTAGCTTTGTGTATGTAGGCTTGGGGAAAAAAGCTACAATACACAGAAAAGTAGTTTAGCTAGAAAAAGATAAAGATGGAAGTCAATGTAATTCTGAAAATCCTCCACCCCTTACCATTAAAAAAAAAAACCCTGCTCTTCCTCTGGTGTCCACTGCTGAGTTGAAAAATAGCTAAAGGATTTTCTTCTTTTCTAACTAAATCTCTTTCTTCTCCTTGCTATGCATTTATAAAGTCCTATGAGGATTTGTTTAGCATAATACTTGAGATATTTCAGTGTATGATATGTATGTAGTATTAATATAAAAAGATCTCTCAATACTCTTTACATATACTCACACACAGAGAAACACATACATAGAAGTAATGTGAGTACAAACATACGTATTCTGTGTACAGAATGATTTTTGAAGATTGTTTTGTCTCATTTAGAAATCTTTCACGTAAAACTTCATGTGCTACTTTTTTTGCTTCCCATTTGTCATTTTTGCTTTCCTGATATCAAGATATCTTTTTTATGAGGAAAGAATACATACTGGGCATTAATAGCATATACACAACTAGTGTTCAGCATTTTTCTTAAAAAAGGAAAAAAGAGGGTAGAATATAAAATTGCATAAACTGGGTATTTAATGCCTTTAAATAACGGAATATTCTGCTTCACTAATAGGGAGTGGTCTAATTTTTAGTTGACAACTTTTTCCCTGACTATGATGCTGTCACAAGTCTCACTTGAATAAAAAAAAATGACACTAATTTCATTACAGAGGATATAAAAAAATGTTTAAATTTTCTCATTATTATATTATCAATATCTTTTAAAAATCCAACAGTTCAGAGATAAAAGGCATTTTACTGTGATTCATTATATATCCTATTTCCATTTGATTTCCTCTTTGTTTTGTTCTAGCTTATCCTTTTCTATATACAGTATTTTACTTTCTCCTAAATGATATCTGACTAAAGTGAAGCAAAAATTAGATGATACAATGAAGCTTTGTAGCATCCTCTCTAGTACCTGTCACAGGCTCCTTCCCACAGCAGATAATAAAAATTCAAAGTCAAACCATTTAACTTTAAGTAAATGGAAATGAATTTCTAGGGAAGAGATATTTTTCCTCTATGAGAAAAAGGTGCCATAGAGCATTGACAACAAGGATGAAGATGTAAATATGTAATTGTGATAAGTGTGTGTATGTCATCAGTCTCTCCTCAGTGTTGTTGCACTATAAAGGCACCATATGCTCTTGTTTCTAATTTTTGTTTTTATCATTAAAAAATAGGAATGTATTCAGTTTCATGTTTCAATAGCACTGATCATCTGGAACATTGAGTACTTTAATCAATATATAAACAACTTTAGGAATATATTTTAATACTACCTGGCAACCTGACAAAAATTTTTAGCCGAACAACCAGAGAGAAGACATGTTTGTGAATAATGAAGAAATTCTAAACTAAAATTTTTCTTGAGCTGTCTAATGAAGATCAAGGTACATATGAGTGAGAACTTTGTGCTTGACATTGAGGAAGAAATTTTTTTTCTAGAGTGGAAATCATATATACAAAATTATACATTTGGCAGCTCATTAGGCACATTATTGAGTAAGTCCTATAAGCTTAATCTATAAACTCCTTTTTAGATTATGAAGTGTCTTTAGGGCAAGAACTATGTCACACACACACACACATATATGGTTCATGAAAACTTTGAAAAATGATTTCCATTTATATAGTACTTTAAAGTTCACATTGTCCTTTCTTCACAATAAGATAAGGAAAACAAGACTCAGAAAGATCAGTTGCTTTGTGTATAGTCATGTAACTAATAAATGTCAACCTTGGGACTCAAAGTCAGATCCTCTGACTCCAAATCCAGTGTTCAATTGTGCTGGTTAATTTTCTTTTTTCTGGATCTGTAACTTCATTTGGCATAGGGAACTCTTTACACAGATGCAGATCTTCATCTCATCTTTAATTTCTCATCTTAAAGGATTAGCTGAGAGGTTAAGTGACTTTCCCAAAGTCATACATCTAATAATGTGTCAGAACCACTTGAACCCAAGTACTTCTGACTCGAAGACAATACTACTATCCTGTCTCTCATTCATGAACTATTATTCTGATAATCAAAAATATATTTGGCATTGTTTCATTCAGACTACATTTGCATGTCTCTAACAATATAGCTTCCCTTATTTGTGCTTGGAGAATGTTCATAAGCTGACAGTAATTTATGACTTTGCCTTCTCTTTTTGCCAAGGCAATTTTTGCTTGCCTAACTTCAAAGACAGGAGGGAGAAGAAAATGTATTTTTAGAAAAACTATTCATTGTGAAATAGTAGATAGTCCAGAAGATTCAGGAAGAAGTGGTTTCAAGTCCTGCCTTTGAAGGCTACCAGCTGTGCAAAGCCCGGTGAGTTGGTTAACTTCTCACTGTTCCCAGTAATAAGTTACAAGTTGGTTTTACATCATCAGGGCTTGTAGAGGAAGTTTCTTACATCAAAGAGGCAACAGGTCTGAACAAACGTATGTCTACATGGTTAATATATCTATCCTTCCTTAGCATGATATAGAAGAAAGAACTGTATACTGGGAGTCAGAAAACCTGAATAGTACCAGTTCTATCCATAACTAGCTTTGTGACCTTGGGGAAGTCTCCTAACCTAGCTGGGTCTTAATTTTATCATTCATGTTGAATTAGTTGACCTGAAAAATCACTTCCTGCAGTAAGATCTCATGTCCTTAATGTTTACAAATTGCTTTTGTAGAGTAGCAAAGATATACAATGTCTACCCTTTTTATTTGTAGTATTGTGATTTAAACAGAAAAGGTAGTATTCATAATATTTTTTACACTGGGTTGAACTGATTTACAGTGAGACTCATTTGTTAGAACTTCTGTTTTCTTGACCAAATGAAGGTTTTTCCTTTTGGCTCATTTGGCACATCCTACTGCCTGTGGAACAAAATGATACTGCTCGGAATCTTCCATTCCATTACAGGACTAAAACACAGATGGAGAGACTAGGCCTCTTGTGTAAGAGTCCACTAATTAGTCAATTCAGGCATGGGTTGTTAGGCACGTGACCTTTGGATAGTGGACCAATGATTCAGACAAATGTTTCAAAAAAAACTCACAACCCCCAAATACAGTTAATTTTAGACTTATTTCAGGTTCTTTACTGTGATGGTTCAGTCCACACTCAGTGCTGCCAAAAACTGACCAAGGCATTTAGAAAACAGGGACCCTACCCCCCAAGCCCTAAACATTCCTGACTTTGCCAGATTCCCTAAGTTACAACGAATCTGGTCAAAGAGCTACCTTTTAATTTACCAAGGATATGACAAGCAGTCAAAGGGTCTATCAGAACTATGCCCATACATTACAAGAAAGATATTTAGGGAAAGGGGAGGAAGGGGACCTGAACCTTTCCTATACCTTTCCTTACACCATGCTCATTTTAATGGGAGTTTGAATGAGAAGCTATGCCTGTAAGAATATCCTTTCAAACATAGCTCTTTAGCCTGTATCTAGCCTGAAAGACTCCATATTTTGGTACTTAAACAACTGGCATCCCCAAAGTATAAACAAGGTTGGATAATGAATATCAGTGGACTAGAAAATTAATCCTCCTTGTGTGGAAGGAGAGAGCCATAATTCACTTAGGCACCTCAGCTCTTAGGTTATAAGATCTTCAGCTAACTCGTGGGATCTATTCCATACCCCACAGATGCTCATTATGGATTCTTTTTATGCGCAACATGTGGGGACTAACCAGTTTCATATCTCCTGGTATTATCTGCCGTCCAAAGCATTTTGTTTGAGAATAAAATGGAAACGCAGCTGCACTCTTGGCGAGAGCCAGCGTTGGGGCTCTCTTCGGCGGCGGGGAGTTGGGGGGGGCCCTCGGGTTAGTGGGTGGGGAGATCCTTCTCTAGCCCCTCTGGGGCCTGCAAAGGTTTGGAGATCCGAGAAACTAACCAGGATGGACTTGGACGCAGACATGTAAAAGAATGCTCCTTTGTGCAATTCTCATTTTCCTCATAGCCACAGAGGGAAAGAAGGAGATCCTCTAGCCCGGGTCCTGGATGAGGGGGGCAGGTGTCTGGATCCCGAATCTCTTCCAAATGGTCCCACTAGAATAGGCTCCCTCTTGCTCCCAGCCCTTGAGATGTCTTTCTGTCCAATTGGTCCCTTCCTCTCCTTGACTGCTCCTCTCTCCTGCCCCCCCTCCCCCACTCCTTACCCCCTTTCCCAGTCAACTCAAAGGGTTAAGCAGGTACAGTAGAGTTTCAGTCTCTATTGGTATTCCGCGATTGGTTGAGCTGCCGGGGCACTCGGGTCTCGGTCACCGCGCTCCGCCGAGCCTAAGTTGTGGCTCGCGCGTTGGACGCAAATGCCACTTCTCCACATCGCCTTCCCCCATGCACCCCCTTCCCTCCACACCATACCCCTTTCCTCTGGTCCGCCGTAGCTAAAGGAAAGAAGACGAGGGAAGCAATATCGGCTGCAGAAAAATCACGGGCAGGGGGCGGTGGGTGCGCAGTGAGGCTGCTTCTGGCCGGACGGTTGCAAATATAGTCTCACATTGCACCATAGTCGACCTTTTAGCCCCGAGAACCAGCCTCCTTCCACTAATCACCTCCCACCCTTCTACTCCTCAATTGCCCGTTCAACAGACAAACCGCTTGCGTGCCGGAAGAGAGAGAGGAAGTCTGGCGAGAGGGGGTCTGACTGGGGGAGTGGGCAGAGAAGTCAAACCCCCCCACCACCCACTTGAATGTAAGAGAATCAAACTCTTTCCACTCCCCATCCTCCTTCTCTCTCAAGAAATATCTCTGTGTCATTCTACAACTGCTTCTTTTCCCCCTTAAGCGCTAGCCACCCCACCATCCCTAAACCAGATGTGGACAAGAACCACAGAAAAAACCGAAATCTACGCACGTGCTATTGTCCTCTTGTTCCTCGGGTGGTATACATGTGTAGAGTTCAGTTAAGTTCTGACTGTGAATATCCTATTTAATCAGTAGAAATGGATGTATGTCGAAAGGATATAGTTGGGGTGAAGAAGGAGGCATCGTGTCCATGCAGCCCCCCATTCCTATACATACACACTACGCACCTCACAAGTTTGACTAGCAGTAACATTGCTGCACACTAGGAGGGGAGAAGAGCCAGTTCTTATAGTGGGAACAAACTCTATCACTGCACAAAAGCGGCTCCTTTTAAAATTTCCCCGTTTGAAAACCAGTAAGTTATTGAGAAGAACTTGAGCTACGCAAACCTTCTCATTTCCACTGCCGCTTCTTGCGACGGAAAGGGGACGGAGAAGAGGACCCAGGGGGACTGAGAGGGTGGGTTTTATGCACACGGACTGTAATCCAGGTTATCTTCTTCGGCTACAACGTTTTGAGATTACTGTTATTTCTGTGGAGAGAGGAGGAGAGAGACCTTCCTAAGACTTGCACTTTTGGTAGAAAGCGCGCGTGTGTTTGTGTGTGAGTGAAAAGAGGGGGGCGGGAAAGAAAAGGCAACCTCGTTGCCCATCATTCCCTTGCACCGTCCAAGTCATTGCAAACCCTCTCTGTACATCCTTCCCACCACCACCACCTACCCCGCCCCCCCCCCGGCCCCCCTCCTGCTCTCAGCTGGGATCTGGCGTTAGAGCAATTGCAGCTTCTGGTAGCAATACCACTAGAAAGAGGGGGGGGGAAAGGACCAACCTTCCCCCTTTTCCCTCCTCCCCCCCACCCCGCAAAAAAAAAAAAACAACAACACCCTGACACGTTTCCTTGTTTGCAAGTCTCCAGGATCCCCTCCCGCCCCCCCCCCCATTCCTAACCTCCTTCTCCCAGCACCCTCCACCCTACTAGCTCAGATCAAAGCGTCCCTCTCCCTCTAGTCGCTCACAGTGGCCGCCGCTCACTAATGGGATTGCAGGCTGGTGCCTGGCTCCGCTGCTGCTGCTGCCGCTGCTGCTGCCGCCGCCGCCGCCGGAGGGAGAGTCGCTGTCAGCTTTCTCCTAGACTCGCCGTGCCCGGGTGCTGAAGCCGCGGGGATGATCAGAATCTTCCCGGATTTCAGCGTGCAGGTGACGGCCGCAGCAGCCGGCGGGGCAGCTGCTGGGGTGCCGGCCGGGGCAGGCATGGGAAGAGCTACCACGGCAGCCAACGGCAACCCGCAAAACGTCCAGGGCATCACTTCCTACCAACAGCGGTGAGTAGTCAGGACAAGAGGGCTGGGATTTTATTTTTTCAAGGTTGGGGAGTGGGAAGGTGGGCGACGACTCTAATATTCACTTGCTTCTGTTTTGTTTGCTTTAACATAAATGTATATCTATATACCTCAACGAGCTCCTCGCTATATCTACATATTTCTTAATATAAGAAAACGGGTGTGGGGGGTAGAATTTAGATTAAAAAGCACTCCAGTTCATCGTAGAAGTAAAATGGTCCGCATATAATACTATTTTTACCACCAGACCGCTTAGTCCTCTTTCCCCCCTGCAAAGTAGTCGACTCTCAGTTAAGTGCTAGATCTGGTTCCAGGTGCTTGGCAAAGTTTGGGATCCCATTCCCTTCCAGCGGAATTTCTCAATGTCAGTGCCTGGGACAGATCCCGCTCTAAGTGGCAGTCAGGGGTATAATTGATCACGGTAGACTGATTGATAATTTGTTTTCAAACAGAATAGGAACGATTTTCACGTGTAGCTGCCGACTTGCAATTCTACATAATAGTGTTATCATGTCACCTGTTACTACGGGGAAATACAGCATGAAATCCGAGTCTACTCTGCACTGTGAAGTATTCATCTTAAACGCATTATAATGCAAATGTGTAAGATGCAGAGACAGGGAGTTAGGAAGAAAATCTTCCCAAGTTAGAATAAGTACTAAGTGAAAATGCAGTTCAAAGTCATTCTTAGTTTGATTTTGCCTTAAACCGTTATAGATTGTTGCCACAAACATGTCTCAAAAATCATTTAACATTCAGTTCACCTTAGAAAGAAAGAAAAAAGAAACCCATCAAGTGGCCCAGAACACTAAAGTTTTCCTTAAAAAGAATTTACGTGGTCCAAGGCTTTAACGAAACTGTTATCCACAAAAGTGCAGCTGAGAAAACTAATAATCTAGAATGAAATTTAAACATTCCATGGGGGTGGGAGAGTGCTGTTTTGTGCCCTTGAGATGAAAGAAGGGGGAAAAAGTTAAGCTAAATATTTGTATTCCCACAATTGCATAGATATTGGACAAAAAAAATCCAATGGCATGTAACTTTAAATGCATACATACCACCTAAATCAAAGAACAGCCCCTCTTTTTTATTTTAACATTGTACTTTAAACTTCATTAGCTTGGGAACTTTAGTTGAACCAACAGAATCTGAACCAAAAAGATAAAGATAATCTATCATTCTCTTTTATTTTCTATTTCCTATCCAATAGCAATGAATGGACTAGATCAGGCTTGGGTGTAAGGGGCAATTAAGTATTTTCCAAGTTGATGTCCACCATATCAAGTATCCTGCAGAAGACTTTTGTATATACTTTGCTTATTACAAAATAAGTTCAAAAAGACATTCTTGGAAATAACTCAAAAGGATGCTTGGGTACTTTTCCTAACCAAGGGAGGGGACTTTGGATTCAAATTTTTTTCAGTCTTGTTTCACTCCAGCGAACACCCGAACATTTAATACAAAAGATCTGGGAACCTTTCAAATATAAAGGGCCAGAAAAGAGTTGGGTTAGTGGTTTTCCTTTTCATGGTCCCTGTATGATTTTTTTTTTGTCACATATAATACATTTAAATGACAATAGGAACTGGCGGTCACTTTAACTAGGAAGTACAGGCAACAGTCACAATAGTTTGGTTTGTGAAGTGGGGAAGTCAAGGGTCAGAAATGTCATTTTGGCTTTTAAACAAATGAAAAGAGTCTCTGGAGAGCTTAAGCTAGCCAGTAATGTATCAACTGGGCAGCAAGTGCATTTTCATTTCTTTAGTCTGATTTCAACAGTTTGGTGTTATCATTTGCTTTCAAAATCACGACAGAAATATAATCATTCAAGAAAAAATTCTGGGTTAAGTTATGAACCTAGCTAGTGCCCCTCCACCTGTTGAGGTGTATTAAAGTTGTTGATTAGACCCCTGGAAAAGACATTTTACATGCTTGAAATTGTGACTTAAGGCAAATGGTCCATCAAGCTCCTAAATCCCATTTACAGTTTACAGATTGATGTTTTGTCAAACACACACACACACATACACACACACACACACACACACACTAAATACCCCTTCTGCTCAGAATATACTTAACTTTTAACTATTACTCTTTTGGGAGGGACATTACATTATTACTGGGGAACATCATCATATCTTTGAAATCTGTAGCTGCCTTGGTTACCTTCTTTCTATTTCTGGCCAAGCAGGCATGACACCTGTTACTTTTCATAGTTTCATTCAAGGAAGGGAAGGAGAGTTCTATGAAACAAATAGATTAGATTATATAATGTGCTTTTTCATGTAAAGGGAGAAAACATCTCTTCTGTCCTATGTTACTTCATCTGGAATGCAAATAAGCAGAAGGTCAAGCTATAGAATCCAGAGAAGTACAGAAGTCTATCCTACTTTATAAGCAGGGGTCTCACAGGATTAATTCTTATATTAGTCTTTTGGTGTGTGGAGGGAGCTTATGTGTACACAAATTCATGGTGATATTTTATTTAACTAAAAGATTTTGAGTTTTGAGAGAGCATAATTTTGGGAAGGGGAGGAAGGAGGAATCTTTCTTATAGGGGCTTGCAGAGCCCAGATGAAAATTCAAGTAAGCAGAAGCCTCTCCCTGCATTGTCATCTTTGGTGAGAAAAGCCTCTTTTGTAGGGCTAATGTACCATTGGCTCCTACTGCCAAACTTTCTAATTGCCAATTTTTTTTTTTTTTACCTCCCTGCTGGCCTATTAACTCTAGTCTTCTGCCAACCTCATAGTCTCTCTTCTTCCATTTTCAAAGTTACTCTCCATCCTATCCTACCTGTAGATTTTCCCCCTGAAGAAAATCTTGCAAGTATCATGGGGTCTTGGGACTGAAATAACCCCCCATTAAAAAAAAATACCCTAGAGAAATCTCTCGCTTTGAAAGCCCAAGAGTACAAGTGACTCCTTAGAGTTAAGATAAATTTGAAAAAAATCTTAGTAAAGGGAAGATCATTTCAGATGTTTCTTTCCCCTCCCTCTCAGTCCTCTCTCCCTAAAGGGGGAGTGTTACTCAAACCTCATTTTGTATGTATGGTGTCATATGACAGCTGCACCCTCTGTGCAACAAGCTTCGTATATGATGTCCCAAATCCTTCTTTCCCCTCAGTCCACAGAGGTGTTTGCATCTGAGAAAACTCAAATGTACTCTGAATTTCACAAACACAAACTTGCCTTTCCAAGCTAAGTACGTATGCATTCAATACAGAGGAACACATGGGCTTTGGGACATGCCATTCATTTATTCTGACGGAGAACGTTCTTGCAAAGTGTATCTACACTGTGTGTATAAAAGTATCTGAACACAGACCGGACATAGGTGATTTTCTCCATGTCTTTGCTTAGATATATGCAACCATACATTATTTTCTCTCCCTTCGAATGCTCACTTGGAGCATGTCTCCTATCTCCTTTCTTTCTCTGTTGTTGCCTATGAGTCTCTCTCTCTCTCTCTCTCTCTCTCTCTCTCTCTCTCTCTCTCTCTCTTTTTCCCCCCTCCCCTGGATCTGACACTCCAGAGAAGGGAAGTGTGTGAAACTGCAACTGAGTGGCGTTGTTGCGCCGGCAGCGGAGCTTCCCCGTCCCCTAACACATGAGAGAGAAAGAGAGCAGAGAGTCAGCAGTGCTGGGGGGAAAAGCAGCTGGAAAATGCCCAGAAATACTTTCACAGCGGTCAAGAGAGAAAACCCCCGACTCTGTCCTCTCCACCCCCTCCCCTAGCTTTCTCCACGCCTCCCCCTCCACTTCCCCCCCCCCCCCCCGCCTCCGGCCTAGGCCCCAGCTGCACCCCGCCGGTGGCGTGTGTGTCACACCTGCTGCCAAACCAAGGGTGTGTGTGCGTGTGTGTCTGTGTGTGAGTGTGAGAGGGGGCGATGTCCAAGGCCAGGCTGCCCGCGGGTGCTGCGCGCCTGCCTCCCCCTGCTGCTGCTGCCTCCGCCGCTGCCGCCTCCTCCTCCTCCTCCTCCTCCTCCTCCTCCTCCTCCTCCTCCTCCTCCTCCTCCTCCTCCTCCTCCGCCTCCTCCTCTTCCACCACCACCACCAACACCACCGCCGCCGCCGCCGCCGCCGCCGCCGCCGCCGGTCGCCTGTTTCTGCGCTGGGCATGTCTCGGGAGCCGGAGCTACCCTGGTTCTCTGCGCTCTGCGGCGCATGGACGGCGGCGGCGCTAAGCGAGGAGGCAGCAACCTGTGCCGGGGGGCACTTGCACCTCGAGGGGACCTCCGGCCGCCCGCAATGCTCTGGCCTCACTACTTTTCCGTAGCCTTCCTGTCTTACCACCATCGCTGCCGCCGCCTCTGCTGCTACTGAGACACACACACACGCACACACATACTTACACACATACACCCACCCTCACACACACCCCCAAATCAGGAAGGGGGGAAGAGAGGAAAAAAAAAGTAAGAGAGGAAAAAAAAATCAGGAAGATGGCGCCCACCAAGCCAAGCTTTCAGCAGGATCCTTCCAGACGAGAACGGTAACACTTTTCTGTTTATTGAACCTGCTGCTGTTGCTGCTGCTGGTGGTGCTGCTGCTGCGGAGGCGGCCCCAGCTGCTGCTGGTGCTGCTGCTGGTGCTGCTGGTGTTGTGGTGGTGCTGCTGGGGCGGGCTCCGTCCGCTTTGCAGCTCCCCTCCTTGGGCCGGGAGCTCCTAGGGAGGATGTCTCCAAGCTTGCGGATAACCCGCTAGCTCTTAAGGCTAGTTAGCTCGAGCTTCCCCCCAGCGGCCCCCCCTCCCCCCGTCTTGTCTATCCGGGCTGCGGCAGCGTGTGGTGCAGCGGCAAGCAGCAGCAGCGGTGGTGTCAGCGGCAGCAGCAGCAGCGGCAGCGAAGGCAGCAGCAGCGGCAGCAGCAGCAGCAGCGGGCGGCGGCAGCAGCAGCAGCAGCAGCAAGTAGCTTAGCAGTCGCACCTCCCCGGCTCAGCGAATAGAGTGTCATGCTGAGGGAAGGAAAAAAAAAAAAGAAAAAGAAAAGGGAAAGGGGGGGGGAGTCTATGCGTGAGCAGCCGTAGGGGATGGGGGAGAACCTGGGGGATCCCCGGGGCCGCCGCCTCGGGTCCCTTGGCAGCTGCTCTCTAGGAAGGGAGTGGGGCTGGTGAGGGAGGAGGGAAAGCAGAGAGGAGGAGTACAAATGGGGGGCGGGGGAATGAGAAAGCTTGCACCAGGCCCGTAATGTCTTGCTAAGGGGCCGTCTCTGTTGTGCCGTTCCAGTGCAGCTAGGCCAAGCTGAAGGAGATTGAGAGCTGCTCTGCTTAGCACAACAAACTGCACCCTTAAAACACCACCACCACCAAAATCAAGTTGTAGGTTTCTGCGTCCTGCTCGCCACTCCCACTCTCTGCTCTCCTCTTCTCGGTACCGACCCGCAACAAAACAAATAAAGCAAAAACAAAACACCAAACCACAAAACACCTCTGGCAACAGTTGGAGCATAAATCTCTTCTAGCCCCTTCCATCACCTCCCCCTGTCCCTCTTTAGTTACTGTTTAGGGAGTGTGTGTTTCAAAAAGTTTCAACTGAGAATTCTATATCCAGACACGGGGCTCAGCCTGTCTCTGTGAAGCTAGTTAAAGAGCACCAAAAGGGAAAGGAGTTTGTATTCGAAATATAGGAAAGTATTCAAGTAAATATTATTGTTAGACTTCAGAATGACTGAACTATCTCCAGTGGTTTTTCCCTTCTGCAGTCCATCCAGACTGCTTTGTTTGGAATCCCATTTACTATTAATTGGTCCCATTAATGACATTAATTGCATATAGCAGATTGGGTTAAGCAAAGTGAGTCTCTCTCACCCTGTGTTGAAGGCAATGCTTAGTGGGAAGCTATTCTGAAGTTTATCTGATGCCACTCTTTATTTCAAAGAAAGCAGAAATGCAGCCAGGAATATATCCCGATACAGACCAAGAGAAGAGTGATTGCTTTCCTCAGGATTAATTACAAGTGAACTCCGAGAGGGAAGTGTCAGGAAGTCCTGTGGTTAATTGTAAAATTTAATTATCAGGGGGCAGTTTTTATTTTTGGTCACATGGTATCTAACATGTGAATTTTCAACAAAAGTTAACAGGGAGCCTTCTAAACGCTTTAAAGAGCTTTTATTACATTATTGCATTCTTAGACTTGTCTCATTTCATGTCAAGGTAGGAGTATTTTTTTTTTAAGTCTTAATAGCTATAGATGTTTATAACTTAAGAAGGTGGGTAGTCAGTTGACTACTTCTGTAGCTTTGAAGACTGCAGTCAAAAACTTACTCTTGGTTGTGTTATGTCTGTGTGTGTGTGCGCGTGTGTGTCGTGCACACACACACAGATATTTCCTGTTTCAGTGTTTGCATGGTCTGTGTAATTGTTCTATTTGAATATCACTGATCATCAGGTAGCTTACATATCTTGGTTTGAAATTTTTGCTTGTAAGAAACTCTAAAGATTTTATCATTTAGAAACCATATAATCAACTTTTTTTGAGTTGTTTTTAGATGAGTTGATCTTACTATTTGAGTAGCATTATTATATCAGTGTAATGAATTTTTTGAGGAATAAAAAATAGTTTGCAGATTACAGTCTCATTCCTTCCTTCCTTCCTTCTTTCCTTCCTTCCTTCCTTCCTTCCTTCCTTCCTTCCTTCCTTCCTTCCTTCCTTCCTTCCTTCCTTCCTTTCCTTTCTTTTTTGTAAGCCTAGTGTATTTAGGAGTGAGTATATTTGCTGGGACAGCTCCAGTAATCTCTCCAGCAGAAGCATATTTGTGTGCCATTTTGGGAATTTCTCTGAGATAGGAATCTTGAAGATAGAATTAATTTCTAGGGGAAACTTCATAGCCTGTGCATGAGTGCTTTCTTTATCACCTGTCTCCATTTGGCATTCGAAGAAGGTAAATCAAAGTGCACGATTTGTTATTCTGCTCCACTTGAGAGCTGAACTAAATAACACTTGGTCTGAAATTCTGATTGAAGTTGTAGGAGGATATACTGTATTTAATTTAATGCCCTTTAATAGCATCTTCTTGTTCAGCTCTGATGCTGTCATTTTAAAGGTTGGATCAGAGTAGGCTTACCCTGTGGGGAGTGGGAGGAGTAATAAAGGGGCAAAGGAAAGGGTGATGTTAAGGAAAGGAAGGAAGGAAGGAAGGAGTTGTAAACTACATTCTCAAAATGGTAATAACTACAAACTTGGCCTGTTCTATCCAAACAGTTGTGTGCCCTAAGGGCTCTCTTTGTGATCAGCGGTTAAAAGGTTCCTAACACTTTAAGTATAAACATTGCACGTGTCAGTTGATTTGATTTTTGCATCGAGAAATGGGATGTCAGATGGTTTGTAAAGGATCAACGTGTGCTTTATAGTTGTTTCCTCCAGTGAAGTACCCTCCTCTCAACATTTATGCCCATCTTCTTCTTGAAACTTCAGTGATATTTTCAGGACAACTGTTGCATACAAGTGTGTTTTTTAAAAGACTATTGCTTAATTTAGGTTGTGTTTTGCTCCATAGATGAAATACGGCCCCAAATTAGTGATTTCATAAAAGTTGCTGCTTTGGTGAACATTTATTACTATTCAAATAAACTAATAATCAGAAACCTGTGGAAGAAAAAGTGTTTTAAAAATCACTTTTCTTTCTTTATGACTGAACGTATTAATTTGCTACAAAACAATTTTTCTTATATATTGATAATGAACCAAAATTTGGATTAAAATGTTTTCCCTTGCAATTTCCCTTGGTTAAGTCCAGGCGCAGCTTAATTTTTTTTCTTGAGCATTCACATTACCTGTGTAAATCCTGAAAGGACAATTTAAGAAGTTATAAGTTTGAACTTGGATGCATTTCTTTAAAACTTCAGTAGGCTGCAGATTATGTAGCCCTACCCTAGATATTTTTTTCATTCTGTGGATGTATAACCAAGAAAATTAGAGAGACAGAAGTGTCATACAGGTGATGTGTCTATGCTAGCTTGTAAAGCCTATCACAGTATCCTAGCACTATTGGTTTAAAGTAAAGGGGAAAAAAAACCCTCTTTTGGGGGGGTATTTCTACAGCATAAGCTTAAACACAAGCAGTGATAAATGATGATATGCATTGTCTAACACTTGCTTTTATATAAATAGCTCCACAAGATTGCTTAAATGATAATCGAAAATATGAAATAGGATGGCCTTCATATCACAAGGCCAAGGGTCTACAAATGGAAAAAACTGAAATAATGAAATATTTCCAAGGCAACAGACTGTCAACAAGAACCGTAATGCATGAGCATATCATGGAGCTACCAGAGAGGATATTAGATCTTATGGCTTTAGAGCCAGGAGTTATAATGACCTTTATTAAATAGTACCATCCCACATTACAACATTCTTTCTGATTTCTGATTTATGGATTTCTAGTCATAGAGCCATACAAAATTTGAAATATGTCAGCTTCTAGTTTTGATTTGTTATTAAAAACAACCCTAGAATTGACGTTAGTTAGGGTTTATATTTGATTAGGGTTTGGTAAAGACAAAATGTATATGGGGACTTTTTCAGTGCCTAATGGGATCCATATTTACTTTGGACATTTGAAATATAACTTTTTGTTCCTTACTAAGTTATGTGAAGTTCACGTCTCTTTCAGGAACAAATACTGGGAGAAATATGTTGCACAGTAAATATGTCCCAAGAAATGGAACAATTTGGTATTTTAGGGGTATTAATTTTGAGTTTCTCCTCCAATGTGCTACATTAATTTTAACACAGTGTCACAATGGTAGCACCCTGTAGTGGAGCTATTTTTAAGAGAATGTCAGAATTTCCATTAACCCCTTGACTCTTTCTCTCTGCCTCAGTTTTTCGTCTGTGATCCACTGGAGATTTCAAATCACAGTGGCTTGAAACTGGACATTAGAAATGCCAGTCTTATGGAAATTTTGTTTCTCTTGCCAGGCACATTATATTCTTTAAAACAAACAAACAAAACCAATATTTTTTTGAGTATTCAGATTATTTTAATTCAGATTTTTTCCCCCTCAGTTCTATAGACAATTACCTTTTGAGATAGAAAAAGGGAAACCTGTCCATTTTTTTTCAGAATCACTCAGTAACATTGCATAACAGATCTCCCCATAATGTACTTTATAATAACGTTAAGTATTCAACCCTTAATTTTCCTGAAGTTCTCACGGGCCTCTTCCCTCTACAGAGTTCTGCTGAATTCATCTATGAGAACAGAACAACTATTAGACCCTTACCTTCTATTGGCACAGCCTTAAAGACTAGTTGAAAGGTGGAATATGTAGTGAGTTCACTGGTTGGGAGCCGATGCAACAGCAACTAACCACTTTGACTGATTGTATTGATTTTGTATTGGCTAAACTGACAGGCCATTTGTTTAGGTGTTGTGTAGACATATCTTTAATTGCTTCAGGTTGAATCTGGCTGAAACTTAGTAGAAAAATTTATTATGTTAGGAAAAGATAAAACAGTTTTGTTATAAGCACACTCTTTAAATTTAAATGTTATAAAAGTTTAACAAAATGAAATTTCAGATTTATTCCTTCAAATAAGTTATACATATATGATAAAAATATTTAGAATTTAGGGGGAAACATGTTAATGTTTACTTTTCATTTAATGCCAATTTTGTATTTTCATAATAGCGAATCTTTTTCTTCATTGGACAGAGTAATAAACCAGCTGTAACTGAATGTTATTTTTTTTTTTTTACTGCACCAAGCCCCATTAGTGTGAATAGGATGTTTGGACTATTAAGTTTGATAGAACCATACATAGTTAGAATAATTTGTAGTAATATTAGCAAGACTACAGTGCATAAACAGGATATAGTTTGGTAAGAGTAAAGTGATTGACTGTATATCCAAAATACCTACACTAATGAGAAGATCAAACATTCCTTATAGAGTTCTGTGTGGCTAGATTTGCATGGTGGGAAAAGTTCTATTTAATTAAATGGGATACTTGTGGCCCTGATTTTAAAACTCTGAAGAGCAACAAAAGGATTATTTTGCAGTGTCCATATTCTAGGTGCCTAGCATTCACTTGTTCATTCACCCAAATTTATTGGGCATAATATTATGATAGGTCCTAGCGTATGCTCAGTGTTTGCTTCATCCCATGAAAATATCTACCTTGAATGCAAAGTTGTATTAGTAGAGCCTGTGGATATCCCTCTCTTTCTACATCACTGTATAATAAAATAATTAGAGTATAAGACTGGCAGTCAGGATTATTACATTCTGAGATTGGTTTTTTAAATCCATTATTCAATGTGATCTAAGAGTGGGTCAGTTAACTCGTAAAACACTTAAGTTAATATTTGTTAACAAAACTGGCTTGAGATGCTTTGGTAGAATTAAGAAGAAAAGATTCTACATATCCATAAGGAAATTAATAGTCAATAGAAAAGATTTTGTGATAAGATCACCTTATAAAAAATAAGTAGTGTATGCAGGTGTAAAAAGTTGCCCCAGAGTAGCATCCAGAGTCTGACATTAACTCTGTCAAGCCTGGGACTTTTGAGAGAAAGATGCAGAGCCCTCTATGACAAAGGTTCCTAATACTATAAGTGATGGTGTAGCTGTCATACATTGGTCCTGGGAGGGCATTCAGGATATCAGGTAATCTCTTTTGATGCATGAAAGTAATAGTTTACAGAATCATAATGTGAATCAATGTCGAACCAGAGATAGGAGGCTGGTTTTTTTTTTTCTTCTTTGTTTTGTGGCACCGCTACATCATTTACTATTAATTTTCTTGCTTTGGTAGTTTTCAGTCAGAAGCCTGGGGCATGTGTCTTGACCAGCATTTATGCAAGTTATTCCATATAGCTGTATTTACACAGTGTCAGAACCAACACATATTCATTTTAGTAGATCCATTAGTCATGCCCATTTCCATGACTTTGTGGTCAATTTGACTGGTACTTCTGTGCATATTACTGGTGCCATAAGTAGGGCTCATCAGTTTGTCCGAAAGTTATGGTTAGAATTATTTGTCACTGGCAAATGGAAACAACATCAAAGGGAATTATATAGAGAATATTAAGATGGGGAAACAACTATGCATTTCTGGACATCATTTTAAATATATTTTGGAATATCAATTGTAGGAGTTGGGACTATTAGTAGACTATACTTATCATTACATAAAAACAAAAAAAAATGAACTAATTAAAACTTATAAACAATGGCCTTCCCTTCCCTTCCCTTTTGCTCCGAAGCCCCTTGAGAGACCATGGGTGCTGAAAACTTTTGTCTTTGCCTAACTTCTTGGAGATGTATCAACTTTTTGACCAACTAGGGTTGGTCAGACATGAAATAGGATTTCTAAGGTGTGAGTTAGCAGAACTATGTTTCAGGAAACTTTTTAATACCTGACCATATCTGTGTTCACTGAAGAATGAAGACTAAACTTGTCGCTGTTTAAGGTATGCTTCATTTGCTTTTGCATTTTTCAGATGCAATATTGTCAATCAAATTTTTATCTCTTTGACAAAGCAAAATTTTTTTTAAAAGTTGTGTTTTTTTTTTTAAAGAGGGCACAAGGGATAGATAAATATATACCTTAGCAGTGGAAAGTTCTAAGTTTTTGTTGATATACCTTAATGAAACAATCAAATTTAAACCAAGAAAACCAAACTTTTGTATATGGAATCTTAGGAGACCCTGGGTTTTTAATATTCATAAAAACTTTATTGAGGTTCTTCATCATCTATATCAGGAAGGACCCTGGAAAAGTATTAAGGAAATGGAGCGAGTCAACCCTAAAACAGTCAGTAAGAGGCATGATTAAGAGAGGGGTGGCAGAATTTAGAAGTTCTTAGATCATTTAAAAATAAACAGCAACTGATTACAGTAGTTAATTGTGATCAATCTTTTCATGCAAGATGAAACCTTACTTATTTTAAAAAGTAGTTTGCCAAAACTTTGCTTTATCTTTATCCATACCTCTAGGTTATTGAAAATACCTCAGCTTTTTTTTTTTTTAATGATAGGAGCTTTACCTCATAAGGGACATGACATATACTCAGTTTTTACAAACAAGAGAATTTTCACATGCACTTTATATAACAGCAATGGCATATGAAGGAATTTCTTTCTAAAACAATAAATTCAATAATAACGTACCAAACAAATCTCCATGAATCTCACTTTTTAAAGTAATGTTTAAGACTTTTCTAATGTCCATCTAGATACCATGATTTGTTCATTAGAATTGCGCAGAATTTATTTGATGAGGTCAGATGCCAAGAATGAATATTTTACAGAACATACCTGCTTGGTCTTAAAGGCATGAGGGACTCAGCAAATCATCTGACCCATAATTAGTATGTATTGCACTGATTGAGGGAGAAGCATTTTCTACATAAAACTGCTTTCCTGTGACTGTCTCAAGATAGGATACACATCTTGTTTCCATGTGACTTTTGCATGTGGTTTCTGTAATTTAGATACATGCCTGTATACCATACATACAGTATTGTTGATGTTTACTTAAAATGGGAAAGGATGTTACAACGGTAACTTCAGCATGCTGTAAATGTCTTATTTTAGATAAAGTTAAATTTAAATTTGTGCAGTGGAATGGTGCCTTTTTTGTTACTAATGCTGTTAGGAAAAAGTAGGCTCATCATTTTTTTTTTGCACATTTTTATTGTTCTGTGTAAATGTAATTTGTTAATCCTGTGAAATTTGTCATAGATAAATTTGCTTGGATTATCTTGTCACCACCGTATCTGCATTCTTTTGTTCATTGCTTATTCATAATTTAACAGTCTGGCAGCGAGCCTTTTTGGGATGCTCACAAAAGATATATGACCTCTACCAGCTGCTACTATAACCTGCAGAATGCACAGCAAGACCTTAGAAACGTGAGGATTCCTCTACTGATGAAAGTGCTCTTCATTTAAACAGTCTGTTCATAAGAATCTCAGGAATCTCTGCGAGTAGCACTTTGGATTTTTTTTCCCTTGCCTTGCAAAATTAGTTCTAACAGTTCATTTGGTGTGAATTTTTCAGATGGGCCAAAGGAACTTAAATTCCTTTTTAATATGACATTTCCCCCTGGTAACCGCATACTTTAAAGTACGTTACTATTTGGCTAGGGCTGATTTTATGGCAAGGAAAAGAAAGAAACGTGAAGCTGTCAGGTAAAGGATATCAGCTCCTGATTTACAGGAAATCTCACTGATTTAACCCTGCTTTAGCCCAAGCCTTTTACAGTTTGTACTGTGTGAATTCTTAGTATTATATAGTACAGGGAAGACATTAAATAGAATGTTACTTGAAGTGTAACAACATTTTAGATTTTCATTATTCTCCTGACTTAGTTTAGCATATAAATTTATTCCTATTTTACTTTACTTTTTTTTTCCCCCTTCTTCAGATCTGCAGATCAGCCTTTGAGTAATGGCTAGTTTTTTACCTCTCTTTCATGCAGGCATATGATTATAGTTCAAAATAATTCATTGCTAATCCATGCAGTATTGGTTCATCTCCATCACTGTTTTGTGATTAGAGCCTGAGGCGGCCTGCATAGTTTCCTGCCCTGATTTTCTTTTACTGCAACCCTTGTTTTAATATAGCTCAATAGCCACCGCACTCTCCTACCCATCCTTTTCCATTCCTCATCTGTATCGATTGCAGGAGATTAATATTTATTTGAAGCTATTTTTCAAGGGTTTGTGAAAAATATATTCATTTCCTACAGTGAATCTTCAGATATAGTGAGAGAAATAGGTCTCAGGTATGTAACCCATCTGATGAAGTTAACTGTTGCTTTTTACATTCTTGGTCCCTTGCTGTGACCAATTTTTTTTCTTTCCACATAAAGCAAGAAGTTAAGATTCTTTTAAAAACATGCACATTGCTTTTCTTTAAAAAATACTTTTAAAACCAGGGTAGGGCAATGATAATACTTAGAGGTTTTTTTCAGTAGTTCCAGAGTGACAGAAACTCCTTATGGTTTCACATATCATCTAAATAGGTACTGTACCTAGTATAATCCTCATAACACATATCGATCGGCCTGAATTGGATGCTTCCCGATCATGCCTCTTATCTGTTATTTTGCTTAACATCGAATATTGCCAATTTTCCCAGAAGGTCATCTAAAAGATTTTTTAAAGACTTTGTTTCAGTTCTCAGTAGTCCTGTGTTCCTTTTAATAATTACTTTCATCTCATTGTAGCTGTGTGTTTGAAAGTGTAGGTCAATGAGGATGATTGCATTCAGAATTTCATGATCTGTGTAGTGGAACAAATTGAAAGCAAAGCCTGTATCAATCACTGTGAAGGGAGGGTTAATTGTTACTGCTTCTCAAGCCTCTGGACAGATAAACCAGTAATGAAATACTTATTGCTCTGATATGTGAATGCTAAAAGACGAAACAATGGAAACAGAAGCAGCCTTCAAAGATAACACAAAAAAAGGGAAGGAGAAAGAATAAACTCCACTAAAGTAAGATACCATATATGATCTGCATTAACTCTTTTCAAAGTTATATTGTTTTCAGCTACAACTCTGTTTTGGTGGCATTTTAGGGGAGGGGTGGATGTCAGCTTACTGCAGCCAAATAAGAATGTGAATGGGAAACTCTTCTTAGGTGAAAAATTTAGTGTGTGTGTGCTTTATGCTAATTCTGGACCTCAGTAAAGAGTAACCTTTTATTTATCACTGAATGGGGGTTTTTATTTGCTAGATGATACCTTTAAAAAACATAATTTTTTTACTCCAGGCGTGTATTAAAATCTTTGTGTTTTGTTGTCTTTGAAGGGATTTGGAAGACTTTGGGGCCATTGGCGACAAAAGTAAAAAAAAAATAGAAATCGTAAGAAAAGATTTAGTGTAGCAAACAAATTATGAGATTATAGTAAATACATTTAACCATTTCTTCAATAGGAACTTAACATTTACACATCTGTTAGTTACTTATATGTTGAAATATATGCAAAAATATTTAGCCAAATTGAAGTCTTAGGCCCATGACAATCATCTCAACACAGTGGGTAGTTCTGAAAATTAATGAGAATGATAATACTGTAAAGACTGTTCCAGAGTTTGCCCAAATTCATTATCTAAGACTCTTGTTAAGAACATCTCAAAGAATTTTAACCAGGAAAATATATTAATGGTTCAAAAGCATTTTCAAAACCCTGATTTATAAAAGTATAATGGAATTATATATGCAAGAGTTAGAGTTCTCAACACAAATAGCAAAGGACATTATGAAGGCATATTTTCCAAAAACCTTGCATTATGGGTTCATCCATAGTTTTGAACCTAATTTATTATTTCTTTTTGTATATGTGGGAGGAAAAATTGAATATAATTAAATTTTTAAAAGTAACATTGAGCCCTTATGAAAGGAGAGAGGTCTGTACCTGCAAAAAAAGGTGAAGTAAAAATAATGTTTTAGTAATCATTTAAAGTTTGATGTAAATATCTGTTGGACAATCATCGGAAAAGAGCTGTCCCACATCTTGAGATTTTTCTTCAGAATGTTAAGAATTTCCTGTGGCCTGTTTCCTGACAGGATTGGTGCAGCTGTGTATCATATGAAATAAAAGAACTGAGCAGTGTCCCTGTTATATAGAGGTCCTGTACTTCAGGAAACATGGGTGTTGATTTGGGGTATTTTTAAAACAACTGTAATATTAATTAAATTTCATGTTGTTTTAAATATTTCTGAATCACAATATTCAAAATGCCTTTTCAGTATACAGCTGAGTCTTAATTTTGAAATAATTTGACAACAAATGTTGGTCGTAGACCATTGTCATAGTTGGATTAACACTCATATACAAGTTGTCATGACATATATTATGAAATGCTTGGGCTGTCAGTAGTTAGGCATAGACATAGTAGTTTTCATTCTTCTTTTCATTTGATACTTTAATAGATCCAACATTTTATCTGTGTGGGTACTCCCTCAAATAATAGAGATTATGACCCATTTGTGGCTTTTCAGCTGATCTATATCCTTCTGTAAATCCTCTGGTGGGGGTTGGGGGGAGTCCACTCAGCTTTTGAGGGGCCTCTTTATCTAGTTCTTTGGACAGTAGATAGATTAGATGGAGCACAGGACCACTTTCTTACTCTGACTACATAACTGGCCCAACTTCTTGTCCATCCATGTATTTTCCACTCATTCACTCTGTTAATGTCCTTTATATCAACTCTCCTACATAATTCTTGGTCAGCAACATGCCACCCTTGTAATCAGATTGGTTTAGGCCTTTGCCTAACATAATGCCTTTCCATTGCCCTTGGGTGAGCTTTAACTTTAATTCCAAGTCTCTGAAAAGTCAGAGACTTTTTTTTATTATCACTCAATAACACATAGCATTTCAGCCTACATAATAGCATTTGGTGGATTTTTTTTTCTTTTCTTTTTTCTCTCTTTTTATTTTTTTTAGGATGAGTCATTACAGATTTCAGAATGAATTATATTATTTATTTATAGATTAGGAATTAGGAAAATCTTATTGATTGTAGAAACTATGCTGTTTATTACATCTTCCAATACCTTTTGTAAGGTTCACTTCAGATTATTAATGATCTATTATGTTCAAGGCATTGCACTTTGTAGTTTTATGAGAAGGTATACTTTAAACAAGTCTCTTCCCAAATTAGGACCTCAGTTACCTAATCTGTAAAATGATATTTTCATTTTGTGTAGGCCTCCTACCCCCCTCCCCCGCCCATGACTGTCTGTGTATCTAAGTATCACTGCTTTATCTAGTAGGCAGACACTATCTCCCTCATTAGAATATAAGCTTCTTGAGGGGTAGGGACTGTCCCACTAATTTCTTTTTTTTAATTCCCAGAGCCTAACCTGAAACTTAGTAGTTTTTTAATGAATGCTTGTTTTTTGATTGATTGACTGATTCTATGATTTAGACTTTGTGACCTAAGGATTCTGTTGATGTGTTGGTTTTTCTTTCTTTAACCAAGTGATTTTTAACATCCACAAATATTCTTTAGTTATGAAAATGTATAAAGTAGATTAAGATTTCTTAACATTATCTGTAATAAATATCATACTGGTTTTATTCAATAAAGATAGAACATTTAGTTATTTTTCTTTTATGAAAACCTCATTGAAATGAAACTTCTTGTTTCAGGAATGTCCTGAGGGATCTTAAAATGAAAGCAGTAGTGTGTATTAAGTTATATTTTAAAGTGACATACTATACATGTGACTTAACGTACCACTAAATAAAAACTACTCACAGTGTTATAGATAAATAAATTTGCTGGTTGAATTCAATTGAGGCAGTAGTGAAATTCTGGAAATGTCTTGCAACCAGGAGCAATACCAACAAAGTAGGAAGTTAACAAAGTCAGATTTGATGGATAGACAAGAGCTTAGGGGACTAATCTGAAAATTTCATGTGTTCCTAAAGCATTTGCAATAGAGGAAATTTCCATGGTGAAATGCTATCAAAACTATTGAAATTCTTTTTTTTTTTTTTTAACTTTTTCAATAGGACTTTTTAAAAAATTTCTTTCCTCTTACCACTCTAAAGACTATATAAGTTCTTTATTTTTTTTTTGTCTTTTTTCAACAGAACTTAAAAAAATTCTTTCGTGTTATTACAGTAAAGGTTCAAAGTTTATGGCTTAAAAATCAAATAAGAAAAGAATTGCTATTATTAGGACTAGTGCATTAAATAAGATCTTTGTTAAATTGTTTACAATTCAGCTAGCATTTATTAAGTACCTGCTGAGTTCTGGGCAATTTGATAGGTGCTTAGACAGCAAAAATAGTTCCTGTCTTCAAAGAATTTACCTTCTCTTGGGAGAAAACAATGTGTATGTGAAAATTTAAATATAAAACACAACAAAATCTATTCGGGGTAAAGACATGGTCTACTCTGAATGGCAATTTGTTACCAACACAATGAGGATTCCAGAAGTCACATTAGAATGGTAGGATAGAGTGAGATAGAGACATGGAAGGAATGGGGCTGACACAGATGGGTATGAAAGAGCCAGGGAAAGAAGATTAATTAGGTGACCTGCAAAACAGTATCACAGAAATTTCAAGTTGTGCCATAAAGTAATAGATCAGCTGGCCCTTTGCAGTAGCAATGGTAATTAAAAAAAAAATCTGTAAGTAGGAAGTTGAATGAGAGCAAAAGTATATGCAAAGTGATAGGGCAGTTGATGAATATAGTCCTGCTTGACAGTCAAGGCAGGAGTTGATAGAATCATGGGTATGTTTGATGTACTTACGCTCCAATCCTCAGCCAGGTTAGCTCTGCCCCTGGGCCCCCTCAGATGCTGAGAAGTTTACCTCTCCCATTATATGAGGCTTAGGAGAGATGTTAATTCTGGCCTGGTGAGATATGTGGAGAGAGGATGGAATGGCAAGGCAGAGTCATTTACTCTATAGTCTAATTAGGGAATTAATATAGTATATAGGGGAGTCATTTCATTTAAATCCTGGCTATGCTGCATACTAAATTTGTGACGTTGAACAATTGACTTAATTATCTGGGCATTAGGTTGTTCATACAAAATGTGAAGGATAGATGGAAAGATATCTAAGGCCCTTCTATCTCTAAATCAAGGATCCTATGACCTTAAAAAAAAGCCATCACACAAGTAACATATTTATATTGTTGTTGAAATAACTATGGCAACTCTTTTTTCTTTTGTATTCACATAATGCTTTATTTGATATTAGCAACAATCTTATGAGGTATTGGTATTTTGACTCGATTTTAAGAGATAAGAAAGAAGATAAGAACCTTACCTCATATTTCATTGAGAAAAAAATGAGGTTATTTTCTAAGAGCTCCCTCTTCTCCTTTCCTCATCATCTCACATGTCTTCTGCCACTTTCTCTTCCTTCACCCCTGTTTCACATGAAAAGCTAGCCATTCTCCTTGCCAAGACTTAATTCCTTCTTCATGCACATGTTATCCCATATCATCCTGTCTCCCCTAGCAGACTAAACCTCCTATCTATTCTATCTACCTATTTAGTCATTTATCTTCAATCTTTTCCTGTCTATTGACTGCTTCTCTACTGCCTAGAAGTCTCCTCCATCTTCAAAAAACTTTCACCTGATTCATCTGAATGGCAACTCTTGTACTTCCCTGCAGTTCCTCTAGACCAGTGGTTCTCAACCTTCCTAATGCCGCAACCCTTTAATACAGTTCCTCATGTGGTGACCCCCAACCATAATATTATTTTAGTTGCTACTTCATAACTGTAATTTTGCTCCTGTTATGAATCATAATGTAAATATCTGGTATGCAGGATGTATTTAAATTGAACATAACCCACAGGTTGAGAACCGCTGCTCTAGACTGACAACTATAGATTTCATCCTCAGTCCACTATTTATTCATGTTTATTTGAATACTAGTTATCTTTGGCCGAAAGCCCTTCCAACTTTTTTTTTCTTGAAGAGTTAAAAGTTGTGCAAATCTTTTAGATATCCCACTATTAAATCCTTATCAGAGATATTTGATTGAAAGATTTCTTCTTTAACTCAAAAAACTGTCTCATGCAAATTAAATTAATTTTTCACATTTTTGTAACTGCAGCATTCAAAGTAGCAAAATTATATCATGCAGAAGAGATATTAGCAATTTAACTCTACTCTTGTCTATTGCCTTTTCCCCTTACCCTAATTAAAATTCTCATTACCTTAATGTGGAGGGCATGAACTAAGAATCTGAGATAATCTGTTTAGGTCAATTCAAAGGAATATGTGAATGATGGTCACTTTAAGAATGTATTAAATAAAATTTCTCTTTAATGAAATGTGTTGGGGAGATATTTTTAGATTGTGATTTTTTTTCTGGTGTGCCATTTTTCCTCTTCTTTTACCTTACCCCTCTACATGGAAGGGATATAGGCAAGGTACAATAGCTAGGAAGGCTACTGAAGAAGAGTTGATGCCTTGGCTCCCCATTTCTGAATAGTTAATCTTTGGTATGGACATTGTTTCATAATTCCTACTTTAATTCCACACTATAGTTGCAAGAATATAAATGAAGGTAAAAATTATAAATTGTCCTCTAAAAATCTGGCTGCCAGATTTCCCATGGAAAACATTTATCTGTCTATTCAATAACCTTTCACCAAGGCCATCACAGCTCTATTCATACCTGGAAATTAGCAATATAGGTGAGAAGTAATTGTCAACAGAGTTGAGAGAGAAAACTTGGAATAGTAATTTAAGATTAAGGAAGATATTCTGTTTTTAGGTATATAATTTTCGGTGTATAAATTGCGTTGAACCCAACTTAATTGGATCTGATGGAACCCATCACTTGAAATCAGGTTGGTTCAGGACATACCTACAGTATTTCTGTCTTTTATGTATAGCATGGTAATATAGATAGAGAACCTGTCTCAAAGCCAGGATTGCTTCTGACCCATATTAGCTGTGTGAGCTTGGACAAGTCACTTAACCTCTAAGTACTCTAAAGACTCTAAATACCCAAGTTGCTGAACTTGCCTTGACAGAAAGACTTTTCTTACCCTATATCAATGAAATTGCCAGTCTAGTTCTTATCCCTATCCCTGTAGGCCAGGCACTGGGGTTATAAAGAGAAAGGTGAGCCAGTCTCTTGTCTCAATTAGGTTACATTCTATCAAGGAAGAAAAGTGCTACGTGAGAGATACAAAATAAATGCCCTACAATGGTAGAGAGGAGTTTCTAGGTGCTGGATGGGAGCTGAGTTTTGAGGGAATCTAAGGAACCTCAGGGGCAGAGGAAAGGAGAGAGTCCATTTTCAGCATGAATACAAATGTTCAGAGACAGGAGACAGAGTGTTTGTACAATGAACAGTAAGAAGGCCAGTTTGGTTGTACTATAGAGTGTGTGAAAAGGAATCTGTAATAAGCCTGGAATCAATATTGGTAGGACTTCAAAAGGCATAGGGGTTTGAGATTAAGTCTATTCAGGCCGTAGGGAATGGCATGAGCTAAAATTAAGAATGGAAAAGCCCAAAGTATGAATAGGGGTCAGAGAGTTGTACAAATTGTCTAAAATATAGAATAGAGTACATGGAGCAAGATATATAATTTTATGGAAGATCATTTTTACCATCATACTATATTCTTTCTTGCATAGTGTTTTCACTGGTTCCACATTCATCATTTTAATGATATAGCACAACTTTTGTAAATATTTGATAGGAAGTCACATGCTTATTGAAAGCAAAGTAAAATGAACTATTTAAAAGTCTCATTTTTTCCTCTTTATTTTGTGGTGGGCCAAGACTTCCTGCCAAACATCAGCCTGCTTCTTGATTAATTTTATATTGGTCAGAAGCATTCACAAAATTCCAGAATCCTAGAATTTGAGAGTTCAAAGAGATTATAGGAGCCATCTAGTACAATCCATACATAAAAATTAATCTCCACTATAACAAACCTGGTAATGATTGGTCTTGAGGACTTCCAAGTAGGTAGGGTCCACCACCTCTCTAGACAATCCATTTTTGGAGTGCTCTAATCCTTATGAATATTTTTTCTGACAATGAACCTAAATGTTCCACTTTGCAACAGCCACCCATTGCTCCTAGTTTTTCCTTCTGGGTCGAAATTGAACAATTCTAATCTGTCTTCTATGTGATAACTCTTCAGTTGTTTGAAGACAGATATCATGTCTCTTCTGAGCCTTCTTACCTCTAACCTAAACATTCTTAGTTCCTTCAGCTGATCCACTCATTCCACAGACTCAAAGTCCTCCACCATATTAGCTATCTTCTTTCCATTTTTTCAATGGCATTTTGAACCATGGTACCCAGAATGGAACTCCACATGAGGTCTAACAAAGGCAGAATGTAGTAGAATTAGTACATTCTTTTTCCTTAAAGCAATGACCCTCAATGCAACTTAAGATAAAATTTAATTTTTCCTACCACATTTCATTAATTATTCATACTGAGCTGCTAGACCACTAGCACTCTAAGATATTTTTGTTAATTGTTAAGAATAATAAGAATTGCCAACTCTATGCCTTCTCCTTATTATATTTGTGAAATTGATTTTTTGGTACCCAAGTATAAGATTTTACATTTATCTCTGTTGAATTCCATTATATTAGATTTGACCCAATGCTCTAGCCTGTTAAGGTCATTTCTGGATGTTGACTTTGTCATCTAGTGTGTTATCTACAGCTTTGAGTCATTAAGAAACGAGTATATAACTTATGCCTTTGATTAAGCTATTGATAAAAATGTTAAACAGCACAGGGTCAAGCATAGCTCCCTGGTGTACTCTACTGGAGACCACCTGCTATATTGACATTGAACTATTGACAGCTCTTCTTTGACAACTGTTCTGTCCATCTGATCTTTTCTGAATCCATTTAATTGTCTTATCATCTAATCCAGCAGTTCTCAACCTGTGGGTCGCGACCCCTTTGGGAATCATTTGACTTTCACAGGGGTCGCCTAAGACCATTGGCAAACACATACTTCCAATGGTGTTAGAAAGAGACACCATTCCTCTATCTGTCTCCAGGTGGGGTCCGCCCACATGCAGATAAGCCCACATATGAGTATTAAAGGGTCGTGGTATTAGGAAGATTGAGAACCACTGATCTAATCCATAACTCTCCATCTTCTCCATAAGAACAGTATTATTTTATCAAAAGATTTGTTAAATCTAAGCAAAATAGATCTTTAGCATTATCCTCATCTACCAGTTGATTAATTCTGTCCAAGAAATTATGTTAGTCAGTATGATATCAATCAATCAGTATTTACAATGTATGTGCTTTGTGGCAGGCACTGTGCTAAGTTCAAGGGATACAAAAAGACCATCCCTGCCCTCAAGATATGTTCTTAGTGAAGCTACACCGGCTCTCTCTAATCATTCCTTCTCTTTCTGAACATTCATCAACTAATTCTTTCTTTTTTTTGTCTTTTTGGAGGGGTGAAGGCAGGTCAGTTGGGGTTAAGTGACTTGCCCAAGGCCACACAGCTAGTAAGTATTAAGTGTCTGAGGTCAGATTTGAATTCAGGTCCTTCTGATTCTGGGGCCAGTGCTCTATTCACTGTGCTACCTAGCTGCCCTCATCAACCATTTCTTTAGTCATTCATTCTAGAATTCTCTCAGGAATTGAAGTCAGACTCACTGGCTTATAGTTTATAGACTCTGTTCTGTCTTCTTCCTCACCCCTCTAAAAAAATCAGTATTTGCCCTTTTCCAAACTTTTGGTACCTCTTGCATTTTTCAACATCTTTAAATATCATTGACTATGGCGATCTCATTGGACAGTTCTTTTAAGATCCAAGGACATACTTCGCCTTGGCTAGGTGGCTTGAATTCAACAAGGAGATTTGATATATGAGCAATTAGACATGAATGTTCTAAGTTATAGAAGTGATGGAGGTGCATTCTCAATAGCTGGCATTCATAAATTTTCATTAATTGGTACTTTTTACCTTTAATACAGTTTCATGTTTCTTCCTGGATTCCCACTTAACTTTTTGTTCTTTCGTGACACAAGTACCATTGTAATAGAAATCAACCAAAACAAATACCCAACAACACCCCTCTACAATGCTTATGTCCTATCGCTTATAGCCAAATCATCTTCAGTAGATGTATTATCACTGAGGTGAGGAATATGTATTTTGAGCCTTATTGACCTGGTTATCTGAGCAGCTTGAATAGAATATTTTTCATACATCTGTTCAAAGTATGCACTATGTATAAAGTTTTTTTTTAATAATCTAAAATCTTATGAAAAGACTTATTGTTCTTCTTTCTAGTTTTCATCATTATATCATTATTTTTATGTTTGTATCTTATAGAAAACACTTCATTAAAAAAAAAAAACTCAACAAAATCAAGTCTGGTTCATTGGGCAACATGCCCTGCTCTGACCTAGGATGCTGATTCACCATCAGTTCCAGCTTCATTACTGGTACAACTCCTTCCATTTATGTAACATAATCAATGTTTGTTACATCCTAGGTATACTTAATTTCTGTTATCTATAGCTACCTAAGAACGTAAACCACAATTTCTTTAAGGCTTAAACACAACAACAGTAGCAACAACCTTCTGTAGATTGTCAGTATCTTGCCAATCTTAAGTATTTCCTGTCATATTCTGGGAACAAAAATCCAAGTGAGGTATAGGGTCCACAAGATAGAAGGCAAAAGTTACTCTTTGTTCTAACTGGAGCAGATCATAGCATATTGTCTAAATTTGCAGTACCACATTTTAGGGAGTACACTGACAATCTGGAGAACATTCAGAGGAGGAGCAGAAGGTAATGAAAGTAGACTACGGATATGAAGTTCGTTTAAAGAAATCAGGGATGTTTGGGGTGCAGAAGAGAAGACTTGAAGTGTGGTATTATAATTCTTATTAAGTATTTGAAAGATTGTCATATAGAAGAGGATTAAATTTGTTTTGTTTGACCCCTGAGAGCATTGGAGGAATAATGGCTAAAAAATAGCATGGAGGAAGATTTAGGTTTTAATATGAGGGAAAACCTCCTAACTATTGTTCAGTTAAGTTCAGCTCTTCGTGAGCCCATTTGGGGTTTTCTTGGCAAAGATCCTGGAGTGGTTTGGGATTTCTTTCTCCAGGTTATTTTATAGATGAGGAAATGGAGGCAAATGGGTTAAAGTGATTTACCCAAGGTCACACAGCTAGTAAGTGTCTGAGACTGGATTTGAACTTAGGAAGATGAATCTTCCTGATTTCAGCCTGGGTGCTCTATCCATTGGGTCACCTAGCTGCCCTCGTAAACAATGAGAACTGTCTAAAAGTGAAATGGGTTGTTCTGAGAGATAACAGATTCTAACCTCTCTGAAAGTCTTCAAGCTGTATGCTTGTAGGATTGTTGCAAAGATTTCTGTTCCCATATAGCTTTTGGAATCCTCTATAGCTTTGAGATTCTGATTCAGTCAAATGTTCCATGTTTATTTGATGTTTATGTTTCCCAGTTTTTCCTCTGCAGAGTATGTACTAAACCTACATGCTGAATGAATATCAGGTTTGTAATTTGTCCTGTTTGTAAAAGTATGACAGTGTTCTCTCTCAGGAGTTCACATCTTGGCTCTGTTCCCTACTCGTCAAGTTGCCATGGTCAAAACTCTTAACCCCTATAAACTTCTCCTCTAAAATGTATATACTAATACTTATATTACCTACCAAACAGGAAGCTTTATACATTGTAAAGTACTGTATAAATCTGAACTCATTTTTATCAGACGTGTGGAACCATGAAAACCTGTAAGTACCAAATGTACCATTCACAATTTATTCATCTCCAAGTGATATGACCAAATAGATAAATTCTAGAACAATGGAACATTGACAATTAGGATTATATTAGACCCAATTTCTGTCTAATTATATTTCCATAAATTTTGAATTCCATCAAACTTATATTTAGCAAAATTATACTTGTAATAATTCAAATTGATTTAAACCAAAATGGCCAAATTCAATCATGTAAAATTGAAGAGAATATAAAATGAAATGGCATTTTCCCATCCCCCTTCCCCTGCCTAGATGTACAGTTGAGTTTTTCTGTATGCTTATGTTAATATTCCCCATAAAGAAATCCTCTAGCACAAATGCAAATAAGCACAAAAGTACTGATATTTATGATGTCTTCCCCTCTGCTTGATTGACAGCTGTGTACATTATTACTTTTACCCTAACTAGAATTAAGTGACAACTGAATTCAGTAGACCCTTATTATGTATCTGCTATGTGCCAAATATTGTGCTAGGTCCTCCTGAAAATCTATAGGTAAATAAGACCTAGTGACTGCTTTCATGGAACTTCTAAGTAAGTGGGGGGGGGGGCGGGGAGAATATGGTACATAAATAAATAACCAAACACAAAGTGCAGCCAGGGAAGAATATAATAAATGTAAAGTGCTATGCAAGGTTTGAGGAAGGAAAGATGAATTCTGGCAGAGGGACCATAGAATGTTTCAAAGAAGGTGGGTCTTGAAATATAGGTCACATTTTGGCAGGCAGAGATACTCTGCCCTGGTCTAGCCACATCTGAATTATGTCCAGTGCTGGGTACCACATTTTAAAGAGAATATTCATAAGCCAAAGATAATTCCAAGGAGAACAATTGATATTTCAGAAGGCCTTGGAGTTTGTGCCTAATAAAGTCTGGTAGAAGGAACTGAAATGCTTAGTCTGGAGAGGAACAGACAGGGAGAACACAATAGGTGGCTTTTTCAAGGTTTCTCATGTGGGAGAGGGATAAAATTTGTTCTGTTTGGCCGTCTATTACTCTGCATTCAAGACATTGGGTAGAAATTGCAAGAGGCCAACTTTAGGTTTGATGTATGGGAACATTTCCTCATAGGGAGAGCAATCTAAAAGTGGGAAGGGCTGCCTTTGGAGATAGTATGTTCTCCTCACTGGAAATTTTAAAGCAATCCTTGAGCTAAGTGATGCTATAAAGCTTAGACCAAAAGGGAAAGAAGTAGACAATTTTGTGGACAGTTTCATGAGGTCACTTGTCAGGGAATCACCGAAGAATTTTGATCAATAGTGACATGATAGAATGGCATATTAGGAAAATTATTTTGGCAGCTATGTGAAGGGTAGATTTATGATGGCAGAGACTGGAGGTAAGAACCTTAATAAGTTAGTAGAGTTGTCTCAGAGATAATGAGGAAATGAACTAGTGTAGCGACAGTATGAGTGAAGAGGAAAGGAGGATGGATGTGAGATATGTTATGGAAGCAGAATTAACAGAATTTGAAAACTGGTTGGATGTGAATATAAGAACATGAGGGAGAGTGAAATATCAAGGTGGCACTGGACTTGGTAGCAAAAGATCATTGGTTACATAGAAGGGAATGCTTTCAGTATCTTGTTGAGATGAAAATCCCTACTAGTAGAGGCTGAATAGTGATTCAGTGGTGGAAAGGAAGCGGAGCTAGAGAAGGTAGGCTGCTCTTTCTAGGAATTTACCAGTGAAGAGGAAATGTGAAGGTAATTTGAGGCTATGGCAAGATAATTGTAAGCTTTTTTGTTTGTTTCTCAGAACTTGGGAGAAATGAGCATTTTGATAAAGTAGCAGGGAAGGAACAGAAAGAGATGGATATTGGGTTAAGACTGAAAAAGAACTGTGGAACAAGGTTCCAGAGGAGTCTGGAAGCAATTAAATCAAGAGTACAAGTGAAAGGAGAGGACCATCTCATCTTCCCATAGTATAGCAAAGAAAGAGAGTATAGGTGAAAACAGAATTTTGAGGCATAGAGGAGAGGCATTAGGAAGCTCATGACTGATGACCCAATTTTCTTTTCTTTTCTTTTCTTTTTTTGGCTGCTATATTTATTTTTTTTTTCCCATTGACTTGTTTATTTACTCTTAGTTTACAAGATTCAGTTCCACAATCACTTGAGTTTCAAATTTTCTGCCTTCCCTTCCCCCTCCCCCCCCATGGCAGCAGGCAATCAAGTATAAGATTTGCAAATACTTTCACATTGTACAGTAGTCTGGTTGTATAAAATGGTTGTAACCAATGGAGTGAACAATGGGAAAAAAAGAAACAAAACCAGACATGAAAAAGAACAATAGCATGTATTGCTTCAGTCTCTATTTAAACTCTCGTCTTTCTAGATCTTTCTCCGAATGTAGATATCTCCTTCCATCCTGTGACTTGTAGAGTTGTCTTATAGCTGTGTGTGGCTGAG
>CM053589.1:46896142-46915012 GCA_028646515.1 Pseudochirops corinnae | reverse complement strand
TCTGTGATTGCGTACAAATTTTTCCTGGTTCTGCTCTTCTCACTTAGCATCAGTTTGTATAAGCCTCTCCAGGTAATTATGAAGTCCATCTCCTTCCCATTTCTTGTAGCACAAAAGTATTCCATTACATTCATATACCGCAACTTGTTTAGCCATTCCCCAATTGATGGGCATCCCCTATATTTCCAGTTTTTTGCCACCACAAAGAGAGCTGCAATAAATATTTTTGTATATATGTGACCCAATTTTCTTAATGAGGTAAGATGGATGGTCATCTTCTGAGTTGAGAATTCAGTGGGGATGGACCTAGGGGTTCTAGGACATGGGAGATTTTAGAATGGTCACTGTGTGGAGTGTGACAAGAAATATCTTGCAGTGCTAAGTGTCCAGTTGAGATTAGACAATGTGATTTTGTGGTGGATTGAATGAGTCATCAGTTTTAAAGTTTTTGAGGATGAAGAGCATGTTCAGGAGGAGTCAAGCAATCTGAGAGAAAAAAAGAGCAGGAGGAAAATTTCATTTTTGGGTCATGGGAATGAAGTAGTTTTTGGTGATAACGAGGTCTAGTGGGTTTCTAGGGTAGTATGATGATCAAGGATAAGGAAACTAAGAAGGTTGATGAATTGGGAGGATAAGGCACTATTATAAGCGTCATCACCATGAAAATTGAGAATTCACTTGTATTCTGATTGGGAGTGGTACTGTTTTTTATGCTTGATACAGATTCTGAAGTCATACCTGCCCTGCCCACTGAGACCCTTTTCCTATCTCTTCTTGATTCTGTATCCTGGGACCTTGGCTTTCTATTAGAGACTAAAACTTGGACTTGCATGATTTTCTCTTGAAATTGCCTGAATCTTGACTTACCACTAATCCTCCTTAAGAAGATAGTTCCAGAGTAGTTTTTGAACCTTATTCTAAGATTTTATTAAATATTCCAAAGATGGTGGTTCCTATATTGTAATACTAATATAAATGATTTGAAATAAGAAAGCTATCGTAACTGAGAGAAAGCCATAGATTCAGTCTTTATACAGTGGAAAAAACAAAGCTACCTCATCACAGGCTTTGGATTTTCCTCACATTCTACTATTTTTGAACTTATTTTTTTTCTATGAAAAAATTTGCACAGTGGTAGAGTATTGCCATGTCAATCAATCACCCAGAATTTATTTTTGTTTTCTGAGATATATTCATCTTGTGTAGGGTTAATGATATATGAATTTAATCTTAATTATGGGTAATCTATCTAGTGTGAATCCCATGGGTATTGACACACATCACTGATTTCAGAAGAGATTGGTATAGGGTTCATCCTTAACAACAATGCCTTTATCTTAGACCCAGATTAACCAACATTTACAAGTTTAGGAAGGAGAAAACTTTACTTGGTGGATTTCTCAACAACTGAATGTATTCTACTGTTTACATGTTTTTATGTCTCAGAATATTAACATTTTTTCCATAATCAATATTTGAGTGGATCTGTGATGTCACTGATATGATTACCAATGATACAGATCACAATCAGTCCATGATCTTTCATTCTGTGTCACTCTCATCGATCTTTGCTGATAAATTTTCTATAGGGTGTTCATTCAAGGTAGGGGTGGAGGTCTGATGAAAGAGGAATTTCCTCTAGTTTTCTCTCATGAATACCAATTGAGCATATGGACTTAGCCATCAAATTATCCATCACTCTCACTCCATTACTGGCCAATATTCTTTTTCAGTTATGCTTCTCTCTGAAGAATTCTAAGAATAGAGGCTTTATTCAGACAACATGCACAAATGTATCTGAATAAATACATCATTTATACAAAAGAACAGAAACATTCTGTGAGAGACTAACTCATAATCTTTCTCTAAAATTTCCAGGCTAATATGAATCTTTGTTCACATTTTCCAGGAAATGTAAGTGGACCCAAGGCTATGTTATCAATCTATATTTCCCTGAATTGTAGATAAATCAAGGAGAGTGTGGAATATTTCAATGTTCCTTGCATAGTGTATGAATGGAGGAGAGTAATGGTGATCATAAAGAGAGTACCTAAACATCTGATTGTATCATATTTGAAAACCTTATTAGGAAAAACTGTTGGAGGGTTTTATTGTAGAGAAATACAATTTCTTATGCTAGCCAACAAGAAAAACCAATGTCACATTGCATATTTTCTTGATGGAATGTCCCTTGGCCTGTGAGCAGATATTAACATAGAGAGTTAGTTCAAAGAGAAGAAAAAGATGGAAAACTAAAGAGACACCTTGTGCAGTGCCCTAAAGGTGAGTGTATTAGAGATCAGGCAGAAGAGAGCAGAGCAGAAGAGAATTCACAAGCCATTACACCAAACATGCTATTGTGTAATATCAAGCTATAACACCTTGGGAGAGATGAGTTAATCCCTACAATGTTTCAGTGCTTATTAGCTCATCAAAGGGAAAAGCAAAGATGCCTTATTACTAAATCAAATAGTCAAGTTTGTAGGTGAGATAGTAAAATAGAGTGGTGGGTTTTTTTAAAGTCATATTTTAGCATGAAAATTTTTCCTCCCCAAGAGGAAAAAAAAAGGTCAAGAAGGATTTACATCTCAAGACTTGTATAATTTGAAATTTGCATAGTTTAATAAATGTGAGCAGATATCCTAGGAAGTAGAGGAGGACCTCTGTAAAACACAGCTTTGATTGCTGGGTAAGGAACATGTAAGAAATGAAGCTCTGAAATATGGTACAAATGGTTTCTTATTCATTTGCTCATTTGTCTTGACTGCAAGTGGATTTTTGCCAAGGATATTTGTTTGAAAATGTAAGTCTTTGCCAACCTCTGGAAGGATTTAGAGAAATGCTTGGGCTGTCTTCATTCCCCTAAGCAAATGGTAATTTCATGGCAATTCTTAAAATAAACATTTCCAACCTGAAAATATTTAGTGAATATTTCCAGTTTGGAAACAAACATTTACAACTAAAACTAATATTTGGCTTGTAAGGATGAATAAGATATTTTTGTTTGTTGGAAATACTTGTGAATGCTAGTGCTACCATATTGTGTTGCTTCTGCTACTTTATCCTTATAAGTAATCTGGGTAACATTCCATGAAGAGCTCGTCTGTATTCCAATTTGGAGATGATTCTTGGTTATTTACCACATCAGTAAAATGTCCCATTCCTGTCAAATATCAGCTACTATTTGAGTAACACCATTTGAAATGATATTTGGTTAAACAGATACCCAAAAACTATTGTCAATTATGTTTATCAAATTGAAAAGAATGACGGGGAACGGGGTGGCGGGGGGTGGGGGGAGAACTGAGTATATTGCTATATACTTTATATATTGTTGTAAGCAAGCTTTCGTTTTTGACTTAATTTGAGTGGACTATCCTGACTAGATCAAAGTAATCTGGGAAAATCACATGATAGCCATGAGTAATTTTAAAGAAATTGCACTCAATCTACACAAGAGAAGGACAAAAGAGGCATTTGTTTGAACTGATGTCAAATGGATTCCAAATCTCTAGGACTAAGCTTTTTATTTTTCTAGAACTTATTCAACCATTTTTGTAGTTATTAAGCATTGAAGATTTATTTCTTCTGTAGGAAATAGCATCATCAGCATAAAGGCAGAACTAGATCAACTATTAAGTGAACCATTAATGAAAGAAGAAAATGTTGGCCTAATAAGAATACCCGAGGGACTGTGATATGAATAAAGGTGTTTTAAATGCAGATATTAGCGAGAGATAAAGATTGTAACCAGAATATGAAACCTACATTTATGCAAACATTTAACTGTCATAGTTCCTTAGAAATGACTTACCCCTAAACAAAATTTAAAAAATACCAATAATATGGCAGATTAAGATATAATATTAATATTATTATATATTAATATATAATATTAATGTTATATATAATTAATATAATATATTAATGATATAGTAATAAAGTAACTAGAGAATGAAAATTGGTCCTCTCTCTTAATAGTGAGTATCCTAATGGTGAAGAGTTGACTGTCCTGAAGTTTTATGTAGTTATTTAATGTGCCATATGATACATTAAGTGCATTTTAAGTCCTTTTTTAACTTAAATAGAAAGGAAATAAGTAAATAAGATCATGGCATCAACTGTGTTGGTATTTTATTTAATAAACACTATATTATTGATCTTTTGGATTTTAAACTTTAAGTGATCGAGTAACATTTAATAAATGAAGCTTTGCCAAGTGGAAAGGAGGTGGCTGATGAAGGTATTGAATGGAAAAAACAAAGGTAGAATGGTGGGTTAGTTTTTTACAAGGCAGTTCGGAAGAAAATGTGAGCTTAGGAGGGATTTTAAAATAGGGGTATCCTCAGCTTTTTTTTTTTTTTTAAACACTGAGATCACCTTTTTACTTGCCCAAAGTCTGCTAGGAAGGGTAATGGATTGGTACTGACACTGAACGTACGGCACTTTAGCTTAGAATCAACAGGCTCCCAGGCCACCCTACTTACAGATTTGGCTGTCAGAGGGGAAGGGAGGGGCCATATTCACAACTTTCAGCCACATCCTTTTCACCAGTGGAAATGAATGTGGGAAAGGGGATATTTACCATAGCTTCTGACCAAGGCCTTATAACCACTGTGAAAACTCCCTAAAGCTGTGGATAGCTCATTAGGCCACAGTTGACTGGGTTGGCCTTGATAATTGCCCATTTGGGGAACCATGCTTTTTACAGTTTTTAGTTGGGAATAAATATTACTTAAGTGAAAGCCAGAACCACAGCTGAGTTCCATCAAAAGATATAAATAGTTATGAACCTCACTTGTCAGAACTTGGGTTAACAGTGGAGCAAAAAGCCTAGAAAAGAAGGGGGGTGGGGGTGGGAAACACAAGTTTAGGAGGCAACATCCAAAAATCTTATCTGATGAAATGCTTAAGTTTTTTTTTTCTTCTATTATCCTTAATTATTTTTCCTTAGTGTACTTGGGACAATTTCAGTTAAATATAAGGAAAATCTTCCTACAATTGAGATGATAAAAAATAGAGTAAGATGTTTTTAGAGGTAGAAGGAATTCCCCTTACTTGTCTGGAAGCAAATTCTGCATCACCGCTTGTATGATAGAGTGGATTCTTTATTCAAGTGTGGGTTGGATTAGATGGCTTGACACTTAGATTCTGAGATTTTGTATTTTTCTGTGACTCTCTGATAGGTCACAAGACTACTTAATTATTTTAATTTGAAATAAAAAGACTATATGTAATTATAGAATAAAATGAAAAGGAATTTATCAGATATTCCAGAAATATGGGCTATAAAGGCTGACAGTGCCAAATACTTCAATTGGGGGTTGAAGGAGGCAGTAAATTTTATAACCAGCAATCTTCTTAGCTCTTATTTTTGAGTTCTTATTTTGCTCTGTTGATGATAAACATATTATAAGTATGTATTTTGTAATTATTTAAATAGTAACATGAATTTTAAAAAGCCCAAGTATTTAAAAAAATCCAGTACTAAAAGCCATAAGTTGTATACACAGATTATAAGCATGTATAGGTATATCTATTCCCACACATATGCTGAACTTCAAAGAGATCTAACAATTGAGTTTATGACCAAAAAATATTTGAGAATACAAAGAAGTTCAGGAAACTCCGAGTTGAAGTTTTCATAGTCTGTCAGTCAATCAACAGCCACTTATTAAGCACCTACCATATGCCCAGGATTGTCCTAAGATTAGGCAGAATATTTATTCTGTCAGTGGCAGAGTTAATATATTTTTCAAATAATCAGTGGAGAAACATTAGGGGAAACCAGCTTGTAGTACATTCTGGGTCTAAAAGACTAAGTTGCTTCAAGAAAAAAAAAAAGACATACTGATTTTAACATATAAATAAAAATCCAAACCTATGAATAAGTGATTTCATCCTTCAATATTAAAATCTCAGAGACAACTTTTTATTTAGTATTCTATAAACTAGGTTCACTAAAACCAATGATGTTAAAAGCATGGATTTACCAAGTTTATAGGTTTGAGTTGGACTATTTGTTTTTCTTTTTTCTTTTTTTTTTGGGTGGAAGGAGAGGGCTTAAATGTCCTTATTACACTGTTATTTTCATAAGGCATTAAATACCAGTTGTCTGTTTCAGCCATAATACTTTTTTTTCTTCAATCGAGTTCCAGTATATTAAGATGGGTAGAGTGCTGGGTTCAAAGAAAGATCTCTCAGGAGGATCTGAGTCAAATGATGATTGACACTAACTATCTGACCCTGGGAAAGTCATTTAACTTATAAAGAAAGGCCTCAAGCAACTCCATAAGAATTAATGTCTAAGTCATAGATGGGCTGCAGAGGGAATTCACATACCAGAAGTTCCCTGCACTCATTAAATGAGAGCTCTTTATGTTTTTTGAATATTACTTTTCATAAGAGAATTTTGTAGAAAAATGTCTCATTAGAGAAAACGTATCAATTAAGTTTAGTGGAACATATTTACTAAGTTAAGTCTTAAGAATGATGGGTCAAAGATTTAGTTCTGAAAGTGAACTTAGAAGCCATCTGGCGTCAGATTCAAATAGAAAAAAAAATGGCCACAAAAATGTACATAGAGATCCCTGCAGATCTGCATTTTGACTTAAAAAAAATATTAACATCATCTTTGTTCTATTGTTTCCATTGTTGTTCAGTCATTTCAGTCATGGTCCACCCTTAGTGACCCCATTTGGGGTTTTCTTGGCAAAGATACTGGAGTGGTTTGCCTTTTCCTTCTCCAGCTTATTTTACAGATGAGGAACTGAGTTAAGTGACTTGCCCAGGGTCACACAGCTAGTAAGTATCTGAAATCAGATTTGAATTCAGGAAGATGAGTATTCCTGACTCCAAGCCCAGTGCTCTATCCATTGTACCAACCAGCCCTTTTTCTATTGTATTTTTATTTAATTTGCTAAAATATCTCCCAGTTACATTTTAATCTGGTTCAGGCTTGCCCAGCTGGATACCTCTGATCTAGTTTACTTCCCTCAATTTATAAATGTAGACAGACCAAGAAAAGTTAAATGTCTGCACCAAGGTCACATAGGTAGTAAACAGAGGCAAGATTTGAACCCAGCTCCTCTGACCCTACAAACTGCTGCTCTTTTTACTTTATTACTCATCCAGATGTTTACCTTATGTAATGATAACTGATTAATATAATGATAGGAATTTCAATTTCAAGTGAATGCTTCAAGAAAAATCAAAATGAAAAATTGATTCATTTCAATTATATAGTATTGCTTCTTTATAATATTTCTACATAATAAAAACCCCCTAACATTACTCCTTAAAAAAAATAAAACTGTTAGAGAGGGTTAGCAAAAGAGTTTATGCAAAATGCTTTTGACATAATCAGACGTAAAGATAATCAAAATGAAATGCAGGTAACGAATAAGCAAACGGATTATTCTGTGAAAGTTTAACAATTAACAAAAATTTAGTTGTAAAATATTTTTTAAAAAAGATTATGTAAGAAACAGCATTCCACAACAGCTGGTTAAATGACTGACTTTTTAAACTTTTCCACTGGTTTTGTTGGCATCATGCAGCCCCAGCCCCGAGTCTTTTCCAGAAACTCATAGTTTTTGAAGATTGCCAAGAGGCCTGAGGATTTTATCCATTACAAATTTTCTTCTCACTCCCTTCAGCTTGTCCATTTCCCTCATATTCTTCACCTTCCCTAGTTTTCATGAGCAGAAGTCTGAAAGACCTTGTCCTTTTCAGTTACCTCCTAAATCCAGGGCCTTTTCTCCTACATTTTAGAAAAGCTAGCTTTAGCCAAATGTTTTCTATAAAGCAAAGGGGAGAGTAATCAGAGCCAGGAAGGAACCTTCTTCTCTCTGCTGTAAGCTGAAAGCTACCCTCCCTCTAAACAAAAACCAAAATGTAACATACTAAAACCCTCAACAAACAGCAACACCAAAAATGCCTCCTTCCCAATACATGGTGAGATTTCTTTAAAATAATATTAGGAAAAACAAATAGAACTTAATTCCAGGAAAATATGGAGAACAAAATTTTTATGTTTTCCATGTTGGCTCCTGATTTGTATTTTGTACAGACGTCTTCAGTTGGCAAGTAAAAGGCAGTTTAAAAACGAAAACTTGGGGCTGCTGGGTGGCTCAGTGAATAGAGCACTGGCCTTGGAGTCAGAAGGACCTGAGTTCAAATGCAATCTCAGGCACTTAACACTTGCGAGCCACGTGACCTTGGGCAAGTCACTTAACCCCAATTGCCCTGCCCTCCCCCCTCCAAAAAAAAAAGCAAAAAAAAAAATGAACACCCACAAAACTTCTTACTATATGTGTTTTGCTGAATGGATTTTTTTTTTCAATTTTTATGTAATTACAAATTTGAAAACATTGTCAATATACTACAGTACATGCATGCCCATAAGTGTATTGGCCTATCTGCCCATCAGGAAAGGACAGTCAAATCAAACAGGTTACTTGTATTAGTGACAGTCCCTTGTTTGTTTTAAGTAAAATGTTTTGCCTTCATTAGAGGCATTAGCGCTCTGAGTACAGACAATCCCTGACTTACAAATGACCCGTGACTCACACATACAAACAGCCTCCTCCTTGTCAGCTCTACTCCCCCCAGACTAGCAGGGCCCAGCTACCACTGCTGTTATGGGAAGAAAAGAGACAAGAAAACAAATACTCAGTCTTGTAGCTTTTAGGGAATCTGTGGTTTCAGGAGTGGAGGAAGTGGAGAAAGCTGTGTAAAATATGAATCAGTTCAGGGAGATGATTTAAGGGATAAGCTTCCCCATAGGACTTCCCTACCTGTTCTCTTCCAAAAATATGTTTCCCCATACTGCACAAAACCCTTTGCACTCTACTTTGTGAAGTGATTAGAATGAAAATGTATCCTATTTTTTTTAGAATGCAAATACTGCAAAGAAGGTTATTGGGCCATCAGTCCTTCACACCTTAGTTTGAAGTAATTAATGCGCATTGCTTCACTCCTAACACCTTAGGTGTTTATAGTAGATATACTAGCTCTAGAAGCTGCTAAGGTCCCTTTTATCTATAAGTCTATTATCCTATGCCCTGGATGGGAAAGAATAATGGGAATTGTTGATAGCTGGGTAAAAGATGAGAAGGGAAATTTGGAACACTAATCACTTAAAGGGTGATCCAGAGTGGATTGTCTCAGGAGCAGAGGGTAACATAAATGTACTGATTGTCATGGAGAGGGCATATCATCTCTAGGATGGAGGAGAAAAGAACAGACAGTGAATTAGGAGGATATAAAAAAATGAAGTTTGTCTGTTTCTAAAGTTTGCTGAGGGCTATTTGGTTCTCAGGAAAGAGAATCAGAGCTGGAAGGAACTAACAGGTCCAGTACCCATATTAGAGAGTATTTCAGGATGAAGAAACTCCTCCAAATGTATGTGGTGAGACCTCCTTCGCCAGAGCCTTGCAGAGCAGTGAGGGTGTGAGTGACTAAAAAAGGCTCCTAGCTAAACGTGTCACAGGCAGAGAGACCTAGAGCCAAGCTGTCATAGTTCTGAGGTCAGTTCTCTATCCATTATACTACACTGCCTTTTGAATGAGGATCCTAAAGAGAGGAGGTCATTTGCTCAGATCATGAAGTAAATGATGTAGCCATGAAAACTCTACTCCTCCAGAAACTTTTCTTTTATCCTATATGGAGAAAGGCAACTCAGTGGCACAGTGAAAAGAGTGTTGGGCCTGGATTCAGGAAGACCTCTCTTCATGAGTGCAAATCTGGTCTTAGACCCTTAGTAGCTGTGTGAGGCGGGGCACATCAGTTTCCTTATTTGCCTCAGTTTCCTTATCTGTAAAATGAGCTGGAGGAGGAAATGGCAAACCACTTCAGTGTATACTTTTTTTTTTGTCTTTTTTGGAGGGGGAGGGCAGAGCAATTGGGGTTAAGCAACTTGTCCAAGGTCACACAACTAGTAAGTGTTAAGTGTCTGAGGCTGGATTTGAACTCAGGTCCTCCTGACTCCAGAACCAGTGCTCTAATCACTGTGCTACCTAACTGCCCCTTTGGTGTATTTTCCAAGAAAACTCCCAAAGGGGTCATAATGAGTTAGAAATGACTGGAAAATGACTAAACAACAACAAATAGGAAGGAAGTAAACATTGATTAAGTACCAACTGTGTTCCAGATACTAAGTGCTTTACAAGTATAATCTCATTTGATCTTCACGACAACCGTGGGAAGGAGATGCTAGTATTAACTATGTATATTTTTAATTTTGTGTAACTCGAGTCCCCAGGACCAAGAATTCAAGTTAATAGTAATGCTATGAAATACTAAACTTGAAGTGAGAGAACCTGGGTCTAGATCCCAACACTGGTATTAATTGCTAATTGTGTGACCTTGCAGAAATTACTTAATTTCTCAGTGATTTGTAGAATAAGTTACCCTTCTATCTCTAATCTGTGTGATTCTGTGATATTTCAATTCTGGTATGAGTTAAATGAGAGGGTTGGCCTGGGAACCTAAACATCATTTATAATATTGGCTCAATGGGAACATATGTTCTGCATGCCAGATAACAGAGTTCTAAACTTCTGGAACAACAAAAAGCTGAAGACTTCATGTAAAAATACATGTTTCCATTTCCCTGAATAGGTTCCACAGGTATGTTTTTATCATACTCGTCTTTTGTTCTGTATCAGTGACCTAGGCTCGGGCTACCCTCTCATGACTGACCCTTGCAGTCAAGGCAATAGGGTATTATTGAAACTAACAAATGATTACCTTTTGTAGTAGAAATATAAACAGTAATCTTACACACAGACCTTGGCTGAAGCCTGAGAGTCGGTTACCATTGAGATTTTGAGACTGCTAGATCTGGTTAGTGTCAACATCTAAATGAAAAAGCAAGTAAAGATCATTGAGTTAATTGGAACAGTAAAGGCCTATGAAGTTCTTTGAGGGGAGGACCAAAAATTCAAGAAAAGGTAGAAAGGTTGTTAATGATGGTATGGTTATCTTCTTTCTAGAAAAGACTTGTAGAAATTCTCTTCAGTGAAGATAGGAGAGACTCAAAATATGTATTTTAAAAATGGGATCTTTGATATTTCTTAAAGCCACTTATTTTATAGGTATTTTACTTAGTTTATTTCTCCCCTGCCTTTTTTCCCAATATTATGGGATTGGTTCCTTTCATGCCTAAGCTTCCTCAGTCTTTGATCTTTTGACTACATCTGTCTCAGAAAGAACAAATATAATGAGCTGAATAGCCAGGGCACTAAGAAAGGCCCAGCTAAGAAGAGACTTCTATATTTTGTACCCCCTTGCCATACCACCCACCCACACCCTTCTGCATAGTCACACTTATCTTATCCTCTCACATTCTACAGGTCTGCTCAATGAAGATATTTATCCTAATTGTTCTTACTACTACTCCAAGCTATAATAATAAGAACAACACATTTATACAGCCCTTAAATTTTCCAAGTATAGTACTTTCCTTACAGTCATCGTTAGGAGAGGTAGGACCAGGTAGGACTCTTTTTATAAAGAAACTAACGCAGAGAGAAGTTAGATGATTTGTCTAAAGTCGCATGACTACTAAGTGGCAAATTTATTAATGATCTCAGATTTCTGACTGTGTTCGGGGCTCCTTTTACTTCAAAAGTCTATAATTGGTTTTCTGTTCTTAACTCCTTGTACATTTAGACATTGCCATTAAGCTTGCCTGCTTTTAGCTGATGTATATATTGCTCAGACGCACACATACACACTATATTAATTTTTTTTTGGCAGTCACCCGTCTTCTTGGCTTTTGTCTTGCTACTGGACTCCTATGATTCTCGAGGAGAGAGTGAGGCTGATGGCTTTGCACAGCTCTGCCTCACTTAAATCCAATTCAGGTACAAGCCAAGACATCACCCTCATGATGTTGTTAGTCCTCTTCCAGAGCAAAGGATGAACAACAGATTTTCTGACTGGACTTATGATATCATCAGTATAAGGAGGCCCTAGGGAGGAAGTCCTTCTACCAGTACAGATTTCTTTTCAATTTATAGATTCAGAAAGTACACAACCAGTACGTGTCAGAAGTGAGATTTGAATTGATCCTGACAAAGTCCAGGTCACTATTCACCATTCTGTGCCATCTCTTGTGTATTTTGTCTAGCAAGCTAGTTATAGAAACACCGTGCAGTATAGTCTGATGTACTTTAAATCAGGAAGACCTGAATTCAAGATCTGCCATTGACACTCACTAACTGTGTGACCCTGAGTAAATTATTTAATATCATTGAAATTCAGTTTCCTTTTCTGTAAAAAGGGGAGAATAATATCTACAGTAGCTGCCTGAAAGGATTTTTGCAAGGCTCAAATGAGATGATGTAGATAAATCCCTTAGTGGATTTTGCAGTGCTAGCTAAATTATTATTGTTGTTATTATTATTATTATTATTACTGCTAAAATAATGATTAATCAATCCCACTTTACTTGATGTAGATCAGATAGAAATGATTGCCAATAATAACATTCATATATTATACCTAATGATTAAATCCTGATTAATGATCAGAATTTCAGTTAGTGGAATGAATCAAAGAGATTCATCTGATTTCATAAACTAGACTGGGTAGGGTTTTATCTACTAACGACTAATTTGGTAAGAAGCTCTCACTTAAGTATAAAATTCAGTATAAAATTATAAACAGAATCATAACCTAATTCCTGGGCATTCCTATCCCATTGCTTTGTTCGTCAGAGTTTGATATTTAGACATCACATAGACACACATGAACGCTCCTAGGTATTCCAAAGAATTTTAATTTTGCACATTTTTAAGAGAAACTGGAATTATGATTTAATTTGGCCCCAATTTGCCTCTTTTTGCCTCTATTCCAAAGAAAACTTTATACAGGCAACATTTCCACTTAGTGCTAAGAAATGAGCCTTTTCTCTGGATGAAATTTTAGATTCTGTAAGATGATTTCTATGGAATGTTTTTTGATAAACATTACCATTATTTTCAGGGCAGCGAGGTGGCACCATAGTGCATAGAATGCTGGGCCTCAAGTCAGAAAGACTCCTCTCCCTGAGTTCAAATCTGGCCTTAGACATTTCCTAGCTGTGTGACCCTGGGCAAGTCACTTAACCCTGTTTGCCAAAGTTTTCTCATCTGTAAAATGATCTGGAGAAGGAAGTGGCAAACCATTCCACTGTCTTTGACAAGAAAACCCCCAAATGGGGTCCCAAAGAGTCACACATGACTGAAAAACTACTGAACAAAACATTATTGCCATTAGCATAATGGTAATCTTCCCAACATGCTTTAGTGTAATTATTCTGGGGGTAGGGATAACATCAAACTGTCTTTTTGTAATATTTTATCTTATTTTAACACAGTATGTGATGAAGTTGTCATAACTTTACATACCCAGTTTGTTTAATTTGTACCTGTAGCCTTTTCAAAGACTGTTTGAATTGCATGGAAACAATAAAACAGCTAGTCCCTTGATTCCGTATAATCATGAGAGAAGAAATATGTTTTAAAAAAGAAAAAAATGATGATTTTTAGACTTTGAGACTGTTTCTGCGTGGTAACATTAGATTGACCTCCCTTACTAAAATGTCTAGCCCCATTAAATCATATTGTAATTTTGGATAAATAATTTCAATCATATAGTCATCCTTGTTGTCCTGAAGAAACTCAGAATCTCAAAGAGTAGAAATCAGTGTATTTTCTCTTCTTTAAAACATATTTCTGGGGAGTTCCTGCCAAAATAACTGCTTCAATAGGAGGCATACACTTAGCTCCAACATACATAGTCCATTAAATCCTAAAACTTTGCTCCACACCAATTATTAGTAAATCTAAGGAGCAGCTACTCTAAGTGATTTTTCTACCCCAGAATCATATTAAAAAGTCAATCAGAAGCCCATAGGAAATAGGTAAAGGGGCCCTTCAAGCAAAGCGAGTCGCTTCACAAATAGACAGTATACATTTAACTACAAGCCTCTGTTTCTGGAGGCAGTAAGATTGAAGGGCTTCTTTGATAAAATCCCCAGGATGGCTACTTTGTAAGCTCCAAGTAGTAGAAGTAGGCAAGGACCAACATGATACACACCAGCAGAAGGAGAGGTCTGAGGGATTTGAGGCTCCTAATAGTCTGTCTTGAGATAACAAAGAGGGCTCTGAAGATATAATATCCCGAACCTTAAAACTTCAAGAGGGCTAACTCTGGGAGGTCGAGGTCAGTGAAGGAGTCCCAAATGATGCTGGATGAGACCAAGCAGGATCAGACACCTCACCTAAAAGTACATTGGTGAGTCTGGCCCAGGCAAAAAAAGTCCTAATTCAGAAACTAAAGCTGAAGAGATGACTAAGTCAAAGAACACAGCAATTAGTATAAAAAATGATTGTGAACCTAATTCCATAACAATTGCAAGCAAAGACTTAAAGGTAAAAGTGTATTTTTTTTTTACAAGAACTATGTGAATAATGAGAAGAAATGATGAAAGTGATAAAAAAAATGAAATGAGTTTTAGAGGAAAGAATTGGAAGTAGAATAAGTAGCTTAGAAGAAAAAGTAGTAAACGTTAATCAAGTAATAGACCCCTTGAAAAACAGAATAGATCAAACAGAAATCAAGGAATTGATGAGACAGCAAAAAATATTAGAATAAAAGCAAAAGATTGAAAAAAAAACAGAATAAAATGTAAACTATATAAAAAAATTGACTCAGAAAACAGGTCAAAGAGAGAGTTTAAGAATTGTTGAACTATCTGAAAACCATGACATGTTAAAAAAAAAAAAGGTCTGAATATTATTTTTCAAGAAATCTCATATGAAAATTGCCCAGATCTATTAAACAAAAGGACAAAAAAAAGATATAAAAGTGCACTGATTGCATCTTTAAAGGAACTTCAAAAGGAAAAGAACCAGGGAAAAGGGGTCCTTCAAGTTCTCTTTATATGGAAGCTAGGTTATATAGCGGAGGGAGTGTCAGACTTGACAATTCCAATTCTGCCACTTCAGATACTCCCTAGCTAGGTAACACCAGGAAATCATTTAACCTCTCTGTGCCTTGTTTTTCTCATCTGTAAAATGGAGATAATAGCACCTACTTCACAAAACTGTTGTAAGAATCAAATGAGTTAACTGGTTTAAAGTGCTTTGTAAACCATAATATAAATATTATATTATATATTATTATATATCATATAATTATAATATAAATATAAATGGCAAATATTAATAGAAACTATCTCACTGGATTGTTAGGAGGATTAAATTATATTATACATGTTAAATTCTTTGCAAATCTTAAAGCACTATATAAATTTATATATAAATGTTAGCTGTTATTATTATTAGTTTAAGAATGGAAGGGGTTTAGTCTATTATAAGTTTAAGAATAGAATTCTGTAAGAATGGAGTGAGTAGATGTAAGTTTCATTGTGCATTGCACTTTTATTCTGGAAGCTTTGTAAGTGGTGTATTTAGATCTTCCATGACTAAGTATAAAACTCATTAAATTTGCAGTTCCTTTTGGTTTTTGGACTGATACCAATTAGTTTAAAAATACAGAAGGGGACTAATAGTAGGCTGCCATTTCAGTTAATAAGCTCAAAACTGGAATTTATATTACTGTGAAAAAATTTACATTTGATCATGATTTTGAACATAATCTCAGAGATCCAGGGAATTAAACTATTTGTTGATATTTTCATTGTTTCTGTGAAGTTACAATTAAGAATTTATTTGTCTAGCATATTTGTTTTGAGAAAAAGGAGGAATACAACTTTAGTTAGAAATACTGTTTTGGTGACTTGGATCTATCTAACTAAAGCACATCTCAAAGTTGTTTGTAACCCTATGTTCAGAGGTAGTTTTATTTCCCTTTCTGGTGAGAAAAAGCAAGTATTTAATTTAGATATGTTTAATATTTCATTTGTAGCATGTAAATATAGTTGACATTTGTATAGTACAAAGTGCTTTATCATATATTATTTCATTTGGTCTTTAGAATAACTGTGAGGTAGCTATGGTGGGTGTTATCCCCATTTGACAGATGATGAAACTGAGGGCCAGAGAGATTATGTAACTATCCCATGGAACCTAGAACTCTCCTGACTTGAAGTCCCACATGCCTTTAATTACACTATCTGCTTTGGAAAGGTTTGGCTCAGAAGTCAGAAAAAAGTGACACAGGCACCCAAAGTTTAAGACCTTACTGATTGACAGGTCTCCATTCAGAATAAACAGTTAACTTGTTGGGAGAATTTCAGTCACAGAAACTGAATTCTAGTTGACAAAATTATCTTCTACGAACTGATGATTGAGTTTCCCATTAATAAAGTAACCCCCCCCCCCACCTCCACCCCTGTCCTCTCAAAACCCCAGACAACCCGATGTTATTATTTTTTTTTTTTGGTGGAAGGGAGTATGTGGTAAATTATACTACTGAGTCTGCAGTAATTAAATTGTGTTTTCATTTTGATTTTGTTTCTTGTCTGATGCTACAATTTCAGAAGAGCACAAGCCATGTGAAAGTCTGAATAAAATTCAGAGAGTAGCATCAAGGACTTCTGAGCTCAGGAAACTGAGGTTGGCAGCGCTAATTTGTATTAAAGTTGTTGTTGCATGACAGCAGGAAAAAGATTTAATGCTTGCCACCTGAATCAAGGCACGGAACATTGGTTTCTATAACTGCCGTGAATTTGAATCGAGGCCAGTATCTCTAAATTTGAAATAAACCGATACTCTGTCTTGAAAGAAGATACAGGCCACTTTTGTTATGGAAGGTATTTAGAAAATAGTATTTGAATTTAATTGTACATGTTATATTTAATAATATCTATCATATTAAATATAATCATTAAATATATATTCTGCACATATAATTTTATATATTACATATTTAGTCATGTATGTGTATGTATACACATATAATTATATATTCTATTTAGTTATATTGAATATGTTAATACACACATATTATATGTGTAATATTATACATTATATGTATTACATTTACATTACATATTTCTGTGTGTGCATATATAAATATATAATTATACACAAAGTATATATATGCATATATGGGTATGTATATATGCATGTGTTTGTGTGTCTGTACACACATATATGTATCAAATTTTTAGGTACCTTAGCATTCTGAATTGTAGTAGTTGTTGCTTTTAGAGGTTCACACCAAAGATCTGAGAACTCCTTGCAGCCATTTATTATCAGTGTTCAGGCAGGAGAGCTGGCAGCAAGTTTGTACTAAAGTCCTGGTTTTGGTTTTCGACTTCTTGCTATTGAGGAGCTGCTTACTTCATCAAAAAGTCATTATCCATCTTGGATGTCACTATGGTTCAAAGTATTTCTGTATTGCTTTAGGAATTTAGATTTTAACCCAGCTACCCTGCTGTGGTAAAAACTCAGAGCCAGCAGATGCAAAATCCATTCCCATGCCTAGCACAATAAAAAATGAAGAGGACAAAAATTCATATTTTGCACTTGCAAAAAAAAAAATTTTTTTTTCATCTGGATAGCCTTTGCAAACTTCACATACATCTTGAGAATAATTTATAGAAAGAAGTCTAATGATCCAATGCAAAAATGCATCCATTTCTGGGGTGAGGTATATATTGCTTATTAGGCAACTTGGGGGTGTAAAGTGATGGACTTGTAGCCAGGAAGACCTGAGCTTGAATCTTGCCTTAGATAGTTATTAGCTGTGTGACCTTGTTCGAGTCGCTTAACTCATGTGTCTTAGGAGTTTCCTTATCTGCAAAATGGAGATGATAGTAACATCAACCTCCCATGGTTGTTGGGAGAATTGAATGTATGTTGCAAATCTTAAAGCACTTTATAAATGCTGCTTCTGCTCCTGCTGCTACTACTACTGTTACTATCACCACTACCATTATCATCACCACTACAAATTCTGGACAGGGAGTTTGTTGGCAGTGGCATCAGACTCAAATGTCAATGGATCCCTGAGGGCTGAATATTGACTTAGGAAACCACAAATAAACATTATCTATGTTGTATTGTATTTTTATTTATTTTGTTAAACATTTCCCAATTACACTTTAACATGGGTCAGACCTCACTCAGGAATTTTGCCAGCCAGAGGCCTGCAGGAGAGTTTGACACCTCAGTTAGAGGATTGAGGGCCAGCCATGGAGTCAGGACAATCTGGTTTCAAGTCCTTTCTCTGACATGCTATATGGGCAAATCACTTCACTTCTCAGTGGCCAGAGGCAACTCTTTAAGACTATAAGTTGCAAATCTATATGGGTAGAAGGAATTCTCTATACTACTGAAACCATGGGTCCTTGATCTGCCCCCTCAAAAAAAAAATCGATCTCCTCAAACCAAACAAAAGATTTAAATCTAATGATCTTCTAAAAATTTGTCCATAAACTAAGTCTTCCTTTAAATACTGGGATCTAAATCTTTTATAAGCTCTTTTATAGAGGGATGAGCCCTTTTGTAAAGCAAGTTAAGTGCCCTTTTGTGTGTTGTGTAAATTCAGATTTTTGTATATTCTTGTTCCTTAAAGCAAAATATACCTGGTATGGAGGGGGAGGAGCTAGGGAGATGAAACAGAAGCATTTCTGATCAGAACTGAATCTAGAGTTCTATTAGAATGTAAGCTGCTTGAGGGCAGAGATCTGTCATTTGTGCCTTTGCATTTGCTGCTCTACCAGGTACATAATAATTGATTAATAACTTCTTTTTTTTTTTTGCACTTTTTGGAGGGCAATTGGGGTTAAGTGACTTGCCCAAGGTCACACAGCTAGTTTTTATGTAAAGTATCTGAGGTAGGATTTGAACTCAGGTCCTCCTGACTCCAGGGCTGGTGCTCTATTCACTGGGCTACCTAGCTGCCCCA
>CM053589.1:46808700-46895642 GCA_028646515.1 Pseudochirops corinnae | reverse complement strand
GATCTCTTATATACATAATAATAGCTTGCTAACTTGCTTTTGACACATTCACAATTTTTAAAAAAGTGTAATGATTTGCTTTAGCATTTTTATTGTTCTCCCTCATAGCAACCCTAATATCAGCAAAGTCAGTAGTTTTTGTGATGAAGTGCAAGATATTACTTCTTAGTCTTGTCCTTTGTAAAGGATGGGACTCCTTCAGAAATTTAGGACAATGAAGCCACCATAGTGATTTTATTGTTCTTCCTCAACGGTAGCTTCATTTTTTTTTTTGCAGAATGGAAATGGTTGATGTTGATTATCCACACTTTGTCATGTGAATTGTCTCTTTCTCTGTCTCTCTGTCTCTGTCTCTCTCTTTTTCTCCCCTTCTCTCTCCACCTTTCCTCCCCTATCCCCAATAGCTACAGAGACTATCACTGAGGGTATTGTAGTTAAGGTACTAGAACTCATCCTACTATATTGCAAAGGTAGAATGTAGAAAAACATTCTGCTGCCCATATGCTTGTGAAGGATTCAGACTTATGTGAAACTGTGCATTAGATATGGGGAGATGGAACAAAGTGTGTGTGTGTCTGAGGCAAGGTTTAAAGACTGTGGCCCTTTGTGCTTAAAATTTGTGGGGTTTTCTGTATGACTACTGTTTATTAGAGGATTTGAGCCTTCAGTGTAACACACAGGATTTGAAACATGGCCACATAGGATCTCAGAGTCAGATGGGATCTCCAAGGCCAACCAAGCCACCCCAAACTGAATATGAATTTCCTCCCTTTACAACATTCCAAACTAGTGATCATCTACCAGTGGTTCTCAACCTTCCTAATGCCGCAGCCCTTTAATACAGTTTCTCATGTTGTGGTGATCCCCAACCATAAAATTATTTTCGTTGCTGCTTCATAACTGTAATTTTGCTACTGTTATGAATCTATCTGGTATGCAGGATGTATTTTCATTGTTACAAATTGAACATCACCCACAAGTTCAGAACCGCTATGAGGGGGAAGCCATTCCTTTCAAAAGCAGGTAGAGAATCAGATAGCTAAGTTATGAAGCATTTCCTTACATTGAACCCAAATGTACCTCTTTGCATCTTGTTCATTATATATGCAATTTTCTGATGTTAAAATGTTTGTGGTTATTTTAACAATATATTTCATTGATTTGCCCTTGTGTTGACATTGGGTGGCTGTCTATCTTGACCATTCCAAATCTGACTATCAGATTATGTACATAAAGAATTTAAGCATTAAATTATGGTGATCTTACCATAAAAGGAAATAGGAGAATTTTAGAAAATGAAAGTCCCAACTTTGTCACTCATACACAGTGTTACCTCAGGGAAATAATAGAACAGAATAGAACAAAATAAATGATGGGATGTCTTTCCCTAATAAATAAGATTAGTAAGCTTTCTTTAGCTCGAAAAATCTTGCGAAATTTAATAGCAATAAATATAAGTTCTACACAGGTTCACACAACCAATTGTACAAGTACAGATTGGGGAAGAGTATCTAGGCACAGTTTTTCACAGTTCATATGGGAAAAAAAAAACCCTGCAGTTTTAGTGACCTGCCAATTCACCATAAATCCACAATGTGACGATCCTAGCAAAAAACTGTTTATTCAATCTTGGGTTGCATAAAGGGAAACAAATGTTTGTTGTTGAATTGTATCCTTAAAGGGGAGAAGATTCAACTGCTGTACTTGTTTTGATCATACCATATTTATATTCTGTTCGGGGTACCACATTTTAGAGAGGACATCAGCAAGATGGAGTGAATTCAGAGGATGGTGACTAGGGTGATGAGGGGACTTGAATACATACCTTGCTAAGATCAGTCAGAGAAACTGAGGATTACTAGGCAGAAGAGAAGATTTTGGGGGAGGACAAGATTATTATCTTAAAAGATTTCTATTTCTATTTCTATGACTATTTTGTGGGAAAGGGGGTAAGCTTATTTTGCTTTGCTGGACAGGGCAGAATTAGGAGCATTGTAATGAAATTTGAAGGGAAATAGTGTTTAGCTTGATATCAGGCAAGCTTTCCAAAATTAAATTGGTGAAATAGCATACTTCTGGAGTTAATGGATTCTAATTACTAAAATTTTGTTTTTTAAATGGAGGTTGGATGATCATTGGATATTTAAAGGGAATTCTTCTTCAGATAAATTTTAGACTAAGGGGTATCTGAGGAACCTTTCAACTGAAATTCTGTGTGTGCACATCTGTATACATATATGAGAGAGATGGAGATAGAGAGACAGAGATAGAGAGATGAAGACAGAGACAGAGATAGAAAAAATACAGAGAAATGGAAAGGGAGGAAGAAGGAGGAATGAGAGAGAGAGAGAGAGAGAGAGAGAGAGAGAGAGAGAGAGAGAGGAGAGAGACACAGAGAGAAAGGAAATAGGACCTGGGATTTTGGCTAAGTAGCAGTGTGATCTTAAGTCTTTAAAGGCTTCAGATTCCTCATATGTAAAATGGAGGGGTTTGAGCTACCTGATTCTAAAGTTTCTTACAACTTTCAAATACTATAATTACCTTGTTTTTTCAATCATATTTATTAAGAACAATCTTAGTGCTATTTATAAAAAATACTTATATTTAGGTTAGCTCACAATCAAAATCAAACAGATTTTTTCAAAAGCAGTTTTGTATCATCTGGAAAATAAAATAAAATAAAAACCATAATTTTCGTGGTATAGTACTCAGAAACAAAGCGATGGGCTAAGGGACAAGATAGTTTGGCAATGATCATTGAATCAAAGGTTTTAGAATGGGGAGATAACTTTAAAGATTTATTCTGTCTGTTTACTTTATTTTATGGATTTAGAAATCAAGGCCCAGAGAAATGATCTGCCTAAGGCCAAACAGAGAGCAGATGACAGAACTGGCATCTTTAAAATAGTTTCAGGAAGGCTTCATGAATGGAGAAATTCAGAGGAAGGAAAAGACCTGTAACTTGCCTGGTGGCTAGTCCCCATTTTTCCCTTTTTTCCTGATAACTTACATTTATTCTGGAAATGGCCAACAGGTACACACATAGCATGACAAAGAATGCCATGCTATTTGCCACTCACTAAGAGAGTGATCTGTTGGCTGTGCTCACAAGATGTCATGGGTCATGTCCCAACTGTTGGCTCTGATGTTAGTCTGCTCTATTGCCCTATCAGTCCCCCTATGCAAATAAAATCTGCCTTTTCTGTACATGGAAACTCATTTCATGTAACATGCAGTTAGGTGGCTCAAGGGAGAGAGTGTTAGAAATGACATCAGAAAGACCTGCTTTTGAATTCTATCTCAGAAATTTTCTGTGTGACTTTGGCTAATTCACTCAGCTTTGCTAAGTTTTAGTTTATTTTTCTCTACAGTGGGAATAATAATAGCACCTATCTTGTAGAATTCGTATGACAGTTAATGGATAACATGTAAGGTGATTCACAAACCTTAAAACTGCATAAATGCTAGCTGCCGCTGCTGCTACTACTATTACTACTACCACTACTGCCACATAACTACCATTACTGCTGTTGCTGCTGCTGCTACGTGTGATGCTACTATTCCTTCTACTATTACTACTACTACTATTTATGACTACTGCTGAATGCTCAGGGCCTAGAATACTTCTTATTTAGGGGAAGAACTCACTTAATGTGCTTGGGAATTTGCTGTTTTGTATCATAGTCTTTCCAGATCTGATGCCTTTTTCTATATAGCAGCTAGGAATTGTGCTATGGGAGGGTGGCAACTTGCATGTGTGTGTGTGTGCATGTGTGTGTATGTATGGGTGTGTGTGTGTGTGTGTGTGTGTGTTAGTTAAACATGAAAGGGGAAAGAAAGCAAAAAAATATTCTAAGTTACAACTTCCATAAGAGTTTAAAGGCACCTCTAAGAACGAGGAATGAATAGTAACTTTCTGTAATCATTTCGCAATGGTTTTTTCAGGACTCAGATTCCGTCAACATTCATGGGAGCTGCATGACTCTCAGTAATACAAGGGAATGGCTTAAAAGAAGCTATAAAGTTCTATCATGTCATGGATTGGTGAACTAGAATGGATTTACATGATCAAGGATATAAATGGCTTTGAGTGAGTCGTTAGTCAGAAAGTCCATGATTTCTCATAATTGACGGTGCTTCCCTGTGTCATTCAGATTGGAGTAAGGTAATGGAGCTGCTGCTTTTGTCACAACAGCCTGCAATATATGTGGGCTTCCGCTCATAGGTTATTTTAGCAATGGCCTAGATTACCATCTGAGCATGGGAGAACATAATATGCATACTGAATCTTTTGTGTGCTGCTGTGATTTAGATCATTTTTGCAACTTTTAAAAAAACCATGGCACATGTTATCATTTTGGTTCATCCTTTAGCATTTGTAAGAGCAATTACTCATTTAATCGGGCATTTATTAAACACCTAATATGTGCCAGGGATTGCTCTAGTAGCTGGAGATATAAAGATGAATGAAAATCCCTTTCCTCAGGGAGTTCACATTCTCTCAGAGGAGGCCATAGGTATATGTAAAAATTTGTACACATTTGATGCAAAATAAAGAGTTCATTTCAGTAGGGAAACAAGGGCTGCTATGCTGGGGAGAATCAGGAAAGACCTTCTCTAGGTGGTAGGCATTGAACTGAACTAGATTCAAAAGAAACTAGGGATTCTAAGAAGCAGGGGTGAGGAAGGAGTGCATTCTAGGTGTGGAGGCAGTCTGTACAAAGGCATGAAGGCTGGACATGGGTTGAGGTATGTGAGGAACACTTAGAAGGCCAGTTTGTTTGGACTACAGAGTGTATGATGGTTATCATTCACATAGAAAATAGAATTCAGCCCAAACTATGTACATTGAGTCTGGGGAATGGTTGTAGGGAAGACATTTTAGGTCGTGGAAACCATATGAGAAAAGACAAGGAGGTAGAAATATTAGGAGATTTTGTGAATGGAGAGAAAGGAACAGATGAGTAGCGATGTTTGAAAGGTAGAATTGATAAAACACAATAACTAAGTGGATGTGGTGCAGGAAGGAGAAGGATGGCCCAAAGATAACTCCAAAGTCTGGAAGAAGAATGACTGGGAATTGCTAGGCCTTTAACATAATTAGGGAAGTCATGGAGAAGAGTGTGGTTTTTGTTGTTGTTTTGGTGGAGGGAGGAGGTAAGGACGTGCACATTTTGAGTTTGTGGGACTGATGATACATGTAGGTACATACATTCAGGGGACACTTTGAAATACAGGTCTGATGCTTTAATGGATTGTAAACATTCTGGTGTTTTCTCCTAGCTTGAAAGTGAAGTGGTGTGTTTTAAATGTGTATCTGAAGATGTTCTAACATCTGGGCTTTGTGTTTTGTAGGTGTATTTTAATAAGGGAAAAAAGGGTCTGTATTCCCAGTGTCGAAACTATTATTTGAAAACAAAACTAACTCCCTATTATTCAGGGACTATTTAGTAAATTATGATTAGAATATGGAACCACTGTTGCCTTTGGCCTCCATAGGAATGATTAAAAAGCCTTTGATGAAATGAAGAAGGAGAAACCCTACGTACATAGGTTTACATGTATTCCTGTCACTAGGGGAGGTGAGAACTTTGGTTGATTACCGTGTGTCAGGCAATACATTTTAAAGATGTGGATTAAAAGTAAACATAACTGCAATTTATCCAGCACTAAAATCCTTTCTATTAAAAACTTTAGTTCTTTCTGGTACCCTGGCTGACATATTCAATAGAGGTACATGTTGTATAGTTAAAAAAAAAAAGTATAGCTGGTGGTCGTGTTGCCCAAGATTTAATAGAAGAGCAGTGTTATAGCTTTGGTGAAGCTGGATTGTGGAAATTATGGCCTTTCACTTTGGAGTAGTTATGATTTTATAGACATATGTATGTATGTGTATACAGATATATGTATATACATAGATACGTTATTATAATTATTATCATCGTTATTATTGGGGCATGAATGAGGCATACATTCATGTTTTTCACCTAGGCCAAATGGTGGACTTTTCTGTGATGTAACCCATTAAGTTGGAGAAGCTTTTCTGTGTAGCTGCCCTGCAGTGCTGAGAATAAGTTATGAATGCTGTACTGTTTAAAAGCAAAAAAGGTTTGCCTGGAAGAGAGCGGTATGCCTGGGCCCCAACTATTGAGAAGATGCCAGTCAGGAATGAAAACGTCTTTCATGAAACTATAGCTAACTTCCCCGTGATACAGTATAATAATGCAAAGAATTTTTTTTTTACCTAATAATGGAAAAAGAGGCACAATATCTTAAGTGAGGAGGAAGCCATCACTCTAAAACCCACATCTTAGCTGACAATATTTTAGGAAATGTCTAGGTTTCTGATGGAATTTTTCAAAAATGCATTCGTCTAAGCAATTTGCTTTCACCTCCCCTTACCCCCATTCACATCTCTGATTTCTTTTGCCTTTTCGCTACAACTACAAAAGCTGTCTTTAGAGACAAATGCTTTGAGCATGACATCAGGATAAAGGAATGTTCTCCCCAGTCCAGCATGTTTCAAAGTATCAGCTGCTTGAAATAATGTTAGATTTTTCAAGATGGATTAAAAAATTAAAGATGAGCAGAGGGAGAAGTAAAGTTGAACAGACTTTTACAGACTTTCAATTGTTAATATTTCCAGTAGTTAGAGATACACCAAAAATGGGAGTGAAGTTTCAGATCCTAAACACAGGGTACTGGTTTCCTCAAATGGTGAATATTGCTTTGACTTCCTTAAATCAAAGATATTAATAATACATGTTGTCTTAAGTAACTGAACTATACCTTTCTTTTAGACAGGCTATAATTATAAGAAATTACTGTGAAAGCACTGTGATTAAATATGTATGTTAGGTTAAAAATGTTGATGTTCCAAAGTTTTTATTATCACTTAATTTGGAAGCTGTTTATGAAACTGCTTATACCTTGATAAATGCAAGATTCATTTGAAAAGATACTGACTGTTTTCTCCCAAACTCAGCATCTAAGGACTGCATTTCTTACTTTTATAAACATCATAAACAATGTTATTTCACATTCTCAAATTCTACCTTTGAAAGAAAAAAAAAAGGAAGGTTTGTGATGTGAAAAGTATAGTTGCAGTTAAATATAAAAATGTCAGCACAAAAATAAAATCCAAAACAGACTTTAGAAGTCATTGATTTGGTGCTGGGATTTAGAGCCAGTAAATATAGGAATTTCGCTATCTATGAGCATTACAATGGAAACACTTTTTTTCCATTCAGTTACTGCCTGAAGTATTAACCATTATGTAGTAGATAGTAAAGCTGTTTACACTTAGGAAAGTAGTCATGGATCAATGGATTTCTGTCTGCATGGAAAGACAAAACAATAAGGCAGACTGCAGGAGAAGGGAAATGACTGGGTCATGTAGGCTTAACACGTGAGTGGATAGTGAATGCTTTAAGTATAAACCATAGCAATTCAAGGTAGAATGTGTCTCTAGAGAAGGCAAGAGGCATTATTTGCAAGGAGAGTTTGCCTGCTTGGTTAGTACTTATGCCTTCTACACGTCTATCTGTCTTTAGTGATATTGACCTGACCCTCATAACTAGAGCAGTGAGGGTTTCCATTTGCGCCTGAATATACAAATTGAGAGGGGGGAAAAGGAGGCATTTAGATATGATAAAGGTGGGAGGATTAGAAAGACAAATCTCTATCCTTATGATGTGGGCTATCTAATTACTGCATTTGAGAGCAAGCACAGAGCTATTTTTTGTATTTCAGAATCTGTCAATGTGGGTTCTACTTCTGCCAATATAGATCATAGTTCCCATGACTTAACAGAAGGTCTTTGAGAGTTGCAATGGATGAAAAAGTCATAAGGCTGCAGTCAGCCTGGTGAGGAGCCTTTCTATAGCCAGGCTAGTCCTCATACAACAGACCTAGTCTGTCCTGGAGTACATTTTTTAAAGCTTTCCCACTTTTTAGGTCCTAAGAGAACTCGCCCTCAATTCTCATAACCTCTGAGAATGCAGGGTCACCTCCATACCATGATGAAGCATCAGATTATGGCTTTAGTGGATCTTCTTTACAGCAGACATAAATAGAAAAAAAATGTAATGGAGAAGATAGTGGGCAGCTAGGTGGCACAGTGGATAGAGTGCCGGGCCTGGAGTCAGGGAAATTCATCTTGCTGAGTTCAAATGTGACCTCAAATGCTTACTAGCTGTCTCACCCTGGGCAAGTCACTTAACCCTATTTGCCTCAGTTTCCTTATCTGTAAAATGAGCTGGGGAAGGAAATGACAAACCACTTCAGTATCTATGCCAAGAAAACCCCAAATGGGTCACAAAAAATTGAACAACAACAAACAACAATGAAGAAAATAAACAAATAACTGATAAAAAGTCTTTTAAACATCCAGCGAAAAAGTTACTTCAACTCTGAATTTACAATATTGTCAGATGTTTCCTGACCCCTTTAGCTTTCCCTCATCCTTTAGACTCTTACAGTGATAAAGCAATTTTCTCCAAACATTTTGTCTGTTTTTTTCACAATTTCATAATTCTGACTTTTCTTTCTTTGAATGGTTTCTAAAATGCAAGATAATCTAGGATTACTTTAAATCAAGTACATAAATTAAGGAGCTGGCACTGTCAAATATTTAACCTGAAAGTAATTTGTTAAAATTGAAAACTTCCAAAGTCTTAGTTCTATAATATTTGCAAACAATAGGCCTAATACCACCAATTAATCAGGATTCTTAATCCTCCAAAATTATATATGCCCAAATCCACAATGTATTTTTTAAAGAAAAAAAGTCATATATTAGTGATGATTCATTATCTAAGCTGTAGGCATAAATAATAGAAGGAGCATATATAAATTGAATTTGTATGTTAAAGTCATATAATTTCATCACTATTTCCTCTTTGTCATCATTGTAAGTTGTGACCCCTCCATACCTTAGTGGATGATATTATTTATATATATTCTTATATAGTATTGGTGTATATGTCATAGTTCCCTGCTGGATTTATAAAGTTTATGAGGACAGTGATGATGTCTTATCCAAATATTGCATTTCTTCCTGTGTCTAGTACAGTGCTTTGCATCTAGCACAGTGGATCTCAACCTTCCTAATGCTGTGACCCTTTAATACTCGTATGTGAGCAGATCTGCATGTGGGCAGACCTGCCTGGAGACCGATAGAGGAGCAGTGTCTCAGTTCCTAAGACCATAGGAAATATGTGTTTTCTGATGCTCTTAGGCGACCCCTGTGACCCCTGTGAAAGGGTCATTCAACCCCCAAAGGGATCACGACCCACAGGTTGAGAACTGCTGAAGCATGTCTTTAAGACATATTTGTTTAATTTAATTGAATTTTCATATGATAATAACAACAACAAAAAAGAATCAGGGAATTGGAATCAGAGTTGGAAGAACTGAATGTAAATCTCCATCAGATTCTAAGCTCCATGAGGGCAGGGGTTGTTTTTCACCTCTTTTTTTTTTTTATTCCCAGCACTCAAGCACAGTTCCTTGCACCAAGTAAGTACTTAATAAATGTTTATTGCATTATTGAACAATGACATTTTCTCGTCGTATAATCTGACACAAATCACTTCTTCACTCGTCTAGGCTTCAGCTTCCTTAGGTATAAAATGAGATAGTGATGATCTCTAAGGCCTCTTTCAGCTGTAAGTATTATGACCCATGGCCTAAAATGTTGTTTCCATATTATGACCTATTCATTTTAAGTATTTTGTTTTAATATGAATTTGCTGTAATCTTTTATAACATGGGAAATACATGATTGCTGGCAGAGCTGCAAAATAGATTTTCTACCAGGAGATTAGATTGTTATTATCATTATTCCTAGTTATTGCAGAAAATTGGTTTGGGCTAGTGCCCTAGGGCATGAAAGCCAAACACTAAGAATTTATGATTATTGGATTGTTCTTGGGAGCTACCTTGTGATGAAAGAGATCTTCATGGGGAAAGATCTTGCTAGATAGTTAAAGATGAACAAAGATTATTCATGTTCCATCTAAGATTCTATCTAATCTAATTACAAAGGGTTATCAGGCTCAATGTGTTCATTTTTGTTTCAGAACCACCTGAAAAATCCCCTCACCTTATAGAAATTGTGGGAAGAAATCAAAGTTTCACTCCCAATATATTTCTAACTTTAATAGCCAAGGAAAATTATAAATATTTTTTTTTGGTAAGATCCTAACCAGAATGAAGGCTGGAGAAAGAGCTTTATGATTATAAGTTAAAGTTCCTTTTAAAAGTTCTTTTTTTCTTTGACTCATTCACCAGTTCCTTCATTCCCTCTATCTAATCAGTCACTAAATCCTGGAGATTTTTCTTCTTCGGTAATTCTTATATTCATTTTTTTCTCTGTATTTTCACTACCATCAAAGCTAATCCAGGTCTACTTCTCTTGCTGCTTGAATTGTTAGGAAGTTCCTAGCTAGCCTCCTGATTTCCTTTCTGGTAGCCCATTTTTCATTCTAATGTGGTGTTAATAATCTGATAATACCATTGTCATCATCTCATTCTCTTGTTCAAGTTTAAACTTCTTCATCCAGCTTTTAAGGATACCTGTGAATATGACTTTACTGTACTTTCCAGTCTCATTGTCCACTACTGGACATTATACACCCTCTTTTCTTTTATGACCGGTCTCATCACTGATTCCAAAGCATAACAATACCCTTCTATAACTTTCAGTCTTCATTCATCTTTTCCCTTTAAATGTGCATTATTTATTCACTTCTTATTTCTCTGTTAACTTCTTACCTATCAACAGTCTCTCTATCCTTTGTCTAGGGCAGCTTCTTCTAAGACATCTTCATGGACTTAGTAACTTTCCGTTTTGGAATTGTATAGCTCTCCAAATCTATCCCACATATTTTATCATCAAGCTACACTGTGATATGGAATTTCCCAGTTGTTTTTTGTATGTCCATCTTCTCTGCCCAATTAAATTGTTAGGTTCTTGAAATCTTGGACCTCATCATACTTCCCTCCCGCCCCCACACCAATGGTGTGCCTACCTTAATCCTGTCTACTTCATAAGAATACTTGGTTGATCGATTGGTTAAGCAGTGGTTCTCAACCTATGGGTCGTGCCCCATTTGGGGGTCAAACGACCCTTTCACAGGGGTCACCTAAGACCATCGGAAAACACATATTTCTGGTGGCCTTAGGAACCGAGACACTGCTCCTCTATCGGTCTCCTGGCGAGTCCACCCACATGCAGATACACCCACATATGAGTATTAAAGGGTTACAGCATTAGGAAGGTTGAGAACCACTGGGTTAAAGTCATATAATGACAAAAATAGCTATATACTCAGGTTTGGTTTTGTAAGATTTATACTTAGGATTCAAGCTCCTAGCTGATCTGTTATTGATATGAGAAGAATTACAATATGTTGTATTTATATAGCACCTTTCTCCTGAGGACTTCAAAAGCATATATTATCTCACATTTACATATATTATCTCATCAGTCTTCACAAGACCCCAGGAAATTAGGGAGGTGGCAAGAATTATATTCTGTACTTATATCTAGGTTCTCCTCTTGTCTTGACAACCCTGACTCCTGATGGCAGTGGAGGGGTGAGTTGAGAAAAGATTATCCCCTTTTGTTAATGTCATGCTCTCTTGGTGTCTCAACATAATCTGGTGAGATATTAATCTCACCATTAATCTTAATGAAGCAATATGTTATTTTTGATGCACAGTTAAGGAAATGGAACTTTGTAGTAATGAGAGGGCCCCAGATTGTTTAGAGTTGGGACAAGGTAAAAGACCTAATTGATGAAAATCCTAAGACATGACAGACTTTTGTCCTAGTCAGTTGTGACTACAAAGACAAAAAGAAGTGAGAAAGATAACTCTTGCAAAACTACTAAATATTATATTTACTGTGCCTACTAAATCTACTATTTTTTTTTGGCAAGGCAGTTGGAGTTAAGTGACTTGGCCAAGGGCATACAGCTAGTCAGTGTGTCAAGTGTGTGAGACCAAATTTGAACTCAAGGCCTCTTCACTCCAGGGCCAGTGCCCTATTCACTGCACCGCCTAGCGGCCCCCTAAATCTATTATTTCTATGGATTACCAAACATTTAAAATCTTTATTTTACTTTCTTTGAGTATAAACAACCTAGGAATTTGTTTTCCAAGCCTTTATCCCTATGACTTCTGAAGATACATGAGAAGTTATCTTTTAAGCTCTGGAATGCTTCATAGCTAAATCCTGGGCCGTGATCTTTATCATAGACCATGTGTTTATTTGTGTTGACACTAGTTGATTCCTCCTCCAGAAATGTGTAACTGAGTATATTTGTAGTTTTTCACAAAGTTGTTGGCAAGTTATTTCACATTCCCTGAAAGCAGTTTAGCTGTGGTGTATCCATAAATTATTTTTCATTACAGCAATTATATTTACTGAATATAGAATGAAAATTTTTTTTCTTAGGGCCTTATGAGCTAGTAAACATTACTTTAAAAGTTTGGAATTTTGTTTATATAATGGGATTAAGGATGAGTAATCAGAGGTATTAAACTTGTTTCATATTTGAGCTTCCTTGATTCTTCTCCAACATGACAAGAGCTTCCTTGATTCTTCTCCAACATGACAATAATATATTGGTCAGAAAAGTAGCTAACTGAACATCAGCAAGCATATATTGGATGGAGAACCCATATTTTTTAAAACAGACCCTTCTGAAGGTACCTATAAGCAAATGTTTCCATGATGAGGATAGCCTAAAAAAACTGCAGTAGACAAATTGATGTTTATCCGTGAATATGACAGTGTTCCAGAATATCACACATTTCCTCTTATTTATTTGGGGCCATTTTTGTTGTATTTTGTAGGGGCAGAGTATTGTGAAAAATGAAGAGTGAATGTTTCTATCTATGTTGTGACTCGTTTTAGCTAAGAACCATATTTTACCATTTGGAGGAGAAGTAGCCTTACTGATGCCTTTATAGGATGGTAGTATCTTAACTTCAAATTGTGCAAAGTGTAATTGGGGGAAATGAATTTGACCCTTAGGGATTCTGTGTACACAGAAGACACAAATATTCACACTTTTGATGGGTGGTAGGAAGTTACTTAACAATGGGTAAGAGATCCCTGGAAAGTCTGCCTCCTGTGCTTGGGTTTTATTGGGGGTTAACTCACCTTTCCTTTAATTTTTCCTTCATTTACTCAAGCAGGTACAGTTATTTTCTCTGACAGTATTAGAAGACTAGACCTAAACTTGATAAAATTAGAAAATCAGGCAAGAACTAGAGAGATAAATAATGATTGACTTGTTATTTTAGGTCAATTACCTATCTTAATCCTACTCCAGACTGGTTAGTCACTGAAAATGACTAGAAAATACTAATTTGACCCATATTATGATGGATTTAGCAACTGTTTACAGACAGTGCCACATAGAGTTTTCCTAATTCTTACACTGTGCCTTTTAAATGAAGTTAGAGCCTGCCTCAAGGCCATCTTTTCCCATCTTTAGCCTTCTTTCCCACATAACCGATGTCATTTGGTTTGTCCCCTTCGTTATTCTAGGAGTTACACTGTTCCTATTATACCTCATTTTTCCTTTTTCAAAGTCAGATTTTTATCCGGATTTGTTCACCTCATATCTTTGGTTGTTAGCTTTTGGGTATAGCTCATGTAAAAGCAATATAGAAACAAGACTTTAAGATACTAGGAGGTAAATAGCAAGAACTTGTTGCATTAATCATACCTAAATATACACTCTGAATACAGAAGGGAATGAATAAGTATATTGAAACCAATAGGTGAATGTGAAGACTAATCACTAATTCATTATATTTTTAAAATATCCATGGGGGGGCAGCTAGGTGGCACAGTGAATAAAGCACCAGCCCTGGAGTCAGGAAGACCTGAGTTCAAATTTGACCTCAGACACTTAACAGTGACTAGCCTTGTGACCTTGGGCAAGTCCTGTTACACCAATTGCCCTGACTTCCCCCCTCCAAAGAGCAAAATAAAATTAAAAAAAAAAAATAAAGTCGATAATGAAGAAAAGAAAGGCAAGAGAATAAAACCTTTGAAGTCTTCAAAAACAAAGCAATTCAAGCAAAGGTTTTAAACAAAAACTTGATGACCATTAGGAGGATTTTTGTTCAGTTGGGAATTAGACTTATTGGCCTTTTGGAATCCCTTACAATTCTGATATTCTGTTATTCTTTGATTCAGGGAGTCCATTTACAAATCTTTATCAGCAAGCACCCTAGCATACCCAGGATGGCTGCTAGCACAGGTTCTTAGGTCTGCTTTTCTAAAGGAAAGCAACTCAAAATGGGTTCATAATCTTACTTTGATCAAACATATATCATTTACCTAGTTCAGGGAAAAAGTCAGCCCCCTGAACTTCAGAGAATACAAACAGAAGTTACAAGCAGGCAAAGAAACAGATCAGCAGACAGGCTTCCAGCCATCCAACCGTTAGATCCATACCTAGTTAGTTACCAGAGAGGGAAGCAGACATCTGGATTTTCAAAGCCTAGGGGCTCAACAGCTTCCCAGAGTCTCCTCTGGCCAAATCACACAACTCTTTCCAAAGTGAGCCCCCAAGCAAAAACTCACATCAGGGTATATATAGCCTTATCCTGGATCAGAGAATGTCACAAACCTCTTGACCCACTTCCCAATCACAAAGTAATAAGATGTGGGCATTTCTGGAAAACACGTCTCCCATGTGATCACATTTAGCCTATTAGGGGGCAGAGAATATTTTCAAATCATGGAAGGTTCTCAGAGTCACTTAAGCTTATCAGAGGGCCTCAAGGCAAGGAAGATCTTCAAATTTCCATAACAAAACCTTAAACCATTATAAATTGTGAACTACTTTTCTAATTTTGTCTTGATTTTCATCCTTGCTTTAACTGGTTGATGGTTCAGCTGTATACATAGATATCTGATGTTCAGAAATTGTTCCTACAAAGTCGTTTTCCATATCTGTTTCATCTGTTATTTAGTCATATCTTATGCTTTTGACTGACATACATTTTGGGGCATGAAAAATACGGCTTTTTTTGTTTGACTATGCATATTTGATACGTGGAATTTATTTTCAATGTGTTGTGGGTAGAAAGGAGAGAAAATAAAGACTTGTTAGTTGTAAAAAATTTACAGAAAATATTTATGACAAATAAGTATGGGATTCCTGAAGGGCCTATTAGCTTGTTGGCCTCTTTCATTTCTTAGTCTTGAGCCATATTTTCTAACATATTTGTTCTACCTTCTGTCATGGCCACCTTCATGTTGAAGTCTTCAATATCAGTGGCTATACTGACATGTTTTGAGAGAGCTTATACAGTTCTTTGCAGATTTTCTTTGTACTTTCTTCTGATTTTGTCTTGATTTTGATGAATTTCTTTTTGGCAAGGTTGATAGTATATTAGATCAGGGAATGTCATAGATACAGTATACCTGTACTTGACAGTACTTGACAAACTCTCTTACAATGTCCTTGTTTGAAAATATCAAGATCCATTCTGGATGATACTACACAAGTATACATTCCAAGCCACCTGGTGACCCAGACCCAAAGAAGGGTGATTAAACTATCTATGTTATCCCAGACAGTTGGAGAAGATCTAGAAGAGCATAACCAAGGTGGCAAAGGAAGTCATGATCGTGCCTTACCAAAATTCGTTGAAGGAACTGGTGATAATATGGAGAAGAAAAGACATAAGGGGGGGCATAATAACTATCTTAAAGTACTTGAAAGGGTCTCCTATGAAAGCATGTTTAGATTGGTTCTTCTTTAACGTAGAGGACCAACTTGAAGTATTTGGTAAAGTTGCAGAGAAGACCTTAGCACAATGTAAGGTGAGAATTACTAATTATACTATTAGAACTCTGCAAGAGTGGTATGGGAGGGAGGGCAAAGGGCAGGAATCTTTGATTTTAGAGCTAGAAGAGACTTAGCAGGCTATCTGATTAAACAATTGAGTAGTTGGTAATGAGTTTCTGTCATTTGATATACTCATGTGGGTATTAGATGACCACTTGTCAAGGATGTTCTGATCAAGTACAGATTGGCCTAGATGAACTTCAAGTTCCATTCCACTATCTTCATGATCTTTCAACAGTAATAAGGAAGTTCCAAGGAGGGTTGAATTTTTTCCAAGACTTAGCCCTCTCCAAAATTTGCCTAACATTGATGGGGGTATCACTATACTTCTAGCTATCTAGATTCACAGTCCTACCTCCTCATTTTCCTTCACTCTACATATCTATTCACCTACAGAATCTTTTTGTTTCCATCACCACAGCCTTTTCTATCACCGTAATGTCCCCATCTTTCCCTCACCCAGATACTACCCTCATTCGGGCCATCATTTCCTCATATCTGGTCTATTACAGTAGTCTTTTAATTTATCTCTCTACCAGAACTCTCTCCCTGCATCAATCCATCTTCCACATAGCTGCAAGTATGATTTTCTTAAAGCTCAGGTGTGACCATGTCAATCCCCTTCTCTTTAGTTAATAAACTCTTATGGCTTCCTTTTACCTCTAGGAACAAATATTAACTTCATTCACAAAGCACTTCGCAACATGACTCTTTCTTATATTTCCAGTCTTCTTACTCCCATCCATTCACTATGTGGCCCAAACATCTTGATGTACTTGCTGTTCCTCACACGGAATACTTTGCCTCTTTTCTCTTTAGCTTCATATTGGTTGTCCACCATGCCTGGAACGTTATCCCTCCTAATCTTAGAATCCATTGCTTCTGGCAAGACTCAAATCAAATTCTACCTTCTGCAGGAGGCTTTTTCTAGCTTCACCCACCCCAGCTATTAGTTCCTTCCATGATGGTTTACTCTATCTCCTTTGTCTGTATGTCTTCTACATACCTGTTTGCCTTAATGTTTTATCTCCTTAAAATGGAAAGTCTTTGAGGGAAGGGACTTTTTTCACCTTTTCTTTGCATTGCTGTTGTTTAGCACAGTACCTGTTGATTGACTGATTCCAACAAATCTATAACAAACAATTAATTATACTGGATTAAATCAATTGATACTTAGTTGTACGTCAGCCGGTTTTCTTTATAAACAAATAAAACAATATTGTCTGCTTACAGACATTTTACCAGTTTATGTTACATGTAGGTAGTTCAAACAAAAATAAAAGTTTATTCTCATTTATTGCATTTTACAAATCCTGACCTGAAGTAGCAACAATTGATAGATACTCATGTGAGGTTTTGCCAGGCTTATAATATAGTAAATGGATAGCTGAATGACTTTGGTTAAGTAATTTTCTCAGACTTCTGTTTGGTAATGTATAAAATAGGAAGGTTGGACTATATGACATCTGAGTTTTAAAAATTCTAAAATTCTATAATTTTATGATTCTTTAAGTTAGTGAATGTTAATATCCAAACCATCAGGACTGTATAGAAGATCTTTAATAATCTAATAGGACTTCAAAAAAGTCAGGTCATTCCCAGAAATCCATGTTCACATTTAAGGAGGTAACCAAGAAGATCGTTTTCTTTGGCTCTCTTTCAAAGACATCAGTAATATAGATTTCCTTTACATTATTCCAGAAGCCCTTTTTGCTTAATAGTAATTGGAATATATTTCCAATTATTATAGCATGTTCTTCTTAGCATAGCAGTCAATGACTCTCCAATGTTATTAAAAATAAACTATGCTTTCCTCTGCAGAATTACAGATTTCTGAGTTAAAGGGTTGTACTCCTTTCTAAAATACCTGATCCAATCCTTATCTATGGAAGTGGTACCCACATGTAGGTCAAAAAAAGTTCCTTATGTGTCTTAGAAGTCAGTTAAATCTATTCATAAAGTGCTTTGATTAATTGAAATGTTTTTGATAAAATATTGCAATAACCAAAAAGGATAATACCCTATATAAATATGTATACATATATACATGCATATGTACATATATACCTATGTGGTTATTGTCCTTTCATTCTCAAACAGGACCAAAATAACATTATATGGTAAAGTTAGATAACAGTGTGTCCAATTGTGGCTGATCAGACCCAATATGAGCTTGGAATACTCTACCAATGTCAAGCACAGATAGTCCATGTGAACATCTGGGGTGGATTCTCTAAATTCATGCATATCTTTTTTTTTTTTTTCAGTTACTTCACTTCTGCTTTGTTCATAGAGCATAACACCTTTTGATAAGGGCACACCATGGTGGGCAGTCCTATTCCAGCATGTCCCATGTCATACAATCAATTCCAAAGTTCTTCAGAGGGACCTTGAGAATGTCCTTGTATAATTTCTTCTTATCACCATGTGAGTGTCTGCTTCATGGGAGTTTTTCATAAAATAGTCTTTCAGGCAAGTGTATGTTTGGCCAGTCCATAGGAGTTTCACTCTCTGCAATAGAGTATGAACACTAGGCAATGTGTGTGTGTGTGTGTGTGTGTGTGTGTGTATAACAAAATCTAATGAACACATACTTCTTGAGCATATTGTACATGCTCACAATGTTCTAAGGAAAGGAATATATGGAAAGGTGTACATGACATCACTTCTATTTACAAAAAGTTTACATTTTAACTGGAGAGTTAAGCCTTAAGAAAAAACAGTGCTGGCAGATGCAAAACAGAATAGAACTAAGTGCAGAATATATGACAGAGATGAAAAGGGATCTTTCAATATTCTGAGCAAAATGAAGGCAACAGAGGTTTAGGAAGTCAGAGAAGACTTCATGGAAAAGTTAGAACCCAAGACGGGTTTTACAGGAAGGTCCCAGGAGCTGCCTGGGCAGAGATGAAGTGGCAGTTATTCCTGGGTGGGAGAATAACATGAGGGAAAGTACAGATGCAGAAATAAGTATTTTACCTTTATGGGACAAGGAGGAAGCCAGTCTGACTAGAGAGAAGGATGAATCTTAAGGAGTAGTGGAAAATATGGTTGGGTAGGCAGGCTGAGCCAGGTTGTAGATGGTCATGAAAGTTAGGCCAGAGGAGTTTAGTTCCTAAACATTGGGGAATAGGGAGTCATTAAAAGTGTTTGAGCCAGGGAAGAAAAATATGATAAAAAAGAAATGTTTGTGGGCTATTAACTTCACAGGAAATGGGGAGAGACTAGAGTCAGCAAGGCCTGTTGGGAGTCTGTTATATTAATTTAAGGGGGAAAAAGTGATGAGGCCTACAGTGAGAATAGAGGAGAAAGACTGGATAGTAGAAATATTTCTAAGGAAAAATGTCTAGCACTCTGTGACTGATTGGGTGTTGTGGGGGTGGGGATGTGTGAAGAAAAGGAACAAGTCAAAAATGATTCCAAAGATTTTGACCATGTATGACTGAGAAAATGGCCACGCTATTGAAAATGACAGGGAAATTTCAGAGATTTTGAAAGGGGAAATGAAGAATTCCATCTTATATGTATTGAATTGGTGATAATGACTAGATGCATCATTAAATTACCCATCAGGCAGTTGACGATGGGAGTCTCGACTTCAATAAAAAGTTAGCGCTATGGATGACAGAATCGCCAGCCTGAAGATGAGAGTTAAAGCAGAGATAACAGATGATCTTTCTGAATCTTGGGGAATACCTAGAGACAGGGAGAAGGAGAGACAGGAAAGGAGCAATTAGTGAGAGAGGGTAGAGGTACAAGAATGATGTACTGTCAGGAAGGGAAAGGAGAAGGAGAATTTTAAGAAAGAGAAGGTGGACAACAGTCTCAAGTATCACAGAGTGATCAAAGAGAATGAGGAGAACGAAAAGGTCACTGGATTTGGCAACAAGGTCATTAATAGCCTTGGAGAGAGCAGTTTATGTTCTTTCTTGGATGTTTAAAACACCCATTAACAATGAAATATCTTCTACTTAAGTGGCTGAAATTAGTTTCAATTAGAAACATTATACCTTTTGTTCCCTAGGATAAGTTGATCATTCTTATCCAACTAATGTTACTTTAACTTGAATTTATTTTAAAGTGAAGATGAAGTGGTTTAAAAATAGAGAAAAAAGGAAAGGACCTTTACTTTCACTGAGGGAGCTCCCTTTGTGAGAAAATCCTTCTACTAATACTACTGGCCACTTTTTCTGCAACTTTGTTTTAGAGAGTTGCCTTGGGCACTGAGAGGTCAAGTGACTTATCCAGGGCCACACAGCCATGTGCGTCAGAGATGGGACTTGAACACAAGTCTTCTGACTCTGAGGCCAGTTCTCCATCCATTACGCTTCCTTCAATGTCTAAGAGTAAATCAAAACATCACAAAATTAAAGGTGTTGACCTTTTCCAGATTTGTCTTTCTGACTCCACAGGTACAGTCAGTTCTTGATTATTAAAATGGTGGATCAAATGTTCCTTTCAATTTCTTATTACTTTTATCAGGGACTCCCTTTAATTAAGTACTTTGTTTACATAAATAGGATCTCAATTTATTATAACTCAGCAGGAGTTGGAAGGGAAGGACATTTAAGCCAAATTAATTACCTTCCGGCCCCAGGGAAGGTGTGAACCAGCATGTGTAAGAAAAAGCCCAAGCTCTGCTTCAGTATTTTGCAGCATTCTGAGACATGGTACAGTCTGTTTCAAGCATGGAGTATAGAGTGACAAGCAAGGATCATAGCTCTGGATAGTCATGCCTTTTCAGTATGATTTCATTGTCGAAAGTATTGTGAGTTCCCAGAAAATAATGGATGCCCACATGAAAATACATGTTACTAAGACACAGTCTAAAGAAAAACTGTTAAATGGCTTTTGAATTATCATTCCACATCACTGCTCCCCTCTCTTTGTTTGGATAATTGAGAATTGACTACCGAATGTGTCAAATTTGTATCCTGTTTAACGAACAGTTAACAAAAGGAGTTATGGAAAAGGTAGGGTAACATCAGTGAAAAAATAAATCAGTCAAAAATTCTTGCAGGCTTAAAGACAGACCTGGAAAACAAAAGAAAGATATTTCTGATAGAGGCTGCAGGGTAGTTGGTGCATTTGTAGTAGGTACTATTTTGAGTCTTTTATATATATTTATATTTGGTTTCACCTCTCAGCCTAGAGCTATTAAGGTTTTAAGCACTTAGAGTCTCTTGGTTGAAAATGATCTATGTGAAATAAATGGTATTATTATTTTATGAATGAAACTGTACAGGATTTCATATTTAAATTAATGATACAACCAAATTATTCCTTAGGAATGCATTTTAAAAGCAGTTAAAAGACTGGTTATTATTTTAACTAGATAGAGCATATACTAAAATGAATACAATAACTTTTTTTCCCCTTTCTTTGCCCTTAGGATAAGCCTATAATAAATTGAGAAAGTGACCTTTTCTGCCCATCCCCTAGGACAAAAAAAAATCATGACATAGCATGTAGGCAGCAAGTTAAAATAACATACTTAAACTGTGAAGGTACAAATATGTTGCTTTTTTCTTTACTTCTTGCACCTTATGGTAGTAGACATTTTTCCTTCTTTGCATTCTTCCCAATGGAGCAGTCTTTTGATCCATTTTGAACAATGAGAGACTGAAACTTTAATTCAGTAATCATTATGTAATTACTATTTGTGAAGCACTGGTGCCATATATGTAAAGATGAAAGAAGAAACAAGGCTTGTCACCCAGGAGTTTACAGACAGGTAGGAGAGTGGGCATAAGATGAGGCTCCCAGTCTGTCCTCTACTCAGCTGCCAGAGAGATCTTTCTAAAGCTCATCTGGTTATGTCACCTCCTCACTTAATAAAATGTGCTGGTTCCCTGTTACTTCCAGGATCAAATATAAAGTCATTTGGCTTTTAAAACCATTCATTGCTTGGCCCTTTCCCACCTTTCCACTCTCCTTAGGCTTTCCCAGTGACATTGGCCTTTCTACTATTCCGCTATTCCTTCCTGCCACTCCATCTTCAGACTGTTCCTTTTCATCAGCTCTACTTGCTTCATGCCTGAAATGTGTTCTTTTCTCACTTCCACCTCCTGGCGTCCTTGACTTCTTTCAAGACTCAGTTCACGGCTGAGCTCCTGTTCCAACCACCTCCAATACCTGTAAAATATGACTCTAAACAAATTTTAGAGTTATAGAATCCACAAAATGACAAGAGAGAAACAAATCTCCCACTGAAGGCAGCCTGGCAGGTTGAAAGGAAGGGTCTATCTCACTAAGCTGGGAGCCAAGCACAGTCCTGTGCGAGCCACATGGTCCCAGACCCGGGGTGGCCCCAACCAGCTGCATAGACTGGCTAGAGCCGACTTCAGGAGAGTGAATCACTGGGAGCTGTGGCAGTTTCCAGACCTCTCAACCCATAAATGCCAAAGAGAAAGTAGAAGATCAGGGGGGGATCTCTGTTGGAACCAGTAACAGAAGAGCATAGTCTGGCCCCTTTCCTCTGAGTAAGAGGTGGTGGAGGGGTGGTGGCTGCAACTGCTGCCATGTGGCTGCCTCTGGAGCTCCTGGCCTGCAGATCATAGGGGGACCAAGCGACCTTTCAGCAGGTAATCATGCTTGCTTTGACCAGCTTGGATCTGGATTGCGGTCTTGGGTGGTGGTCCTGGGGTGTGTGGCCAGCGTGCCAGAGCTTGGGGTATCTGTAGACAGGGTGCCCTCGTCATAGCTCTGAAATTTGTGAAAACTCCAGTGATTTGGGACACAGCTCTCTCCACTCTGGAAGCAGAGTTCTACCATGGCAAAGAGCTCAAAAGTCAAGGCTGGCAAGATGAGCAAGCAGAGGAAGCACAATCAGACCATACAATCCTTTTTGATAGACAAAAAGGATCAAAGCATGGAACCAGAAGAAGTCAGTGAAGTCAAAACTCCTGCATCAAAAGCTTCTAAGAAAAATATGAATTGATTACAGTCCATGGAGGAGCTCAAGAAGGACTTTGAAAATCAAGTGAGAGAAGTAGAGGAAAAATTGGGAAGAGAAATGAGAATGATGCAAGAAAATAATGAAAAGCAAATCAACAGCCTGCTAAAGGAGACCCAAAAAATACTGAAAAAAAAAAAAAAGACTCAGTTCAAATCCTACCTTCTCAAGAAGCATTTTCAGGTCTTTCATAATTCTAGTGCCTCCTATCTGAGATAGCCTCGAGTTTACCCTGTACTGTATTTATCTTATATGTATATAGTTTCATGTTTTCTCCCCCATTATAAAGGGAATTCTTTGAAGGCAGGGGTATTTTTGTGGGTTTTTTTTTTATTCCCAGGATTCAATGCCTTGCACACAGTAAAGATTAATAAATGCTTGTTGACTTGGCTTGTCGGAAATAACTATGATATATGTCACATGGTGTCAATGTGAAAAGTACAACCTAGAGATCTGGAAAAGTGTACTCTGAAAAATTTAAGAAATGTCACTTTCACTAGGACATTGAGATTGGGAGGAAAAGGAGTAAGATTAAGGGGAAGCTTCCCGGAGGAGGTTGTATCTGCTTTAAACTTGAAAAAATGGATGGGACTTCAAAATTTGGAGATGGGCATATAGTGGAATCCATTCCAGGTTTGAAAAAAAAACAACACATAAATGGGGAAGACCAGGATGAATTGGGGGAGGAGGAGGATGATAACTAAAATGCAGTGTGTATGAAGAGGGGTAATGAAATAAGACTAAGGGGAAAAATAGGACTTATATATGCCTTTGATTATAAAATAGTTTCCATTTCTGGATACCATATATACATATATGCACATGTATGCTTTGTGTAAACCCAAAACAGATAATAGATAGAGAGATAGATAGATGGATGGGTAGGTAGATAGAGTTCAAAGGATTTGTATGTTCTGACAAAATAGATCATAGGTTTTCTGGCATATATTTTATTGAAGAATATATAGAAATAGAACTTAGCAGTCTCTAAGCAGTAAGAATCATACCACATAGTTGTCATGGATCTAGGAATTTTCTGATCCCTGGCATGATGGAAGGCCTTGATGTGAGTTTACTATACATAGACGGGGGCAATGTGCTAAACCTGCCTCCTTTGTCTAGGGCAGGCAAAGGATTACCCCTAGAGGGTACTAGGCTTGAGCTAAAAATGGTTCAGGTGGTATTGTTAAGTTAAGTGTTGAGCATGTTCCTACGGTTGGAGTAATATGTGAAAGCTCAGAAAATCTGTGATGGTTGATGGCTTTGGCCTGCTACCACAATGTATACAAGCATTCATATACATATATATGTATATATGTATATATATATATATATATATATATATATATATATATATATATATATACATATATACATGCACTTTTTTTATTCCTCTTTGAATCTGTCATCTCATCAGTTTAGGGAACTCGGTGTGAAAACTCTCTCCATCAAAGTAGATTACTAATTCATCTTTAACTTAGAGTCTAATAGAGTTTCTTGATGGTCCTGAAAGTTCAAGTGATTTGCTCATGATCCAATAGTAAATATGTGTTGGAGATAGATTTTAGACACAGGTCAACCACTTGAAGTCCTTCACTAAGACTGTAACCTTTATATACATTAAATTATAGCAGCCATTTAAAACATTTTACTTGTGCGGAGCAAAACAGTCATAAAATGTGTAACAATGGAAAGAGTTTGCATTCTTCTTCCATATGGAGTGTATAATCTAAAGGAAAAAATACAAATCAGGATAATGGTAAAACCAATAACATAAACATAAAAGTAGAGACATAACCCATTAGGGTTGGATCGAGATATTTACACAAGGGTTCGTGGGAGAGAAGCGCTATATGGTTGCTGGAGTGATTGGGAGACTGGAATCAGGTGGAGTTAGAGAAGATTGTAATATGTGATATAAATCTTATGAGAAACTTTTAAAAACAGGAAGTAGTTGGATTAATGTGGGAGAAGGCATTCTGCAAAGGACTAATGGCATGAATGAAAACAGATGGGAACAGGCAAGCTGTATCTAGGTTTATAAGCTTGTAATGGATATGAGCTGTGATGTATCAGAAGATAAGAGATCTCCTTTCTAAAGTCTTATCCAGTCTCATGGCTTCAGCAATCAATTTTATGCTAATGCATCCTAAGCATAAATTCTTTACACAGCATTCTCATCAGAATTTCTGTCCTATGTCTCCAGCTTTTTATTGAACTTTTCCAATTAGATGTCTCACCATCACTTAAAATGGAATGTATCCAAAGCTGAACTCATAATCTCTCTAGACTAGAGCTTTCACCTCTCAGGTTACTTTCCATCTATTCCATATGTATCTTGTTCCACATGTATCTTTATTTACATGTTGTCTCCCCCATTAGTAGATAGGTTTCCTGAAGTCAAGGACTGTTTCTTTCTTTCTTTTTATCCTGAGAACTTGGCATAGAGCCTGGCCCATAGTATGTGCCCAATAAAAGTTTGTTGATTGAATGATTAATCCACTTCCTCCCCAAAACAGCTCCCTTTTTTGATGTCTCATTTTTTTCTCCCAGTGTCACCACTATTCTCACAGTCAAAAGGCTTGAATTTTGGGATACGCAGACTTCTTCATCTCATTCATTTTCGTGTTTGATCATTTGCCAGGTCTCATTCTTTCTTCCTTAGAAACTTCTTTTGTATTTGTCCTTTCCTTTTTGTTTCTAATGCTGTTCTAATGTTTCTAATTTTGTTTCTAATGTTGTTTTGTTTGTCAGCCTGCTAATCCAGGTTGTCCTTGCCTCACAACAGGATGATAAGAATAGTTTCCTTACTGATTTCCCTGATCTCCACACATTACAGCCAGATGAATTTTCATTTAAAACACTTTAAAAAAACACATTGATTCTATGATTGAAAACCTCCCAAGACTCCCTATTACTGTTGAAAAATTGATAATAGGACAAAGCATAGCACAGTATCAGGATTCTTGACTTTGGAGTTAGAAGGTTTATTTACTGTTTGTATAACCTCAGGAAAAACATCACTTAATAATAGTAACTTCTATTTATATAGTGCCACTTATATAGCCAAGCGCTATGTTAAGTGCTTTACAAATATTATTTCATTTGATTATGACAATGATCCTGGGAGGTAGGTTCTATGTTTTCCTCCACTTTACAATTGAGGAAACTGAGGTAAATAGAGCAACTTGCCAAAGGCCACACAACTAATAAGCATCTGGGGTCGGATGTGAACTCAGGTCTTCCTGAATCTCAATTTCTTCATCTTTACAGTGAGGATTGTGTTGTCCTCCTAGAAGAGCTCTAAGGAAAATTCTAGTCCTAACTTTTATCATCCTACAGGTAGAATTCAAGGTCCGCCAAATTTTGTTTGAAATCCCCTTTCCATGTTTTTATATCCCAGCTTGAACTCTTTGCTCCAACTCAGAAGGTTTCATTGGTCTGCAAAAACATAAGGGAGCTAGAATAGAGGACCTCCGAGGTCTTTTTTAGCTTTAAATCTTCAATCATATGATCCTATGACATGCTGATATGGGTTTGAGAAATATCATGGAGGCTACTATTACCATACATGGTCAGGTATTTAACAGAGAAGGAACTGAAGAAATTTTGTGATAACTTCAAGATAATTTTGAAAATATTGCTATTGGAGATGATAACAAAGGAGTTTGTAATGGGTGATATTTTGGGATAAAGATGATGAGTTGATTTCAGATGTATTGAGTTTAAATTGTCTGCAGGACATCCACATTAGTGTTATTTTTCAGTTGCAGGTAGTGTTTTATAGTAGATATTAGTGGATATCAGGAAACCTGGGACTTAGTCCTGATTCTATCATAACCTTGCTGTGTGACCTTGGACAATTGACTTAATAACCCTTCCTGCCTCATTTTGCTTATCTAAAATTAAGAGGTTCAGCTAGATGATCTCTAAGGTTCAGGAGGCTCTAATTTTATATGAAATATAATTTCTTCTCAAAAGTGCTATGTCGTTGCCTCGTTTTTGTAAGGTAATGACTCACATTTCTCACAGATTATGCCAGTTGAATGTAAACTCTGATAATCGAGTTAAAACAATTTTAAGTATGTCCCCCGGAACATACTATCTGTTGTTTGAGAACCCAGTCTAATCAAATTGGAAAAGTTTATAGACGATAGTTTGCCTCTGGGCATATTTTTTTCAGGATGATCAATGAGACAAAAATATAAGCCCTAAATTTTATGTAGATAGGTTTTGTTTCTGTACTGATGGCACTGAAATGATGGCAAAGGAGTAGGTGGTGCTAAGACTTGCATGGTTCTTGGACCATTTATCTACCAAAATAATTTAACTGATAATTATTTTAAATGTGTAATCTGCTCAAAAACCAACTTAAACATGAACTTTTGGTGGAACTGATCCACATCATATTGACAATGTTACCATAATTAAATAACAAGATGTCTAGAAGGCATTGCTAAGTGGAAGATTCTCTTTGGGTTGAGTCACATCTTACTGCTGCCAAGCTCCTATCTTAAATACCATTGTTTTCTCATTGATTCTAGAGTACTGTGAATCATGGAACACTGCAAATACATAAGCACCAAAAATTGTACACTGCTAAAGGCACGTAGTAGATGCAAGTAAGCTGTTGTTCAGTCGTTTTTCAGTTGTGTTTGACTCTTCATCACTCCATTTGGGGTTTTCTTGGCAAAGATACTAGAGGAGATTGCCATTTCCTTCTCCTGCTCATTTTGCAGATGAAGAAACTGAGGCAAACAGCTCTAAATGCCTTACCCAGGATCACACAGCTAGCATATGACCAATGATGACCTGGGCTGAAGAAGCTGAATAAAAAACATTGAGGATATAATGACTTGCAAGAGTAGGTTGATGGTTCACATAGCAAGAATGAATAGTAACAGATGGGCACCATGCATGAAATATTACAGAACACAGTATCCATTAGACACTGAAAGAGTCAGCAAAAGGTTTCTAACATGTTGGGTAAATTGTTTGGAAAAAATATAGAAAGACCTGGACATCACATAGGATGAGAGGGTTTGAATGAAATGCAATTGCATCAGTGGAGTACCTGGGCTGATAAAAATGGATCCGCCTAAGTCTATGTAAAATTGGAGAGACTGTTCTATTTGGGTTGAAGATGTAGTTTTACGTCATGAACAGAGGGGTAGTAATTTTTAGAAGTGTACTTTATGTTGAGAAAGGAATGTAGAGGTTGCAGGACCCAGTCAAATGGAACTACGTATTTGGAAAATAAGAGGGACATCTTGCAAAGGAAACATGAGTATTTTGAGAATTCTAGGAGGTTTAATAACAGAATGCACTAAGCAGACTCAGAAATAGTAGTGAGTAACATGGATAGTCAGCAAAATCAAAGATGATGGAAAGGTCCTGAAAGATTAGAAGGGAGAAAAGGTCACTGTTGCCCAGGAGGAAATCTTTCATGACCTTAATGAGCACAGTTTCATTTTAACAGTGAGCATCAGAGAAGGAAGGCAAGGTAGTAAGGAATTATAAGGCCACAGGTATAAACATTACATTTGCAGAAAAGTATATGAGATCAAAAAGTGTAAAAGGCAAAGAACAGAACCTGAAAAGGGGGCACTTCAGTTATTGAGACTTTCAGAGCTAGCAGAAAGATGACTAGAATAATAAAGAAAGGTGTTGCCTAGCAAACTATCCCTACTGTCCAGCAAAAGGAGAGTCACAGTTATAGCATGAGAATTGACCTATAACGGATTAGATCAGATAAAGTTATACAGAATGTGTACAAAATAAATAAAGTAATTTCAGGGAAGTGGAAGGAAAGAAATAAGCATTTATTACACACCTACTATGGGCCAGGCACCATGCTAAGCAACTCACCCATACTATCTCATTTGACTCTGGGAAGTAGGTGCCATTATAATCTCCATTATATAGTTGAGGAAACTGAGGCAGATTGCAATTCAGAGACTTGCCCAGAGTCACCCGGCTAGTGAAGTTATGAGTCCAGATTTGAACTCAGATCTTTCTGACCCTAGATACACTGCCCTATCCATTTTTTTTTTTATCCATTTTATCCATCTTTACCACCTAGCTGTCTTTTGGGGAAAGGCAATGACACTTACCAATATTCACAAAACACTCCTCCTTAGAGTCAAGGTTGTAAATAAATTCTATTATTTTTAAAAATGAATGGACATTAATTACTAAGGCCTAGTAAAAGCAGCCTCTTTTGAAATATATATCTACCTGGTGACAAAATTAGATTAAATTAAATTTAAAAAACGAAGAAGGAAAAAACTCAACAACCTAGTAGAGCAGAAAGCAGGAGCTACAAGTTTATCAATTTGAGCAGGCCAACTGCACAACTAAATGCATGTGAAACTTAACAAATCCCTTGGGGAAACCGACTGGAGGAATTTTCTAGTCTGTGTCGAGTTACTGAGGTGCGACATGGTGGGTTGAACTTTAATGCCTTAGGCAAGTACAATCAAATAGAGACAGCTTAAGATTCCCCCGTGTCCATGAAGGGATCTACTGGCCGTGGCCTAAATGAAGCTTTCAGAGAGGGCGTCAGCACCATCCTGAGTTCTTTTCCTTCAATGGTTTGGTATGTTATTCTGGTTTAAAAGAAATCCAAGTAAGATTTCCTAAGTCTAAGCTTCATAGCTGTTGAAAAAGATTTAAAATTATGATTCATTTCACTGGAGGAAAGAATAATATGAAGAGATTTCCATAAGATTTTTTTTAACTTTTATTTTCAAAGGGCAAATTCTAGTACAGCATATTCTATGTATGGAATCACTTTGGAAATTGGTGATTTGATTCTATTAAAATAGCAGATTCTATTAAAAGGTGACCTTCAAAAACAGTCAGAAGAGAGTTTCCTTCTCCTCTCCTTCCCCCTATACTATAATATAACTTTGCTGAAGTCATTATTGCGTATATAGAGGTCTCTGATTACTCTGCAATTATCTAATACTGAATCAGCTCCTCTGGGTTCAGGGACCCCCAAACCCTGCAACGTCAGATTTCTAATGAGTAGCACTCTGCTGGAAGCAGTGAAGAAGAGGCTGGGTTCTTGGGTTCAAAGGGCATTCAGATGTCTCTGGATTACACCATTCATCCACAAAAGATGCCTCTGCTGGAGGATATATATAATCCAATAGCCTGATTAAATATCTGATTTATATATTAATTTATATTAAATATCTGATTATATATATAATCCAATAGCCTGATTAAAGATCAGCTAGGAGTCTTTAAAGCCAAAGGGACTGGTTAGGCAGGATAGGGCAGGACATTTTGGACTAACAGAAATCCTCTAGATGTTGTCAAAACAGTTCCTTCCATGGGCTTTTCCAAATTGCTAGGACTATGGGTTTCAGGGAGCTCTGTTGCAATAACCCTTCAGCCCCAAATTTTGGTGCTACTCTGTTGATTCTCATATTCATTGTCCATGATCTCTGAACTTCTTCCTAATACTGCTACCCAACTTCATGGTGACCAAGATGTTCTGTCCATTCACACTGCTGATTTGTTCTTAGTGTTTAACCTCTCGTGACCTGGATCTTAAGACCAAATAACCCTTAACTGAAGCCACTAGACAGCTGGCATAGATTCAGGATCTGACTCCACTGCCCTTAGACTTAGGTTAATTCTTGATATCCTCTATTCTCATGTTTTAAACCCCCTCAGTTCCATTAGTGCTTTTATACACTAACACCCCTTCTCTTATCCTAGATTCACCATACCTAATATTCCTAATGATATACATTTTTGGACTTTCCCCTACCCTGCAACCCCTAACCTGGAGTGAGTACATGACATTTTTTGCAGGATTTTCTAAGGGATTTTGTTATTAATAACTATAGGGATATATCAGGCTTTCAATTCATAAAACAAAGTACAAGTTAAAAAGTCTTAGAAGCCAACCTTTACTTTCCACTTAAATGTATAGTTATGCCATCCACATTATGGGGGTTAGGGGAATGGCACCGCTAAGATCCAAAAAATCTGAGTAAAATTTTTTGGCCCTTCCTTCATGCTAGTGAAGAAGTCTGATTTTTTTCATTTTCTTTTATGGGGTGTTTACAGTACCTTATTGTAAAATTTAGATTAAGTAGTTGGTCATATAGACTGTCATCTGCTAGCTTTTGGGTGTCTTTTTTCAGCTTTTGCAAAAGTTCCCCCAAATTCTCATTTAATTTCTTATGCTGACCTGGGACATATTGAAACCTCCATGAAAAAAGTTGCAGTGTGAAAGGGATCATTGTAGAGGTTATAAATTTTAGATATTTTTCATTGATGAGTGCCATGCTCTTTTTTCTTGAAGTAAATCCACTAGTCTAGTTGTTGGGGCTAGTATTACCTTTGAGGGTAAAACTTGGCTTTTTTCACCTCACATTATAGTATTGATGAGAAGGTCCTTCTAAACACCACGTGACTGGAGATTGATTATATGACAGGTGGAAACTACTGTCATTATTTAGAATCTGCCCTCCCTATGAATGATCTTTGCCACCAAATGTCTTCCAATTTAACACTTTTTCCTGACCCTCCCTTACTCCTTCGCACATACCCCATTGGATCTATCTTGGAGTTCCTCTTTCTGTATGGTGGAACCTTTCTAGGACCAAGCTTTTTTGTCGATTTGAGATAACAAATAGGTCCTGTTTTCAATGAATAGTCATAGATTGAATTGCTAGTGCTACCTATTTCCTAAATAGACTTTGATGATTTATTCCTCAGATTCAACTGACTTCATTCTCCACCCACCCCCAGTCACATCCTACAGAGTATTCTTTCTAGTACTCTTTTTCACAAGAGGAAAAAAAAAATAGATTATACCCACAGTGATAGTAACTGATAATATTCATAAACAGTAAAAAGCTATTTTCCCATAAAAGTGTGTTGATTTTCAGTTTTCATATGGATGTGGATATCACACATAAACGATGCAGGTCTTTCAGGAGCCATAGGAGTCTGGTCTAGAACAGAAAGCTTTCTAGCATAAGGTTAATTATCTGCTAGGTAGTTTGTTGAAGAAATAGAGAAAGTAAAATGGCATTAACCATGAAACAGACCCCCTTAGTTTGTCAATTAGTTGTTCAATATATAATTTTTAGTTTTTATTTGATTCAAATGATTATTAGTAATATAAGTAGAATGCAATAAATTGAATTTAAAATGACCCATCTTAGACCCATAAAAGAGATGAGGAAGTTTACTTGTGTCCATTTGTTGGAGAAATTGGAGATTATGAGTATGGAGTCATTGTATTAGTTTTGTTTAATTGAAAAAAAAATGTTACAAGGGAAGCTTACTAGGGAAGAGGAGTGGTATATTAAGAAATGATTGCAATATAAAAACAAAAGATATCAATAAAAATCTAAAAAGCAAAGAAAAACTAAAAGAACTAATGGAATAACTGTTCCCTATAGCCCCTTTTCATGCTTTTTTGCCCCCCTAACAAATTCTTCTCCCAAAATAACAATATTCAAAAATGAAATAGAAAAGCTTAGTATTAGGCAGATTGTAAATTTATACAGTAAAACAGTTGTAAGGACCATTAACCATTTATCACCAAGGTGTCCAATTTGGCATCCAAATGACACCTCTGATTCCCCAAACCAAAAGTCGTCATTCTAACATTAACCGCTCACACATACAACAACATTAAAGTGACTTGGATTTTCTCATAATGATTAAAACCAGTGGCTTATTGTGTTCATGACAAATTCTTTAAAAGATCTTTTTTTTTCTTTGACCCTACAGTGTAAAAAGCTTAAGATCTATCCTTTTGTGGTTGACTTAGGGAATTATTTTCAATTTTGAACTAAATTTTCCAGTATCAAAAGTAAATTGGGTGATGGGTCCAGGATAGAGTTTGACCACTAATATTATAGTCATTAATCTCTTATTTACAAATATCTCTTGTTGAAAAAGTAGTTCTGTGAATTTTGGACTCCTTTTAATAAGCACGAATAAATAGAAACTAAGAAGGTGGGGCAGGTAGCCTTACTTTCTTTCTTTCCTGCAGACACCCCCCCACCCCCCATCCCAACCAGTATTAGCACAGAAACTCTTAATGTGAGGATCAGCTAAGCAGGCACATGACAATAGTCACTGGCTGTCATTAATTATGCCCCCAGGGACTATTATGGATATGTGCAAAGACAGCAGCAGAAGTCCACTGGTACTGGTGATTGTCAAAACAGTCTACATCGTCTCTGGAGGGTCGTGACAGTAACAACATTGTTCAGATATACTTCCAGGATTGCATTTTAAGATGGATTGAGGTATCAACATACCTTCTCCCACTCCACCCCCCATCCCCCAGTGATATTGGGTTCCATTCATTCTTGTTATCTTGTATGTATTTTATGTGACTCTTTGCAATTTCCTGCTGTGGGAATCAACCGTAGGAGAGAAGAGCTGTCTGTCTGCTTTCTGGAATAGTGAAAATTCATGGAGTTGGAAGGTATTTATCCTTGGTCAAATTGATCATCACGTAAATTTGCTTATGAGAATAAATTTTCCCAGGCTTTGAGGGTTACTACATGCTTGCAAGTGTCTTCTGAAATTTCCTTTTTCCTCAGCTAAAGTTGAGAACTCAAAGATTCATAGAATTTTAGAGCTGGAATATACATTAGAGATAGAAGAGTCCAAACCTCTCACTTTTTAAATGAAGTGACTGAAAGCTAGAGAGATTAGAGAGTTAACCAAAATGTCATAGCAAGTTAATTTACTAAATGGAATTTAAAAAATCTCTGTAATTGCTACTCTTGTTCTAAACTTCAAATCTTTTTTAAAAATTATATATCTATTAGAGATCTTTTTTCTTTTCAGATGACTAAAGGAGCCATCACTCAAACATGAAACTTGTCTTTATATGCTCTAATAGTGTACCCAATTTAATCAAAATCAGCTAAGTTCTTTAAAACTTATGAAGGAATTCTGTTTTAAAAAATTGATATAAGGGATGACTCACTGGGTAGGGAAAAGAGGAGGTATATTTTCAGAAATTAAAGTGATATAAAAAGAAAATAAAACAATGAAAATGAGAAAAAAATTGGAAGGAACAAAGAACTAGATAAATGTAAAATGAAGAATGCTTAAGTACAGTAGATAGAAGGGGCTTTTCTTAGTCAAATATTCCTGTGCCATACAAGAAAGCACAGCTGTAAATGTTTTACACTTGAAACTTAAAGGCTCAACTGTGACCTTTTAAAACACACTTGATATAAGTGGAAAAAATTCTCAAAAGGAGAAATTTCAGGGGTCTAATAGAACGTATGTCTACAATTTTCAGATGAACAGGGGTGAAAGTAATGTTTGAAGTTTATTTTGCTTAGAAATGGAAAAGACCTGGTATCATTTAATACATTTGTGATGGAATTGATTGCAATTATATGTACATGCTTAATAAAAGTCACTTCACAATTCTGTGCCTGATAATTTAGAGGATGTGAGGACACATCAGGTGGGAATTCTCCCCATACTAGGATTTATTGAGTGTGTAAGCCATGGATCTATCAGAAAGCCTGAGACTACTTAACAATCACCCTAAGTAGCAAAGGCAGCATACTGACCAAGAAAGAGTCAGCAGTTTATGGGCCATCTTTCAATGTTATGAACAGTCTGGCCTTAGGAGCTCACAACTGGGGCCTGTGCAGTGCTACATTTGAAACAGACACTGAAAATGATCTCGCTGCGTATTACACTCTTAAGTCAAATTTGTTCAGAATTTATATCAATGTGTTCAGTTTTAGTATGGTCACACATTATGGAATGTGACTGTTGTGAGTTAAAGTAGTACAAAAACCCAGAGTGAAGTGGGAAAGATGAAGAAAATGGACTGTTAATCATATGTGTGAAGATAGTATTCTCTGTACTGAGTATTCAGAACTTTGTTAGAAACCTTATTGGGCAATAAAACAATTGTCCATTTCTTCAAAGAACTTATAGTGTTGGTGAAGATACCATGTTAGGCATACACAAATAAAGATGTTAAAGTCACTTTAAAACACAGTCTTCTGCTAGATGCCTCTCCCCACAAAACATTAGCTTGTATTTGTTTTTGAATCTATTTTGTGGGAGAGACAATTAATGGGTTATGATCTTCCCTTAGAACTGTGGTTCTCAAGTTTCCTAATGCCATGACCCTTTAATACTCGTATGTAGGCATATCTGCATGTGGGTGGACTCGCCTGGAGATGGATAGAGGACCAGTGTCTCGGTTCCTTAAGACCATTGGAAATATATGTTTTCGGATGGTCTTAGGCAACCCCCGTGATCCCTGTGAAAGGGTCATTTGACCCCCAAAGGGGTTGCGACCCATAGGTTGAGAACCGCTGCCTTAGAACCAGAAGACCTTAAAGCACCCTGGCTGTGTCCCTGGAAAAGACACTTAACTGGGTAGTTTAGGAAATTATCTTAAACCATAGTTTCAGAGGGAGTGGTAAACTGCATTGAAATTGCAAGTTTCTTCACCTGGGAGTTCCCTATACTAAGGAAATCTTGTGTTCTGCTTTTCCCCCTGTATTTTGCTGGGACTTAATGTAGTGTACCCATCTTTAGCCCTGATAGAAAAGCAAGCATTTCAAGGGCAGGGTCCTTTCTGTCTCTAGCACCTAGCTCAGCGCCGGGCAGAATACATGCTTTTTGATTGTTTGGTTAATTGAAGCAATCAAGTGGCATAGTTAACCAAAGAACAGATTATGGTTTCATGGTCTACCTTGAACACATGCTGACTGTGATACCCTGTGTGGCCCCAGGCAACTTGGTAAGACCAGGACAGCTGGTAGAACAAGTTTCTTCACTGAGTTCCCTACACAGATGAAATCACAGGTCCAAACCTAATATACACACCCACATATACATACATACACACGTATCTGTATATATCAATAGACTGTGGAATTTGTTTAAAGGTATTTATGACTAACAGTCACAAGATGCCTGAATAAAAATGTCATAAGAGTAGAAATAAAATTCTGTATTCAAGGAAGCAAACTATTGTGGCCCTTCTCTGTGCTTTCAAGTTTGGAGCATGACTGTAACCATATATTTTGAATGAGGGAAATATTTTCTCTTGCTTGATATTAAAATATATTTCATTATGTTTCTGTTGAGAAACTAAGACTTTTTTACATATACAACACAGATAAGATATAAGAAGATAAGACATCAATATTTATTAAAATTGATTAACAATGCAAAGGATAAGTAGAAGATAGATGGATTTGAAGTAACCATTTTGGAAAATGTACATTCACTTTTTCCTAGTAAAATTTAATAATTCCAATTAATTGTCTGCTATCTCCTTACATCTAAATACTATAAATGTTATCTAGATTGGAAGCTTTTTCTACAAACTGGTTTTCAAATGCTGATCAATTAAAATATGAAAGCCTTTAAAGTTCACAATTCTCTATAACAATTAAACTTTCATTATATAGCATAAAAAAAAACCTCTCTGAAATGATGATCTGGCACATGAGATAAATCTCAGGTTATTAAAACAGTGCATTATTTTTCTTTCTTTAAATGAATAGACTTGATGGACTTGGGGAAAGAGGGTTTGATCATTGGCATTATTTGCATCATAGCATTGTTCTACAATGAATACTTGATAGGAAACCTAGCCTTGTAAAGGAATGAATTTACTGATGACAGATCTCATAGGTTTCAGGAGATTTTCACTTTTTTAGGTGAGCTTTATGGTTTCAATTGATTTTCTATGACATGAATGAGTTGCAAGTACAAGGAAATTATGCTTTTTCCATTTTGAAAAGTGATGATTATTTCAGTGTTATTGGGGAAACCATGATTTTTGTTAATAAAATACAGAGCATTGAATTCAGCATGTTACAAAAAAGGACAATTTCCTCTTTATAATTAATTGTAGGTATTCCTTCTTCTCTTGAAGAAAAATTATATGTTCAAAAACCATCCACAGGAAGTTAAGAAAGCAACATTTCTTTGAGATTTACATTGATTGCAGCCCTTAGGTAGCTGGTACAATAATTTTGTAACCCAGTAAAATAGGAACTTGTACAAATGTATTTCTCCTCTGGGCATATATATCATATGTATCTGGCAATCTGCTCATAGAATCTGTGTGATTGTTTGTCTATTATAGCACATAAGTTGTCCAAGTTGCAGGATTACCTCATCTGTGTTGGTAAAATAAAAAAGTCAGGATTTTACAGAATGGACACGTATGTAGTTTCAGCAGTGAAGTTATTTATTTACTTTGTTCTGAGACCACCTCACTGGTTGTAAGGTTGGCCCAAGCTGTTAGCACACAATGGAACTTGGTGTCTGACCATAACTGCCTGTCTCACTCAACAGGCAATCAGCATTTTAATTAGTGATGAAAGGAAAGTCATTGTCATCTAGTTGCTTTGTCACAATAGCCCAATAATTTTCCATTGAATAAATAAATAATGTAAGGGAGAACTTTCCCTCATAATGTCATTAAGGGCTCCATTCCCCCCTCCCCCTTTTGTATTTGTATTAACACAGAGCCTACTTGAAAAGGAACAATTATAATAGCTCTCTGACAGCAGCCTTTGGTTTTTTGAGTTGTGGACTTTTCCCTGTTCTATCGCCACTCTGCACTGCATGGTTTGTTTTAAGGTTTAGATAAAGGAAACTCTTGGTGACTGGGTGTCTCTCAGAGGTGTGTGAAAGTGAATGATTGATTTGCTCTGTGCATCCTTGGAACTAGGTAACTTGCATTATGACTCTGATGTACTGTGTAATTGATGCAAGTCCTTTCATAGCATTCTGAGATTGAAATCAATATTCATTTGGAGTGCAGCAACTGTAATAAACTACATTCCTTTTGTAAGCAGTGGTCTAAGGCTTTTGTTAAGGATCAGTTAGGAATGACAGATTAACATTTCGGTTTGGTTAGGGGACTGTTTGAATGGAGAGGAACAATGTCTTCAAAACAATTCCATTTCAACACCTGGTTGCACGGAATTAACTTTTTGATTTCGCAGCCTAGAAACTTCTCTTACCTTTCCTCAAGATTGAAGTTACTCTTTCATCTGTCTATAGACCTTGAATGGAAGAGGAGATTTTTTTTTTCATAAATATGTTTATTTGTAATCACTAATCTTATTTGCATAAGAACTGATTGTATTAATTCTTATAGTGCTATAATTTGCCTGAGGGTTAGTCTTATAATTTTTTTTAAATTTGTTTTTATATCACCTTAGTTTCTAAATAAGACCTTTCCCTCATTCAGGCATTTCTTGTAACAAAGAATTAAAAAAGAAAGAAAAGAAAAAACTATTCATTAAAATTCACCAAGACATCAACCAAGTCTGACAATGTATGTGGTGTTCTGGAAACCTAGTTCCCCACCTTTGCTGTGAAGGGATGGAGGGAAGTACATTTTTCTCATCTCTTCATCAAGGTTCAAGCTTGGTTTTTATAACCACACAGCATTCCATTCTTCCATCCCTTCTTCCCTCCTTCTGTCCCTCCCTCCCTCCCTCCTTCCCTCTTTTTAAATTCTTGCTTCTTTCCCTCCTCCCTCCCTCCATCCCTTCCTTCCCTTTTAATTCCTTCTTTTCTTCCTTAAAACGTAAGATTATCAGGATTTTTTTTTCTACAAACAAAAGGTCCTGTGCTCTGTTTGTTTATGGAATGGTCCTGTGATTTTATTAGTATAGGGAAATTCCACTGAGGAATTTCACTTGCTCCTTATAGTCTCAGAGAGCTGCCAAGGGGCTCAGAGACCTTAAGTGACTTACTTGGGTCACTGAGCCAGTTATGAGTCAGGGAGGGATCTTCCTGATGCTGAGGTTAACTCCCTATCTGCAATGCTGATCTCCCTTTTAATTTATATTTGGAGAGAACACATATATTTATTTTTATAGGTTATACATGTGTAGTCAGAACACATATATTTAGAGAGAGCCTAAATAATCAGTGATATAATAGCCCTACCTTCCTATTAGTCATTCGCATAAAAATTGGTAGAAATGAGATATGCTCAAAGGACTCTCTTTCCAAACCAAAAGATTAGTTTCATACATAATAAGAACTATGTAGAATCTCTTGCAGTGGTCCTCAACCTTCCTAATGCCGCGACTCTTTAATACAGTTCCTCATGTTGTGGTGACCCCCAACCATAAAATTATTTTCGTTTCTACTTCATAACTGTAATTTTGCTACTGTTATGAATCTTAATGTAAATATCTGATATGCAGGATATATTTTCATTATTACAAATTGAACATAACTCACAGGTTGAGAACCGCTCCTTTAGAGTATATTAAACAGAATGAGTATCCCAAAGTACAAATTATATTTTTTTAAAGAAAGAACAACAAAATATAGTATAAGGGATAATAGATTTGGACTTAGAAGACCTGTTTTGTTTTTTCCCCCAGTTTCACCACTTAATGATTCTATGACTGAACATGTCACTTATATCTCTGGACATCAGTTTCCTCATTGATGGAATGAAAACAATAATACTTGCATTTATAGTGTTGCAAGGAAAGTGCTTTATAAACTGTAAATCTATGGATATGCAAGATATATGATTATTATAGAATATTATGCATTCTCAACATTGATGGATGAAATAGGTTTATATGAGAGTTCTCTAGAAATCTTCTAGCATCATGCTGATTTTGTCCTGTCCTGGAGGAAGCTATCATATTCTAGTGAACCAAAGTTTGTGGGTCTAAGTGTCGATTACCTTCTTTACCTTCAGTTTTTCATTCAAGACCTCTGGATATAGAGGTATAGCAGATAGAGTCAGAGTACTTGGGTTCAAATTCTGTTCTTGATTCTTACTAACTCTGTGACCTTAGACAAGTCATTTAACTTCCTTGAATCTCAGTTTTCTTCTCTGTAAAATGAGAAGGTTTGGATTATATGTCCTAAAAGATTCCTTCTTTGATTCTTTGATCCTTTCATATAAAACTATATTATCATGGAAGAGGCTATAGCTCTGTTCTGGGGTATCACTTTGACAGAATGAACATTCTTTTAAAAAGAATCCATCTTTGTCACTAACTAGTTGGTGACCTAGGGTGAGTTACTAAATCTAAGACTCAGTTTCTTTATTTTTATAATGGGGGAAATAGTAGATCTAACTCTCATCGAAGTATTGTTGTGAGGGAGCAATGAGATAATAGATGTGAAATGACTTTGTAAATGGCAAAATACTATACAAATATGAAATACTTGTTTTCTTCCAGACAGCCATATAAAAAGTAGAAAATATAGGTAAAAATTGAAGCATGAAAAGCCCTTTTTCCTTCTTGACTTCTGGGTTGTCAGCATCAAATATGGCTACCAGTTAAGATCTCGTCTCATCTTTTTGACACAAGCTTTTTGACCAGAAGCAATCTGAAAGGTTTCAGAAAGAAATCTGTCTGTGGTAGTTTTGTGTGATATAAATATTACAAGGTCAAATTCATTTTTTTCCCTGTAAAGCTCAATGTTAACCTTACTCTTGGATTCAAAGCTGACCCATGGCATCATTTTTGGGATGAATATCTTTTCCGTTGGAAGGTGTGACCTAATCTCCATATTTCTTCTCTGTATCTTATTTTCTAATTTGACTTTGAGTCAGAATCTCTCTCTCTCTTTTTTTTTTTGCTACATGTATGTTGATGCTGTTCACTCTTAGCAATATATCCCCAAGCTGTTTTAAAAAAATAACAACAAACCCACTATCTTTCCTAATAAAAGTCAATTTCCAAACTATTTGATTTTTGTAGTTTTAGAATAGCTTGATTAGGTCCCTATTAATGTGGATGGGGTAGAGAAGAAGACCGAAGATCACGTCTTTTTTTTCTTTTATTCTATTCATTTTTAGGAATGTGACAGTAAGGAATGGAACACATATGTGCCTATCTCCACACACTTTCTCTTTATCTTACTCAATGTCCAGATAAACATCTTCATTCTTTACCTTTGAAATGTTTATTATTTGTGGTGCACTTTTGAATTCATATTTCTAGTCTCTTTGCTTGTCAGTAATATTTGCTAATAACATTTTAAACTCTATTTACATTGCCCAAATACCAGACCTGCCATTTTGAATTTCTGCTTAAGCAACAATAGCAACATTGTAATAAGTGAGATCAAATTACATCATTAAATAGACCAGTAATATTGTTATACACTAGTATACATTGAAATCTCTAATAATATTAGGTTGACTTTTAAAAAATTCTACAATTCAATTCAGCATATTTATTGAACTTCTACTGTGTGTGCCAAGTACTGCCTTAGGCACTATTGAGGATACAGAGATGAACAGGACACCCTTCCTGACTTTACATATACATTGTAATAATATATGCCAGAATATTGTAAGTACTGGAGGTGAGGGTTGCAGATAAAACACTATTGGAGTATAGCGGGAGGAGAGAATTTCTATTTGGAAGGAGTAAGGAAGGACACATCAAAGAAAGCTTCACAGGAGATATTTGAATTGCATTTAAAAAAAAATGTGTGGTAGACCCAAGTTTTAGAAATGAATGTTAAAAAGTGTTTTTACATGCTACTGGGAAATAAGATATATAGGCAATGGTGTATAGAAATCTATCTTGCCCTAAAAGAAAATATAAGGGAAGGGAATAAGAGAAGGGGGGATGACAAAAGGGAGGGCAGATTGGGAGGAGGGGCAATGAGAATGCATGGTGTCTTAGGGTGGGGGAAGGGGAGAGCTGGAGAGAAAATCTGGAACTCAAAATCTTGTTGAAGTGAATGTTAAAAATTAAAACTAATTAATTAATGAATGAAAAATAAAAATTAGATAAGAAAGTGTAGGATTTGAATAGTTTAAAATGAAAAAGAAGGGCATTGTAGGTATAAGGGCATTTGAGGGACAGCAAAAACATGGAAATGGAAACCTGGTTTCTGGGAATGGTTAATAGGACTGCTTGATTGGAGCATGTTATTCGAAGATGAGTAGTAGGACAAGAAAAGCCTGTGAAACTAGATTTGATCCCTATTATAAAAGGTCTTGAACATCATACTAAAGAGTTAGTACTTTGTTTTGCATAAATTGGAGGGCTGGAGATTCAGAAAAGGAGAGCAGCATTATCAGAGCTATATTTTCAAAAGATTATCTGAGCAGCAAAATGTAGGCTAGACTAGAGGTGGAAGAGACTGGAGGCAGAGAGAGTGATTGGCATAATCCAAGTGAGAAGTTCAGGATCCATTTGCAGATGATAAATTTAAGATAATTGTGGACATTCAGTTGGCATATGTTACAGAGAGTGAAAAGGCAAGGGAATGGGAGATGAAATGTCATTTGTGAGAAAAAAAGATAAGATGCATTTGGGAAGATCAGAAGTTGGGGGAGGGATTATGTGATGTTTGGTGAGGCTGGAAAGATAGTTTGGAACTACCTTGTGCAGGACTTTAAAAGCTAAAGAGAGGAGTTTGTAGTTTAGCCTAATGGCAATAGGGAGCCACTGGAGTTGTCTAGGGGGTTGATAGGGATAGATCTCCAAGAAGCTATAGAAAAAGAAATGAAAGTCAAGTATATAATACATTTAGCACATAAAGCATTTCACAAAAATAGGTCCATCCTCTTGTGGGCTACTTCATTTTTAATTAAACCATGTATCTACCTTGAATTTTATGGGCCTAGTCATGACGTGTGTATTCGGGGTCAGGGTGTACCTGTGTGTGTAACCACATGCTCATACCAAATAAAAGAAGCAAACAAAAGCTTGGTTGGGCATGGGGAGCTTTGTAATTAATTATTTTATTCGTTTGCGATTTGATATTTGCATATTTGCATATTCCCATCACATCTTTGTTTCCGAGCTATAAACAATGCCATTGACACATGGTGTAGATGACAGCATCTCAAGGTTTTCTTCTTATCATAGGGTCAGTTTTCCCACCATTCACTCTTCCCTGAAATTCTGTCATTCTGGTTTATCTCTTTATTTACTATTGTTCATTATGATTCAATAGTGGCTAACAAATTTTTCAAAATGGCCCCACGAAAAACTAGGCTTCTCGAATGTGGTATTTGAACCTCTTCATCTTTCCCTTGCAATCCTCTCCTTCTATTTTTTTCAAGCTCTGCTATAAAAAACTCTTCCTCCAATTACAAATTCTAGCAAGGATTAATCCTTTGTAGCTTCATGCCAAGTGTTCTCTGAGGACCTGCCAGTTTAAGGGAAAGGGTAGTGTTAAATGTGATGTTGTTCATGCCCTTCCTTCCTGTGTTAAGTCTAAGTATTCGCTGCAGTTGACTCAGCTCACTCAGGTTAGCATAATGCCTCAGATTTCAGAGTCTGACTTATGTCAAACTTGGACCACCCTCCGTGGCAGTGGCTTGGGTCAGTGCCAGGCACTTGGATGAGCTCATGGACATATAACACAGTTATACATTTCTTGGTTTCTGAGTTAGGTTCTTTTCTTACACCATCCTTTTCCTGCCACATGGTTTGCATAGATAGAAAGCAAGTTTTCTTTTCTGGCAAAATAATAGGGTTGTTCAGAGAGAGACTTTTTTAGGCCTTGGGTTAAAAGGACTAAAAATCATTTAAATGATTATAAAAAGATGCAGTCTACTTTTTCGAGCCCAGTTTCCCCGTTTTATTTATTTTTGTTCTCTATGCAAAAAGTCTTAGATGAATAATTTCAAGACTATATTCCTTTTAATTTTATAAAAAATGTAGACAAGAATCTCCCCAGAAATTCTTAATGTACAACTCAATTTTCAGTCCAGATTAGGTTTAGTTGGTTTTTCTACCTTTTCATTAATATTCATAAAATTCCATTTATTTGAGAATCTAAGGTCTTCTGTTTAATTTTACAAGTATTCATTGGAATGAAGGTAATATATTTAATAAACGTGAAGCACTTACTCTGTGTTCAAGACATGCTGTTATGCACCAAGGTACATATACATACATATGTGTGTATGTATATACATACCTATATAGATATCTGTGTGTGTGTGTGTGTGTGTGTGTGTGTAATAGCCCTTGCTTTCAAGGAGCTTACAGCCTAGTTGGAGAACAAGATAAATGCACAAATAAAAGGGAAGATCCAAAAAAAACCCTAGGAAAAACAAATAAGAAATTGTGAGGCAAGTTTGGAGGGGAGGTATGTATACATATGTAGATATACACATGCATAAGTGTGTGCGTGTGTATTATTCACCTACATAGAGATAACAATTAAATCCAGGAGAGTTGATATCACCAATCAATTAGTAAGTATTTATTATTTTATTAATCTACTAATTACTAGTGTGTGCTAGACAGTGGTGGGAATATACATTCAATGAATGAATCAATCCCTCCCTGTCCGTAAGGAATTTAATGTACTTTTGATCCAAGATGTCTCCATGAAGGGAATAGCAACAAAATTAAATCTTTTAAAATGAATGGGATTTCTATTGGCAGAGATTAAAAGTAGAAAATTAGAGTTAAGATTGGATTCACATAGGGAATGACATGAAAAAGGCACCAAGGGAGAGAGAGTAAGAAATCAGGTTTGGGCTTTGAATGCCAGGCTTAGAAATATGGATATTTGATGAAAAATGGTGAGTCATTGAAGTTGATGTTTAACAAAGTGATAAGATTAAACAGTGGTGTGAAGGGAGAAAGACAGAAAGTAGAGAGATTAGGCAGGATGATCATTCAGGAAACTTGGAGGGAAACTACCTGGATTATGGGAATGGTAATGGGATATGAGATATACTTTAAAGATAGGATTTAGTTATATTTATATACATATATATGTACACACACATACACATATATGTGGCTAGTAGGTGTGTGAGCAAGATGACTGATTCGAGCCTGAGTGAATGAAATAGGGAAATTTAAAAAATAATAGATTTTAGGAGAAAGACATAAATTTAATGACTGAATTAAAATAGGGAAATTAAGAGGAAGACTATATTTTAGGGAAAGATATGAGTTTACTCTGAAGCATGGAGTTTGGCATGCTTCCAGGAATCCAGGTGGGGATGGCTAGTAGGAAGTCAGAAATGTCAAGTGGAAACCTAGGACAGGATTTCAGGCTAGGGAAAAAGAGTTGGAAAGTATTCACATAGAGGTGGAAGTTGAAGTCAAAAGAATGGAAGAAATATCCAAAATATTGAGGATGGAGCCTTGAGAGTTGCTCATGTGTAAGGAATAGGAAAAAGGAAGAACAATTAGGATACAGCAGCAGTGAGTTTCAGGAGATAACTATATCATGGAAGCCAGGGGAGCAGAGAACATTCAGAGGGAAAGGGTGTATAATAATAGCATAAAATACTACCTTGGGATCAAAGGGGATTAGGCATGAGGGGGGAAAAAAAAGCTGATTGATTTATCAGTTAGTAGTCCGTTGATGATCTTTGAAAGAGCAGTTTTATTAAAGTGATGGGGATAAAAGACAATTTAAGTCAGTAACTAGTGGAGGTGAGAAAGTTGGGGCAAGGAGTTTTGAAAGCTCTTTCAAGTGTTGAGGACCCTTCCATCTGTAGGCCCTATGAAATCTTGTGGAGTTTGGTAATGAAAAAGAGATGAGATAAGAATAGTAGTAAGGGCAACAAACTCAAAGAGAGTTTTTGCCTTTTTTTTTTTTTAATATGGGAACCTGAGCATGTAAATGGAAGGGAAGGAGCCAGTAGAAAGAGGAAAAAATTAGAAAACAAGAGTGAGGTGCCTGACTGAAAAAGGTCTTAGAGGAGGAAGAAAAATTTGGAATTGAAGACACAGATGAAGAAGTTAACTTTGACAAGGAGAGCCACTTTTTCCTTGAAGATAGAAAGAAAAAATGGACATAAGGAAGAGATGTTTCAGGGAGAGGAATGGAAGGAATTGGTATGATAACTCAATAAAAGAAGACATGATTATTATATCTTTGGGAAATTCACTGTGGAAAATATGATAGGATATTGATAAGAGATAAATAAAAAAGATTTTGAGTAACTTAGCTAAGGTTAAGACAGCATGAATTTATAGTGGGCTAAATCGGTGCAATTACATTTTCTAACAGTATATTTCAGGCTGACACCAGGACAGAGAAGAGAAAGGGAACTGAGGAGGCATTGCCCAGGGCTGAGGACTGGCAGGACAGGAGTGCCAGAAAGTCAACGGGTCAGAAGGTTGTTAAGTAGCGGGCAAAATGCATTGCTGAAATAGCTAATCATGGGGTCTAGAATGGGTAGGGAGGCAAGTGAAGCCACATTTGTGCAATAACTAGGAAAATAGAAAGTGGCTAAGTAGCAGGAGGCCAGAATGAATACCTGGAGCCATTTCATAGGAACAAAGAATAAAAAGCCAAAATTTCAGAATTCAACTATTGTAAAAGTAAAAAGTAATATGAAGACATAAAACAAACATATGTGTTTCTTCCCTCTAACCAATCTACAATTTTTCTTTTTATTATATAATGAATACTTGCTTATAAGTGATTCTATTCCACATTTCTCTTCTCTTTTTCTTCCTTTTAAATATGTGAATTTGCAAGAGAAAGAGTAGAAATCCAAGGAACTATGTAGATGTTTAGCAGCAATTATGGCTGGAGGTCTGTGGATTAAAAGTCAGAGAAAAAATAAAGGTTGACACAAATATTCATACTCAAGTGTACCTTTATCTGTATTTCTTTTCTTATCCATAGAATACTATAAAGGCAAACACACACAAATCCCCCCCCCCACTTACATACAACCCCCCTTATATGCATCCAACACCCCACTACCCCATGCATGCGTGCGCATACACACACGTGCACAAACACACAGTGAATAGCTTTCAATTCAGTTATGACCCTGACTATTTTTTGTTAACTCAGACACACTTTCTTATTAAAGATCGCTTACTCTTTCATGAAGTTAAAGAGTTTACTGCAATTCAGTGGTCCTTCCCTTGCTTGATCCGTTACTTAGTTCACCCTTTGGTTTCTACACTTTTTTCTTGATTTTTTTTTTTGGTTTCTACACTTTTTTCTTGATTTTTTTTTTGGTTTCTACACTTTTTTCTTGATTTTTTTTTTTCTTTCTGTATTCCTTTGCCTTGTCCACCAAGATATAGCAAAATGATTTTGTACCCTGTAAATGTGAGCTTTGTTCTTGATAAATAACCTGGAGTTTTACCAGAGAGGGAAACATTTCCTGTAGATCTTTTACCTAGAAACTCTTTTGTTAATATTATTTTGTGTTCTTTTTTTGTTTGCTTGGTTTTTGAGTAAAGCTTTTGCTATGTAACAAAAATAATTTTTAAAAAACCCTATAATTTATTATTTTTTACTATTGCATTTTTTTAACCAGGCCATAAGATTTCTTTCTAATGCAGGTATAAAGGAGAAAATAAACCAGAAATAATTAAGTATGAGTTAGCTAAGAGTTAATAACTAAGTGTTTATAGTTAAGCCAACCATTAGCTGCAAACAGATAGAGTCTCTTCTTTTTTCTCTTCAGGACTGGGTCTCATCAGTATGTAATTAATTTCACTTTTATTAAGCCCCGTGGAAATAGTCTTCCTTTTTTTGGAGGGTGGTGGTGGAGATAAGCAACATTAGTTAGGTCTACAGCAATTAGAATGCCTATTTTCCTTGTTAAGTGACTAACTTTGATTCCTCTCTTCTAATACACTTCAAAATTTGTCCTTTATTTTTAAATCATCACTTATTTACCATTTGGCAAGATGTTTAATAACAAACTGTGATTAACTACATCGAAAATTGAGGAGAACATGGTCAAAAGTGTCAATCATTGCTCTGAAGAAGCTATTTTTAAAAAATGGATTCAGAAGGAGTAAGGAAACAGGAGGGAAAGTTTTGGTTCGAGAGCCCGAATTTCACAGTTCAAGATGTCAAAAGTAGAATGTGAAAGATAAAATAAGAACAGTAATAATAAAAGTAGTGTTTATATAGTACTTTAAGATTTATATATATTATTGTGTTTGAAGTGTATCCTTTATCCTCATCAACCCACCAGTCCACCAGGGGTGTTTGTGTGTGTGTGTTTGTGTGTGTGTGTTTGTGTGTGTGTGTGTCTGTGTGTGTGTGTGTGTGAAGATAGATTGATGGATAGATAGATATAGAAAGCTTTATTTATTGGATTTAGTTACTTGAGAAGCTTTTGGAGGGAGTGGTAGTCTGTGAAATGTATCTTACATCTAACTAGTACTGAAAATTCCTAATGTATACACTCCTTCTACCAATGTGGATTCATACCCACTCTGCAACTTAGAGACTTAAAAAATTGTTTGAGGTAGGGCAGGATTGAGAGGTTACATGTCTTGTCCTGGGTCACATAGCCAATATGTGTCAAGAGGCAGAACTTCAACTAAGATCTTCCTGACTCTAAAGACGATTTTCTGGACTGTAAAAATGTGCAATGATTAGGTCAAACCCACTGTTTTTGTTAATAGGTTTTGTTAACAAGTAGACTTTTTATTGTGAAATCATACCCACCTGTACTCCTGGTTATTTTGTTTTTATTTGTGAAATGAGGTGTGAAAGTTGATGATTTTAGTTCTGGTGAACTATTCTCTTATTATTCCTGATTCCCTCCCATGATTATGCAGGGTCCTTGAAGAAAAGGTCTGTTCCTTAGAAAGGGAAATTCTACTAATTTTTCTATTCAACACCGTTTAAAATCGGCACACTAAGAAGTGAAAAAGGATTAGAACAATGACCTCAGGGAAGGGATAGAGTTGATATATATGTATGTATGTATGTATGTATATGTATGTCTGTAGATAGATAGATAGATAGATAGATAGATAGATAGATAGATAGGTAGATAGGTAGATGATGGACAGCAGCTAGGTGGTACAGTAGAAAGAGTTCTGGGCATGAATTTGGGAAGATTTTTCTTGATGAGTTCAAATCTGGCCTCAGACACTTAGTAGCTGTTTGACCCTGGATGAGTCACTTTACTCTTTTTGCCTCAGTTTCCTCATCTGTAAAATGAGCTGGTGAAGAAAATGACAAACCACTCCAATATCTTTGCTGAGAAAATCCCAAAAAACAGTCATGGAGAGGACATGCCAGAAAATGACTAAACAAAAATGTGTATATGTATGTGTATATATGTATGTATGTATGTAAACACATATGTATATGTGTATATACCTATACACACGTGTGTGATAATATGTGTATACTCTCAAGAAATCCAGCCTCAAATTGTGAATTAATTAATTTAAATGTCATTCATTAATCACTCACAATGTGCACTATGCCAGGTACTATTGGGAGAATCAGAAACATTTGAGGTACAGTCTGTATCATCATGGAGCCTAGCAGATGGTTGTATGACACATGTATTACTAAAGAGAACTAAGATTTTTCACATCTAAGAAACAAGCTCAGCTGGTCATTTGTCTTTTTAAGTCTTAGGTCTTCCAAGGGAATATGCAAAATGTACATGGAGTGTTTGTTGACCACAACAATGTCAAGGTGGTAGAGTCACTAGTTGGCTTCAGAATTCCCCAAACAGTGTCTTGGTTTCCACACCTCATGCCTCTGATGTCAGTGGTCTTTCTTATCTGCCTGTGTGAATCGTATCATCCTTCAGCTATGCCTTTAAAAATGCAAATCTGAAGTGCAGCTTTAAAAATATGCGTATCATCTGGCTGTTGAGAGGTGCAAAGAGTAAACCTACACATTTAGACTTCAACCATTGAAGCAAAGACAGAAAGATGATTGAATTCAGTCTTAAATTTTATAGAACTAAATTTAATGGTGAGCACAATCACACTCTGTGGTGATTGTTTTCAGTGCTGCCTTATTAAGTTATATAATGGCAAGAGTTCAAACCCAGCGATTGTTGAAATGGTAAATTTAAGGGGTATTTTAGACTGCTTGCCAATATGCGAGGATGAGGGTTTTCAGGACGCAGAAAACATTATTTCCACCTCACCATTTCTGCAGCATATAATTCTTATTTGAATAGTTTGGAGGGTTGAGATTTAATACCCTGCTTTTTAAAATGTTTTAAAAATCTTGTTTTATTCCCCCAAGATTTGTTTTTGCTGTTGCGATTAGATGATGACAGCTAGCTGGCTTTTAAAATTGATCAGGAAGTAGCCTGGCAGTCGTTCTGTGTTGTAATAGCACTTTAATGGATATGAGCTATTCACCCAGATCAGACTCAATGTCAAAACAGGCAAAAATACAGCTGTCACTCTGGACAACAAGGTACACATATGCAAACAGCTGCTTTACACACTGGAAGAAAAGCATTTTAAAGTAATATTTAAAGGTGTGCATGTGTGCGTATGTGTGTGCGTGCGTGCATGTGTGTGTACTCTAAGGTATATGTTTGCAGTCTATAGCAAGACTACAGTAAATATCTCTTTTATACCTGTATATGGGAATATGTCGGATGTGAGATATAATCTCACATATATTGTGAAGAAGGATATGGGACAGGGATTTTTCTTAATTAGAGCTGATTTTTGCCAAATGCCTCTAGATGGGTAGCTCACTTAGCATACATTGCTAATGAGTTTAAGAACACTGGATCCATCTCAGGCCACTTAGCCCCATTCTGTTACTTGGCCAAACACATCTTCATCCTTGGCTGGCAAAAGCATTCTATAGGAAAGGTAGGGTGATAGAGTTTTACCACATAGATAAGCACAAAATCAACATAGTTATGAGGGAAAACAAAAGAAAACAGGCAAAGCATGCTTCCCATGGACAGTGGGTCATATGAAGGGTAAGCGATTATGCTTAGATCTGGAAACACTCTTAATGTTCTCAAAATTCTTCGATGCCTTCCTGTTATCCACAGAATAAAGTTCATCACAATTTTACCTGACATTCAAGGCTCTCTACAGTTTGCTGCCATGCTACCTTTCCAGCCTTATTTATTTTTATTACCATTCTCTGTCTCATAAACATGCTCTGCATTCTCCTGACTGTAGCTTTTCCTTATGCCTGGAACATCTTCCCTTTCACTCTTCAACTGCTGAATTCATACAAGTCCTTTTTAAGAGCAGCTCAAATGCAAATTATTTCATAAAGTCTTCCCTGATTTATCCATAGCAACCCTCTTATTTATATATCAGATAATATTTTAGTTAATGCCTGTCTCAAGTACATTGCAGGATATGTTGTGTATTGTACTTATTTGAATTTACATCTAACAAATGCTAACAGATATTAGTGTCTCCTTCACAATTACCTGATATTTATCTTCTATTTTCTTATCTGTGTTAGTGTTTTCCCCAGTAGGAATGTAAGCTGCTTGAGGATAGGAATTGTTTCATTTTTGTTTTTGTATACCCAATGCATAGTATAGTGAGCATTGCATAATAAGTATATTGTAAATGCTTGTTGAATTGAACTGTAAGTTCTCTGAAGGCAGAGACCATTATCTCCCTTAATGATACAGAAGACCGAAGCTCTGGAATCAGAGGGCTTGGGTTCAAATTGCAATTCTGATGCAATTTATGTGACATAAAAATAGTAATTTAAAAATAATAATATCTAGTTAGAGGTTTTCAAAATTCTTTGCAAATATTATCTCATTTTATACTAATAGCAACCTGGGAAGTAGGCACTATTCTATCACCATTTTTTTTTTTTTGGAAGGGGGAAGGTAGGGCAATTGGGGTTAAGTGACTTGCCTAAAGTCACACAGCTAGTTTTTTGTGTTAAGTGTCTGGGGCTGGATTTGAACTCAGGTCCTCCTGACTCCAGGGCCGGTGCTGTATTCACTGTGCCACATAGCTGGCCCAATTGCACCACCTAGCCACCCCCATCACCATCGAGGAAACTGAGGCAGATAGAAATTATGTGACTATAAGTGTTTAAAGCTGGATTTAAACTCAAGTCTTCTACCTCCAGATTCAGAATTCTCCATTGTGCCACCTTTGCCGTCTAGATGTCACTTGTGTGACTTCTTACTAATTGTATCACTTAATCTCCCTGAGTATCAGTTTCCCCACGTGTAAAATGAGAGGATTAACTTTTTACTTACCTTTTAGCTCTAACTTTATGATCTAATGACCTCCTAAAGCAACAGTCCTCTGCAAATAGTAGTAGTTTAATATATACCTATAACATTTCAATAATTATTATTATTGTAATTTGCATTTAGATAGGGATTTATAATTTTAAGAATGCTTTCACAAATGTTTAATTTGATCTTTAAAAATCATCCAATGATGTTGGGAGGGCAGGTATTATCCCATTTTACAGGTGAGAAAAATGGGAAATGCAAAAGTAAATTGCCCAAAGTAAAAAACAAAATAGTTTGTGACATAAGTATAACCCAAATATTCTTTCCATTTTATTCTACTGCTTCTCTCTCTATATGAAATGCATGCAAATGATGTCTTTATGAAGCTACCAATTTAATTGGAAGCCAAAGTACTAATTTTATCCTGCCCATCTTTATTATGCACATAGGGCATTTCAGAATCAGAACTTTCACTGACATCAGCTTTAAATTCAGACTCAAAGGAACAGCCCTCCAACTGACCAGATCCCATTAACTTAGTTCAGTAGCTCCATGGAGACAAAAAATCGATTCACATAAGATGCACAATTTGTAAAGGCTTTTGCCTATATGATACCAAAACATTTGAATGAAAAGTAAGAAATTCAGTCAACATATATACACATACCAATGTATCTATAAAACATGCATACACCTCTATATGCTAGCAAATCCCTCCTAAGTTTTATCTTTTATGGGTGAAATATTGACAGTTCCACAATGAAGTAATCAAGGGGGATTTATCGTGTGCCTACTATAAGGAAGGTGCCATGCCTTCCTTACTGGGGATACAGCATATAATCAGACAGAATATATGTGTATATATGAAGACAGATATGCTCGTGTAGATGTATACATGTATGTATCATAAAGCAGTGAAGATAGGATATCTGAAATATATGCACATATGATATGTCATAGGTTTATGAAAACAGAATAGTTGGACTCCTGAGTTTCTCACTTTCCATTCAAGTGTTCTGTCATCATATATTCAAAACTTTTTTAAAAAATAGTTCATTTTGGATGAATCTATTATTATGTTTCCATGTACATATTGCATATGTACACCTATAGAACTATATATGTATATGCAGACACACATACATGTACAGATAATATACATACATATGTATATCCACAAATATGCATATGTACATACGTATGTTCCAAATATAGAGTGTGTGAACCAGCTAATGTCCATCAGTGATCAGAAAAAAAGCTTGATTAATAGCTTGTTTATTTTATTAGTGACTTCTATCCCATAGTAGGACAAATTTTCTCCCAAATCAAGCTTGTGTAAAAACTAGGATGCCCTGTATAATTGCACACTGAAGACTAGAGAAAGTTTGAATAAGGTCTCAGTAGTAATGTAGTAGTAATTTCCCCACAATCCTGTACGAGTCCTGATCCTGTTGCTCCAACATAGAGGAGGAAAGTGGTCCCTACTCACACCTTTCAAGGGAGTCCCTACATCTCATCCTCAAGACTCAGAGTCAGGGGTCTCATTAAACTTGTCAATTCTTCATCCCTCCATGCCTTCCAGGAAGGATTGAATTGTGAGTTTTAGGAGATTTCTGAGAATCCTCTTCTTTTTCTCCCAAATACTTTTAATCCCCAAAGAGTTCTATACTTTATTCCCAACTCAGAGCTCACTTAATCCCTCTCTGCCTCAGTTCCCTTATATGTAAAATAGGAATGATAATAGATTCTACCTCACAGAAATATTATGAGGATCAAATGAATTAACATATGTAAAACAGCAAATCTTAAAACACTATATAAATGCTATTACTACTATATTTATATATAATATAGAATTATATTATATTAAATATATTAAATACATTATTTAAAAATGATATATAATTACATATGTACATCTTTTCTCCACTGACATAATGCGAAGTCCTTGAAGGCAGGGGCTATTTCATTTTATCTTTGTATCCCTAGTACCTAGTACAGTACTTTTAATTTCTTAAGTACTTTAAAAATGCTTACAAGCAACCAAGTGGTGCTGTGGATAGAATACCAGCCCTGGAGTCAGGAGAACATGAGTTCAAATTTGTCCTCAGACACTTAATAGCTATGTGACCCTGGGCAAGTCACTTAATCCCGATTACCTAAAATAAATTTAAAAAGCTTATTGATTGATTGTAACTCAAGATGTAACTGTTGATTGAAGTAACTGAAGATGTTTAGTTTGGAGAAGAGAAGACTTGGGGATGAAGGAGGGGGGTATGTGATCAATAACTGTCTCCATACATTTGAAGAGCAGTCCCTATAGAAGAGGAATTTAGATTCACTCTGGTCCTAGAAAGTAGAATATGTAGTAGTGAGTGAAAGCTACAAAGGTGGATTTGAGATTGATGCAATGAGAAACAGTGCCTTTTAGAGCTGTCCAGAAGTAGAATGGACTGCCTCCAAAGGCTGTGAGCTCCTGTGACTGGTAGGTTTCAAACAAAGGCAAGATGACCACTTTCTGGTGATAGTAGAGGGGATTCTCATTCAAGTATGGTTTATGGTTTGACCAAGGTGGTTTTTAATGTTTCTTTCAATTCTGAGAATTATGTAAGATGATGGAAAAGAACTATCATTTTGCTACTGTAATTTTGGGAGGAGAGGAGAGATTCAGATGAATAATGGCAGAGTGTGTCTTGCTAGAATACTCTGATTTTGGATGTACCAATTTTTGCTGTTGAGAGAATGTTGCTGGGGTCAAGGTATCAAGTGATATAGTAGGCACAGTCAGAAAAGACTAACTCCAGAAAATAGTAGTGGTCACCAAAGTTCCTTTTCTCTACTAAATGTAAAATAAAATCAAGCTTAAAGAACTCTCAAAATTTGCTTTATTTTCATACACATCATTGATTTTTTTTATTAGCTAGTTTTTAATGGTTTTTTTTGTTTGACTATTGAGTTTTACTTGAGAAAAATCACCACGTTCAGTTAAATCCAATAGATGATGGTAGAATTTAAGAAACTCAGATTTTAAAATTTATTACAGGCAACAAAGTATTTTTTTTTAAAAGAAGCAGCCATGATCTACTGCAAACTTTATGAAGCTGTATAAGGCATGATCAAATTTTCAAATAGTTCTTATACAATCACTACCTTCTATTTTACAGTAAACTTTAAAAAGTCTGGGGTAACAGTCTGGAAAAGACTGATGTTGGAAAAGATTGAAGACCAAAGGATCAGGGGATGGCAAAGGATTAGATGGATAGATAATGTCATGCAAACAATGAAATTAGTGAACAGTCTTCAAGAGAAGGTGGTTGACAGAAAGACCTGGAGTTCTATGGTTCGTGGGATCATGAAGAGTCAGATATGATTTAACAACTGAACAACAATGAAATAAATCATTTGAATTTTGAAAATAATGATCTTCCATATTTTTAAGCCTCATTTCCCATATTTTACCTTCCTACTCCCTGGCAGTCTTTTAATCTGATATGATAATTGTGTTTATGTGGGGAAGAAACTTTTATTTACTTTTAGGAAAAATTTAAATAATTCAGTATGGTTTAAAAAATACATTAGTTGTACACTATGATTTTTCATTGCATCCCTATATTCAATTCAGTTCAATCCAATAAGCATTTATTAAGTTCCTACCATGGGCAAGTTGAGGGATAGTGTTGTGATAATGGATAGAAGGTCTGTCTTGGAGTCAGAAAAACCTGGGTTCATGTCACAGGCAATTGACTTAACCTCTTATTGTCCTAGGGACCTCTCTGATACTATGTGTTGTAGACACATCACTCATCTACATAGGCAGAAAAAGTTTCTACACTAAGAGTAGAATAATCAGATGAAATCACAAGTCCAGACCATTAAAACAAACATATAAGACACTGTGCTAGGGCTGTGAAGAATGAAAATACCAGAGTCTATGTCCTGACAGGTTTTGTTCTTATTATCTACCAGTGGTGTATACATATACACATGAGAAGTACAGAGTAAGATTATATTATGGGCAAAGGAAGATTTCCGACAAAGTGTCCTAGGAAAATCTGAGGAAGAAGAGACCATTTTGAGCCAGTTATACCAGAGAAGACTTCAAGGAGGAAGTATCATCCAAACCTTTAAAAGAAATATGATTTTAAGAGTGCCAGTATTTAGGGGCAGCCTGTATTCAGATCTAATTAATGTAATTAAGGTACATTTCTCTATCAGTTGTTGTTCAATAACATGCAGGGCTCATACCTGCTTCTTTGTTTATATTGTTGGTATTCTGAGTGAACTAAACAGACCATTAAGTTGGAAAAAAATGTTAACATAGGTAAGGTGGACAGTTACTAAGCATTCACAGACTTTATCCAGTTGTATATGCTACCCACCTATATTCATATTATTCTCTCCTTGGATAAATACAGATTGTATAAAATAAGCAGTCACTCTAAGTAGGAGCAAGTATTGTAATAATGAAAAAATCTTGTTTCATTTTCTTGCTAGGATAATTACGGACTTTTTTTTTTCCTCTTTAAATTTATAGGCGGGTTTTTAGGTTGGGTCAAAATAATCACATTTTTGATGTCTTGATTTTCTTTCTTTTTGAAAGTGCATTTTTATAATTTGGTTGTCATTTTCTCCCATGTTACATATGAAATACGTAAAAGTAAAATGATAATGGAGGAAAATGAACCCTCTAAACGAAAAGTAATTTGATTTGAGATGGTTGATGGAAAAAAAACATCTTAAAAACATGACTTGAAAAGGTTGTATGATATATAATTTTTTTATTCTTATGTTATTGTTCTATTTTAACTACTTTGGGGGCCATTTTTCTATTCTTTTAGTATGAACAATAAAAACAAAATGGCCTTGGTTCTCTATGTAACCCATGGAAGATTGAAGATTCAGAGTATCTCCTCTATTATTATTACTTGGTCTTTTAGGATATCTTTGTATTTAGCCAAAAGATGTAGTTTTGTTTTTGTAAAAGAAAGCATACTGGGCTATAGGGTATAGCCATTGTATATATATACACACATATACATGCACAGACATATGCATATACATATATGTATATATGTGCATGTGTAATATCTATCTATCTAGTCATTAAGCATAACATTAAAACAATAATATTTAATCTTGTCTAAAAAACTGCTTCCTCAAGTTCAGGGATTTCCCTTCTTTTTCAATTCTTGGCTGTTGAGGAAAAGTGTTACTTTTTTTAACTTTTAAAATGACAAGCATTTGTGTACACTATGCACAAACAAGTGATTGAAAAATGAAAAAAAAAGTGAGTCTTCCAGACATCATATTTATACGTATTGCAACCAATCCAGGTTGTTCATCTATTCTGTTGAATTTACTGTACTGATCAGTTGTTTTGGCGCTGTGTAGACGACATGAGAGGACCACTTATTTTCAATTTACTAAACCTTTATTTAGTATTCACTATGTGTAAGGCACCTTTTCAGAGGAATTTAGAATATTGTACACCTATTGAATCTGGCTGGTTATTCATCTTTGGCTTTCCTAAAGATCATCTTGTCAAGATCTCCCATTTTACAGATGAGGAAACGGAGGCCCTTAGTAGGAAAGTCACATCTTTAATATCAAATAAGCAGCAGTGAACAGAAGTAGAATCCAAACTAAAGTCCGTTGATGCTAATTCTAGAGTTTTTTTCCTTGAATGGCTCTCCATCAATGTGCAAAAAAAATTAAAGAATCTGATTATCTATGCCTCCTTTCTATTTATATTATTGTTTCCTAAGTGAGGATTTTTGCCTCTTTTAATGAAGGACTTGAAAAATAAAATTCCCTTGGTCAAAGATAAAGTCGTTTTAGAGGTTGTTTTACTTGAGCTAGTTTAGATCGTTGTTATGATCTGTGTGCGTCTTTCTTTTTTAATTTTTTTTTTTTTTTTTTTGCTTTTTGGAGGTGGGAGGGCAGGGCAATTGGGGTTAAGTGACTTGCTCAAGGTCCCACGGCTAATTTTGTGTTAAGTGTCTGAGGTCACATTTGAACTCAGGTCCTTCTGACTCCAGGGCCAGTGCTCTATTCATTGCTCCACTAGCCACCCCTGTGTGTATCTTTCTGCTTTATCTGCCCAGCTAAATTGTAACTTTTTTTTCTATTCTCCATGACCCAAATTAAATGATTTATTAGGTGTTTAATAAATAGTTTTTTGGTTTCAGAATTAGTTTTAGCCCTTGTGTTCGTTCATGCAGTTTAGATTATGTGATGGTAGGGATAAAGATCATTGACTCTAGAGTCAGAGGTCTCTGTTAAAATCCAGCTGCTAATGCTTAACACCCATGTGAACTTGAACTCACTCTACCTCTTGACCCTCACTTTACTGTAAATGATGGAACTGGACTGGATGGCTACTGAGACAGGCCCCCTGTCCTAAATCTAGGAGCCTCTGAGACTCCAGCACATTGAGTGGATACCTTGTGGCAAATCTTGGAAGGATGTGGACAAGAGTCACACAGGAGGTGTATGGCACAGATGAACTGTGATCCAGGTCATTTGGGGGGAACATCCAATTTGATGAAAATGTGGACCCATTTGAGTATTTAAGTTATGCGCAAAGTGACTTTACAAAGAGCCTTTCTTCAATTCTTTAAGTTTGTTCAAGTTGTTACGTATGCCACATATGTTTTACTTAAAATGGTTATTTCTGGGAATAATTTAAATATGGTTTGGGTGCACACTTGTGTAAGATTTGTACCCTGCCAGCTCTGAACAAAGACTTCATGGTGTCTGCAGGCTAAAACAGGGTAAAAAACCATTTAAGCATATACAATAATAAGACAAATTAGATGTTTTAAGTGATTGAAATTTAGCAGATAAAACACTGTTTTGTGTCTCTGTTTTAGAAGTGGGAGGGAATAAAGGATACTGCAGAGCAGAATTGGAAGTTTATTTTAAGTGTAATGCTTAGTAATACTCAGTAGGATATTGTTGCAGAATGGTTGTGACCTTTAGCAAAAACATGTTATGAACTGAAGACAGAGTTTAGTGTTGTGCACTTGAGTAGAATGCTTTATTCGTGGTTTGGATTTATTTTGATAAAAATAATAAGAAAAACAATAGTGGTAGCAACAGGAGCAACTTAAACCCATTATGGTTCTGCTTAATCTTAAAATCATCATTATATCACTTAAATAGAACTTGGTATAACTTCCAAATTAAGGAGAGAGTTCCACTACCTTGTCTGATTAATCACTTGACACATGAAACAACATCTTCCTCTTGTTGAATTCTTTTCTAGTAACATCAGAATGTCATTTGGACTGGTTAAGTGTACAATTATTATCACATGGAAGGAAATCTAGAGATTGAAAGCCTTAAGTTTGAATCGAAAGGTCATCTTGAACCTGCGGATGATGATGATTCCCCAAAATACCTTGGTCTCCTCCAGGCAATTCACATTGAGCATAAAGATATCAAAGAGAATGATGTAATTGAATACTTTTAAGAGAGTTATTGGCATCCAGAAATCAAAGTTAAATGAGAAGAACATATTTAAAGCAATTAATACCTGCACATTATCAATTTTAATGTATACTTTCAGAGCCCTAAAATGGACTACAACAGAATTTTTTAAAAATCTGCACCATATTAATGAACATCCATCACCTTAAGGCAGATATAGAAAGAGTAATGCTACCTTGCCGGAAGGGAGGACGAGGATTGGTATACATTTATAGAGTACAGGATAAATATGTCAAAAACCTACAGAAATATCAACAGTAATTAAAGCTGATAATAGGTACATGTCATTGAATTTAATGAATATAACTAAAAGGTGATTTACCTGTAGATAGGGTCTAGCAAATAGTTGAGATATGATAATAGGATCTAAAAGCCCTCTGTGGGCAATGCCTACATGAACTGAGCATATTAACTGAATAGGAACAATGTCTGAGTCATGTGAATTTGTTTGTGGAAGCAGAGAGCTTAATGACCCCAAGTAACTACTGCAGAGTGGCTATACTTGAGAAGCCTGGGTATAGTTATCAAGGTAGATTTTGCAAGAAAATGATAGAAACATCACAGTAGGCTGTATAAACTTAGCATCTACTGAATAACTATCAAGAAAATACTTAGTGGCTAGAATGACACATCAGAAGCTAGCTATCTTGTATGGACTAAAAGATGACAAATCCCCATACTACAAATATAAATTTTAAAATATTCACAAGAATTCAACCAATAAACTATGATGGAAATGAACCATGATCAATCTGAACTATTACCTAATGTTGTCATATGTAACATTGATTCAAAAAGAGTTTAAAGAAAAGCATATTTAATCGATGGTACCATACCAAATACACATGATATCTATCTAAGCTCTGTGAAACAGAAAAATGTCAAAATAAAGAGATCTCCCAAAGAAAAAAATCATTTGAGTAATAATTATAATAATAAAATAATAATAATAACAACAAAATTTTATAGCATTTATTATGCACCAAGAACCATTCCAAGAACTTTAAAATATTATTTCATTTGAACCTCACAACAACATTCACAAGTATTATTATTATTATTATTATTATTTCCATTTTACAAGTGAAGAAACTGGGGGAAAAAAGAAATTAAGTGACTTGCCCAGGGTCACCCAGTTAGAAAGGTCTGAGGTTGTGTTATATCTATATGACTATATTTCTATATCCACTGTGTCTGTCTCTGTCTCCTTTAGCATAGGGTCCACTACACTGAGGTATATCTATTTGTTGTTCACTTGTTTAAGTCATGTTGGACTCTTCGTGACCCATTTTGGGTTTTTTTTTTTTTGGCAGTGGTTTGCTAATTCCTTCTCCAGCTCATTTTATAGATGAGGGACTGAAGCATACAGAGTTGAGTGACCTGCTCAGGGTCACACAGCTAGTCAGTTTTTGAGACCTGATTTATACTCAGGAAGATGATTCTTCCTGACTCTAGGTCCAGCACTCCTTGCATCTAGCTTATCTATATAGATGGCACACATATATATAGACAGATTATTATGGTATATAGATATTAGTCATTTCTATTGTTACATCTACTGCTGGAGTGTTACCAAGGAGGTTTAAGTAAACTGACAGTGGATGGGCCCACATCCTAATAAATATTTTTATTCAACTACAAAATGCAGTTATTTTCTTGACCTGTGCAATAGTCTGCAGAACACCAAAAGTTAAACCATAGTTAAACAGCGTCTTGTCCCAGAACTATTTCTATCTGTACTACTACTGAAAAAAGATGAGAATCATAAGAAAAGCTTATATTTATATAGTATTTTAAGGTATACAAAGTCCCTTTCATAAAGTATCTTATTGAAAGGGATAGTGACATTCTTATTGTAGTAAAGTTATGCTGAACTGTATGTTCTATACAATTCATACTGATAGCAGGTCCTCTTCCTGGAATCATGTCATTGGAGGATGTTGGTTTGAACCTCAGTTATGCTTTTAATTTCTCTGTATGACTTTGGGCAAATTATTTAAATACTTTGAGGCTCAATTCCCTCATCCATAAGATGAGGAGCTTGGATGGGCAGACTGAACAGATGCATAGAGAAATAATCAGAACCAAGAAAACTACGAACAATGACTGTGGGAAGTAACTTTAAAGAATGATGAAAAGAAACTGAATGTCTTGGAATTAATATTATCAATTTTGGGCTTGGAGAAAAAAATGACAAAATTCATCTCCTTCCTTTCTTTAGGGGGGAGGGATAGAGTTGTGTAATACCATAGTGTGTGGGTTAGTTTTGCTGAACTAATTTTAAAGTCTTTTTTAAAACGAAAGATTTCTGGGTAAGGTGAGGAAAGGGTAAATTTGGAAATGTGCTGTTGTAAAAGGCAAAGTCAATGATTTCCGTAAGTGAGGAAGCTGGATTTGATCATTTCTGAGTTCTCTTCATAGTTCTCTAATTGTATGATGCTGTGATCTTTTTATAGCGAGTATGAGTTTCATAGGTAGCATGTGGAGGATGAGTGAGGACCAGATATCTTGATCAACTTTAAAACGTGATTTGCTTGTTATATGTATAAAGTCAATGTTGGTTGAACTTTTATGAGTCTCACAGATGTATTGTACAGTAAGATGGGAGGTTGGGGCTTTACTATTTTTCTCAGAATGACTATTCTAGACAAGTGATTTGTAAAACAAGATTGATTCCTATTGTAAAAGTTAAAGATACTATAGAAATAGATCATAGTGGTGCAAAAGCTTCCATGAATGGCATGGAGAAATTGTACTGATGTCTTGGGACAATTTGATGGAATAAACAGCATCTCTGCCATATTACTTTAATAATTTAAGGAGAAATTCCTGTTACTTTTTATCCCTCTGAAAATTCTTATTTTCATAGATTGTCACCAGGTCCTCTTTACTGAGACTGGTCACTGGTGTGTCTAGAGGTGGCTGGGTAGAAGATACAAGTCTCTTCCTCTTGCTTTTAATGCCATATCCATATTTCTCTACTCATACAGTATCTCTTCTTACTTGTCGAATTCTCTCATCGCTCCAAACAAACAGACAAAAACACCCTAATTTCTTTCTATTTCTTCCTGTTTTACTCCCTTGTGGAAGAGATATAGGGAATAGAAAGAAAAAAAATGTCTTTTCAGCTTTAAAAAAGAGGAATTCTAAGAATAGATGAAATTCTCTGAAAAGCCAATAAAAATTCCTTTATTTTCATAACTTTAAACATCTTTAGTTGGAAAAAATGAATATTTAAAGAGGAAGAAAGGGAAGAGAAGAAAGATAAATGAAGATAGAAAGATTGATGCCTAGGAACAGCTTAAAAGAAACTTATGATTTGATGGAGAAAAAATAGAAATATTTTGAGAAAAAATCTTTAATAAGCCTGTGTTTTTCTAAAGTGTGTTAGTTTTTTTTTTTTAATGATCTGTCTAAAAGAGTTGAGAAATATTCCTGTCCCTAAGTAGGAAACAACTAGATCTAACAACATTAAATTTTTAAAAAATGTAAATCATAGTGAAAGAAGCGAAAGAAATGAAATAGTGTATTACTTCCCCACAACAGACAAACCTTTCTGCATGGTAGCTTGGCAGCACTAATGATCCGCAGATCAGTTTTGTAAAATACTGGTGATACACACTGGAAATTCAGCTTCTCAAAGTTGGAAAGAAGGAGAACAAGACTTTCCTGTTAGCCAAGTTGTTTAGATCGGAAACACCCTCCCAGCTGTTTTATTTTCCTTTGCCCATCTAAGTGATCTGGGTTTTTTGAAGGTGGACAAAGGCTGAGAGTGAGTCATAGCCAAGACCAAGCAACAAAGCATCTTTGTTAGAGTTGTTGCATGGTATTTGTCGAGAGAGTTGGTGCATGGCAAAACAAACATTAGACTGCTGGAACTAGCTCAGAACAACTTGGAGGCATTGGGGAGTTTGGTGCAAATTACTTCCTGGATCTTATTTAACATGGGTTTCTTTCAAAGACGTAGAAGAAGGTTTGAACGTGTGCAACTTGGTGACACCAAGTGGGATTTTTGCAGCTCATAGTTGTGTATTGCTTTTGAGATTCTGCACCCTTGACTGTGGCCTGAAATGCTCTTTTCAGGGAAGTTTATTTCTATTAATAGGTCCCTTAATAGGTGGTCTTATTCTGAACATTTAAATTACTTTTATCATTAGCTTATTCCACAAAACCCTTCTCTCATGTAGGTTTGATGCTTTTTTGCATCTGTACATATGAAATGAACTTAAATATAGTTGCCTTTTTAAGGGTTTTTGTTGGTTTGTGTTTTGTTTTTGTTTTGGCTAGTGGAAGCCTAATTTCCATTGTATTCGCCAGGCTGCAGAAATACTTAATGTCAGGAAGGAGATATTTACTGGAATACAGGAGTCCAGAATTCATCGTGATTCAGTGTGAAATCCACTCGCCCTCTGCTCCCCACCCCCTCTTGGATTGGAATGAAATGTGCCTTAAACTGAAGTGAAATACATCACATGCAGCAACAGTGGGCCCTCGCTTTGCCTCTATTCCTGGTGTGAAATCGATACACTATCTTTCCTCCTGACCTGTTCTGTGACCTCCATTGCCGCCTTCATGCTGAACAGCAATTGCTTTGAACAGCCTGGGTCTGCTACGGCTCACAAATGATTCTCAGCTTCTGTCTAAAACTGGTGCTGATAACAAAGGCTCGATTTTAAATAATGTAGTCGTAGTCGTCTTCTAATTATGAATTACGTGAAAGTACACATTCTTTTACTATTAAATACTCCAGTAGCAGGGACAGGCCACATGCATGCAGACTCCAAGCAGGGGCCAGGATCCTGGGAGTTTTGATTTTTAATTTTCCTTGGCAAAGTTTGATTGGACAGAAAACAGAAAAGATGTATAGCATAGGTTTTACAAATGTTTCATACATTTTATCACTACCCTTGTTGTTTGGCATTATTTTTAATTTTCTCCTTTGTTACATGATTTTTTCTTTGACAAATGTATTTGAACCTGAGATTACAAGATCCTAAAGAAGAAAAGCTTATTTGATACATATTTGCTCTTCTAAACAGGAGGCTCTCAATTTATTGAGATGAGATTATGAAAGTAATCTACCCATGCATCAATAGTATTCCTGTTGAAGGTGTGCAAGAAGGACAGGGAGGCTTTTGCAAACTGTATTAGACAGTAGATTACATCTTAACAGTCATGAAACTGACAGTTGGAGAAAACAAAATATCCCTCTGTTCTTTCTTTTTCCTCTCTCTCTGTCTCTCTGTCTCTCTGTCTCTCTCTCAGTCTCTCTCTTCTCCTCTCCTCTCCTCTCCTCTCCTCTCCTCTCCTCTCCTCTTTTCTCTCTCTCTCTCTCTCTCTCTCTCTCTCTCTCTCTCTCTCTCCTTCCTTCCATATCTAGCCTATTAAAACGTTTGATTTAGTAGAAGACAACACTACCTTATAGGCTGTACTCCAACATGAAGTCTTCCATATGTATGTCAAAATCATACAAGATTCCTTGAGAGATATATCAGCTTTGATAATTTTTGCTTGGTGACTTTGATTATAATATCCAGTAAGAAATCAAATGGGGATAGTTAAGTTTTTCAAGGATTTTTTTCTTCCCTATAATGGCCAGCACAGTGTCTATATGATGCGTATCTTGTGTAGTCCACTGTTAGCCATGCACTGGAAGAGATCTAGAAAATCATTAAACCAACAGGTAAATCAGCTTTGTTGGATTGGACAATAGTCCTATTTGAGGAGATGAAGACATATGGATGGATTATGATTGATATAGTGGAGCCATTACCCACATCAGTGAAATCACAGATATACTGAAGGAAGACTCACCACCCTAAAATATTTGAAATGAAATAGTTAAGCTATTGGGATTCTGATCAAGTGAGTTGGTATATATAAAGTGCTTTCCAGACCTTTAAGCAGTCCCTAAATTAATGATGATGATAAGTAATGGCAGTAACCCATAACCTCTGGTATTTCTATTCCATTCTTCTTTACACTTCAATTAGGTCATTTGGAAGCCCTATTTTATTATTTATTAACAAACTGCCCAAAGAAACCTATGTCCTCTACCCAGATATCACTGTGTATTTGTCATATGTGTACGTGTTTTTCCCCCCAACAAAATTTAATTTCCTTGAATGTATTTCTTTTTGTCTTGTGCCCAACACCTAGTACATAGCATACTGTAGGTACTTAATAAATGCTTTTTGAATGGAATTGAATTGCAGGCTTAGATCCCTTTTGATCAGTCAGTAACTGATCTGAACGAATGTTAGAAATTTTTGTAATTTCTTTTTTATAGATATTTACCAGGCTATGAAATGGAAAAACTCGTATGAAAGAAATGACAGTTTTTCTTGTAAGAAGGCAATATGGCAGCAATTTAGATTACCGTTTTCTATGGGACTGATAGTCTAGGAGTTGTTAAAAGTATTGAGAAATAGTTTTGTTTTTTCTAATTTTCTTCATAGTGATTAGCATATTAAGAAATTTTTGACATTTCATGAAAGAACTGTTAACTGGATGGGTTTTCATGATATTACAGGCATTTGTCCCTAGTGAGTAAAATGAAAGGCTCATCCTAGCATTTAGGTCTGAACTTTAGAATTTAAAAATTAGAATTCCTAGAAAAATAATACTACAACACATTATTAAGGAGGTGGTTTATATGTGCATAGAAACGACAGTTTTGATCACTAATAATCAAAACCAAAAGTCATTGAGTTACCTTTTTGACTGGTAGAGAAGAGGTATAGACAGAGTGTAACTGGTATTTCAATAGCAAGGTATGTGACAACATATCTCATGATCTCTGGTGCTTAAGAAAGATGGAGATGTCTGAACTAGATGATAGTACAATCAATTGGGTTTGGAACTCACCTACCAGATTAAAAAAGTGATTGTCAATGTCAAGTTAGAGGGAAATGTGGAGTGCATTAGTACCTATCTTTGTCTTCATCCCTGTTCTGTTTCCTTTTTTTTTGGACAGTGGTTTAGAAAATATAGAAGTATTGTGCTTCGCAAATTTGTAGAAATCCTTCAACTGAGAAAGGCAAAAAAAATTGGGAGTTCATTCTCATTCTCATACTGTATGTGCTTTCAACTGTGTTCCCTACAAACACATTCAAGTCTATCCCATCCTTGAGAAATCTTTACTTGGCCCTGTTCTCTCTCAAACTTCTCTCTTTTACTGCCCCATTCCAAGAAACACTTATCTACATTCATTAATCTTATTTTCTATCCATTCATCCACTTCTCGAGCCTGTGGAATATAGCTTCACACCCCACCTCTCAAATTAATTTCCCCAAAAGTAGCAATGATCTCTTAACTGTTAGATCCAATGGCCTTTTCTCATTCCTCCTCATAAAATGATAAATTAGAGCTGTAAGTAACTCCCAAGACCATCCAATATAACCTACTAATTCCATGGATAAGGAAATAGCCAGAGAGGTTAAGTTAGCTTCTATGTCTAAGGACACTGATACAACATAACCAAGATTCAAATTCAGATCCTCTGACTCCAAATCTTCCACTCTTTCCATTATACCATAACATTTTCTTGTATAGCTATTAATAGCTTGAATTTCTTTCTTTGAAAACTACCTATTTATATCCTTTGACAATTTATCAATTGAAATATGGCTTTCATTCTTTATATCTCACTCAGTTCTCTTTTTATAGCCCACAAATGGGACTTTTATCAGAGAAACTTGCTGCAAAGACACACACCCCCCCCAATTTCCTGCTTTTCTAATTTTGGCAAAATTAGTTTTGTTTGTACACTCAAAATTGTCTATTTTACCTCCTGTGAGCAATTTTACCTCTTGTTCGGTCTTGATCTCTTCCTTTGTCTATAGATTTGACAGACATTTTTTTTCCATGCTCCTCTCATTTGTTTATGATAACTTCCTTTGTGTCTAAGTCATGTAGCTATTCAGCATTGTTTTATACCATAACAATCATGTAATTTTTAAAGCTGCTCTCCAATTAATGGATACCTTCTTTAGCTCTCTAAAACTTCTGATACCTATTATCTTCCTGCTCATTAACTCCTCCTCTGCCTTTTTCTACCCTGCTTTTTTCTGGTCCTCTATCTATCTGATGGATCCTTCAAAGTGTCCTTTTCTAGGTCATTTATCTCCTACTCCATTAGTATTGTCCTGAGTCTTATCTTCTTTCTCTCTGTTCTCTTTCTTGGAGATCTCAGCAACTCTCATAGGTTTGAGTATGATTTTTAGGCAATGTCTGTCTCCCAATATATCTAGCCCTAATCTTTCCTACACTCTAATCATATGCCCACAACTCCTGCTGGATAGCTTCTATTGAATGTTATAAAGATATTTGAAATTAAATATGTACAAAACACAACTCCACCCTCCCTATCCCCTGAGGAAACCTATCCTTCCTTCAAATATCACAATTTTCATTGAAGATATGACCATCCTCCTAATGATCCAGGTATGTAACCTCAACTATCCTTGACTCTTCTATATCTCTAATCAATCATAGCTAATCAATTGTCTCATCTTATTGATTCCAGGTCCATAACATCCATAACCATCTTTTACCTGGACAATTGTAATAGCTTCCTCATTCATATCTCCACTTCCAATTTATTCTTTCTTACATCCGCCACTCAGCTAACAAAATAATCATTTAAAAACATGAATATGACCACATCATTTTACTGCTCAAATATTTTTGTGACTCTACATTGCCTATAGGATAAAATGTGAGCTTCTTGGTCGTCTTTTTTTTTTTTCTTGGAGGTGGGAAGGCAGAGCAATTGGCATTAAGTGACTTGCCCAAGGTCACACGGCTAGTAAGTGCTAAGTGTCTGAGGCAGGATTTGAACTCAGGTCCTCCTGACTCCAAGGCTGGTGCTCTATTCACTGTGCCACCTTTACTTTAGAAAGAGGTTACATTCTCTCCAATTGGATGCTTACAATTTGTTTAATTTTTTGGAAATAACCAAATGCATATGTTTGCATACATGCATGTACACATGCACACACAGAGAGAAGACTCTCAATTCTAGCAGCATGATAAAACCATACATGACCTGAATTTTTCACTAAGAAGGATGCAGTAATGATGTAACAAAGGGATAATTGAGGTGCAATGACATGGGGTCAATCTTTCTGAGTATGTTGCAGGATCTTCCAGATAAGGTTATGCCCCATTGTGTTATTATTTCTGACCTGCTTTGGAAAGAAATACGGTATTATTTAAATCAGTTTGAATTTCTGTATAATCATAATAAAAAGGAGAAGACAAAAATTGTTGATTGAAGAGATTTTTGTTCTATACCAAATCCTGCTTTACGAGCTTCCATGATGCTGAATGCCAGTGGTCATTTTCTATAGCCATTTCATTTTCTATAGACATTTTCTATAGACATTTCTATAGACACAAATATTTGTGGTTCTTTGGATTAGTTTATTGTAGGAAGTAACTTTACAAGGGACAGTTTTTTATATTTTTATTTTATTTATTTTTTCTTCCTTTTTCTTTTTAAAATAATTTTTTTAGTTTGCAACATTCACTTCCAAAGATTTTGAATTTTAAATTTTTCTCCCCCTTTCTGCCCTTCCCTCCCCAAGACAGTGTGCAATCTTATATATGCTCTGTTTATACATTCATACTAAACATATTTTTGCATTAGTTATGATGTAAAGAAGAATTAGAATTAGTGGGAGGAACCACGAGAAAGAAGAAACAAAACAAAAGAACAAAAGAAAAGGAGAGCAAATAGTCTGCTTCCATCTGCATTCAGACTCCAAAGTTCTTTCTGTGGATGTGGATACCATCTTCTATCATGAGTCCTTTGGAGTTGTCTTAGATCTTTGCATTGCTGAGAAGAGTCAAGTCTATCAAGGTCAGTCATCATGCAATGTGGCTCTTACTGTGTACAATGTTCTCCTGGTTCTGCTCACGTCACTCAGCATCAGTTCATGTAAGTCTTTCCAGGTTTTTCTGATGTCCTCCTGTTCATCATTTCTTATAGCACAATAGTATTCCCTTACATTCATATACCACAACTTGTTCAGCCATTCCCTAATTAATGAACACTCCCTGACTTTCCAATTCCTTGCCAAGGGACAGTTATTTTTACATTGTGGTTCTTCATAATTCAGTGTTCTAGCCCCCATCAGACTATTTGCTATTTCCCATACACAAGATTCCATCTCTGGCCTCCATGACTTTGCACAGACAGAATATTCCCCATGCCTGTGATGCAATCTTTTCATCGCAGTGCCTCAGAATCCTTAGCTCCTCTTAAAGTCCCACCTCCTGCACTATCTCCTTTTCTTTATTCCTCAAGTTCCTAGTAGTCCCTGGCCTCTCCCACCCCCAAAATTACTTTGTCTTCACTTTATATGTATTTTGTATTGATCTGTTTTGTATATGTTGTTTCCCTGTAGTAGGATGTCAGTTCCTTTAGACCAGGTACTGTTTCATTGTTAATAATATTACTATTAATAATAATTAACATTTCTGTACTAAGTACTTTATAATTATTCTCTCATTTGATTCTCACAACAATCTTGGGAGGTAGGTACAATTATTATCCCCATTTTACAGATGAGAAAACTAAGGCAAATGAAGGTTAAGTGACTTAACCAAGGTCACACAGTTAAGAAATGTCTCAGGTTGGATTTGAACTCAGGTTTTCCTGACTCCAGTTATTCTGTCTACTGCCTCACCTAGTTACCTTTTTCTCTTTTCCCTATTTCTAGTGCATAGCACAATTTTTGCACAAAATAGGTGCTTCAGAAGAGCTCATTGTATTTAATGAGATTTCCTTATCGAAAAACACCCCAAACCACTATTTAGGAGACTATATGGGCAAACATATTCAACTCTTTCCAGTCTCCATCCCTTTGCACCTACTTTTTCCCCATACCCAAATCCCTTCAAGGTCCAATTCGCATTTCAGATTTTCTATAAATCCTTCTCCCTTCACTGTATTCTTTTAGCTTAAGGTTTGTACTTCATTTATAACACTTAGAACATTTTGCCTTGTAGTTTTAATTTTGTACTTGTCATCTCTTTTATTGCATTGTAAGCTACTTCAAGGCAGGGGTTGGGCCTTATTAATAATTCTATCCTCTCAAATCTCCTTGAATGATATCGTGTCCATAGTAGACACTGAAAAAGTGCTTGTTGAATTAATAGTAAGATAAATTCATTTTTACAAAATATGTGTAATTGAGGCTAAAGCCTATTGACTTTGAAATTATTTCAGCTTTCCTTTTTCTCTTTGCTAATGTAGATGAAACTTTATTTTTTTTAATTCGTAAGTTACAGTGACTATAGAATAGTGTCAATATCATGCTTGTTAATACCCTTTTATTTAATATTTCAATTTTAGTGTCTTAACTTGAAAGCCTGAATTATTGTAACTTTAAAAGCTTTTATACAAGAAGTTTTTTTTAAAATTTAATTCCAATTGGCATTTATTCTAAATCAACTTCATTTTTTAAAAAAATTGTACTTTCTTCCTAATGCTTGCTTTTTAGAACAGTTAGAGTTTTAGAAATAGAAAAATAATATCTTTTATACAGAGCTGATTTTTCCTTTAAAAAAGGCAGTTCTCATAAATCTTGTTGAATCAAGACCTTGAAAGAAACTGAAAAATATGTACAGATCTCGAATATATCCAAGAAAAGGTGTTTTATATCTTCTCACTGTTGTTGCTTCATAATATTCAGTGTTAGTTGAATCAAATGTCTCCCACTCAAATTTATTTTTGAGAAATCGTCACAGTATAAACTGGCCATTCTTGTCAGTTCAAACAAGCACAAGATCCATATCCATCCATTAGTTCAAACAGTCCACTTATTTTAATGATAAATGACTTATTATGAGACCATTCAAAACTAAAGTCTGACTCCATCCAGGTCAGTCCTTACAAAGGTCTCACTCTGATGCCTCATCATGGCATGGATGTGATCTTGTGTTTTAAAAGTCTATGCCAGTGGAAGACAAGCTAAGAAGACTTTGAATATGGGCCTGGTCTGTCCCTCATACAAGGAATATACTAGCCAGGTAAGTATTGAGAAGCTCAGGGGTTTGATCACTCGGTGATGATGATTTTTTGGTTTTGATTTTGTTTTCCTTTCCTACTATAACAGCTCCTATAGAATAGATAATACAGCATGGAGGAAGAGAGAGGTTTCAGTTTTTGCTGCATAAGGGACTACATACGCTGATGAAAACACAGATCTCAAGTATTGAAAAGAACGCTTCAATATGCCATTACATAGTGTTGATATTAAGAAACTGGTCTTGGAATCAGAAGACCTAGGTTCAAGCTCCACTTCCAACAAAGCACAGCTAGTATGACTTTGAGCAAGTTTTCTATGCCTTCAAGGGTGTGGCGTGGTTATCAGTTCTTCACTTTTAAACTGCCCAGAATAGTACTTTTCCTGCCTAACTTGCAGGACTGTGATGAGATTGAGTGTTTCACGTTAAACATTTTAGATGCTGCACAACTGTGAATTCATAGGAACATAGAGTTAGAACTGGAAGAACTCAGAGTTCATGGAATCCAATTCTCTCATTTTATAGATAAGGCTAACAAAGACTCAGAGAGATTAAATCTCTCATATCATTTCCTTTTAGAAATTATTATGGTATTTTAAACAGAATGGTCACAGACTTTATTCAAAGAGACTATATTATCTACAAAGCTCCAAGAACTTTTAAATACTAGTGGCAACTCCAGTCAGGCCTGCAAGCAGATTTGTTAAGTTTCCACTCTGTGATAGGCACACTGAGCTCAGCATGAGTCAAAAATAAAGAATACTTTCAAAGCGATTAGGTCCCTTTCAGGATGGTCCAAGAGAGGATTTGAACTAAGAACTTCATGACTACAGAACCATCACTCTATCCACTACATCAACCAGCTGTTATTGGTATATATGTATTGGAGGAAATTTCACTGGTGTAGGAAACTCTCAGAATAGAAAATTCATCCACCTATATAGATCAGTGGCTCATTTGTACTTTATAGTCTCAGAAATCTGTTTAAGGAATTAAGAATTTTTAGGGACTCACCTTTGGGTAATCATCTAGTATATGTCAGAGGCATCCCTTGAATCCAAATCTTCCTATTTTCCAATGTCATCCCTCTTTCTATCCATTCCTCCATGATGCATCTCATTATTTATTATTATATTAAGACACCAACATTAAAGCATATGTGGAGGTGACAGTATTTATATAAAATTCCTCTCATAATTCCTTTACAAATTACAGACACAATGGAAAAATATAAGATGTATTCCTCTCAAAATGTGGTCTGCAGCAGGCCACTTGGGTCCCCTAGATCCCTGCAGGTGATCCCGAAAGGTCAAAGCTCTTTTTGTAACACGTTATTTGCATGTTAAAATGTTCCTGTACTCCTCCCTTTTTCTGCTCTCTTTATGAGGTGTAGCAGCAAGCACCCTAGCATATCCAGGATGGCTGCTAACACAGGTTCTTTGATCTGCTTTTCTAAAGGAAAGCTACTCAAAAAGGGTTAACAATCTTATTTTAATCAAATATATATCATTTACCTAGTTTAGGGGAAAAAGTCAGCACCCTGAACTTTAGAGAATACAAACGGAAGTTACTAGCAGGCAAAAACACAGAGAAAATAACACAATTCAGCAGACCAACAGACATAGCTTCTAGCTGTTTGACCATCACATACATATAGTTAGGCACCAGAGAGGGAAGCACCAACATTTGGGTTTTCAAAGCCAGGGGGCTCGATGGCTGCCCAGGATCTCATATGGCCAAATCATAGAACTCTTCCGAAAGTGAGCCCCAAAGCAAAACCTCACCTCAGAGGTATACATAGCCTTCTCCAGAGTCAGAGAACATCACAACCCTCACTCACTTGACTACAAAATAACAAAAGTTGTACCCCCTGAAAAACAAGCCTCCTACCACAGGCTCCATGTGACCATATGCAGCCTATTAGGGGGCAGAGTTTATTTTCAAATCAGCAAAGGTCCTCAAATTCACTTAAGCCTATTAAGGGGCAGGGAAGATCTTCAAATTCCTATTACTATTACATGAGGCCAGATTTTTTTCAAATACTTTAACCAAAACAACATATCACAACATATTGAATTCTGATGCAGGTATTAAACCAGAGATTAAAAAGAAGTACACAAAGATGGAAAGCAATTCCACTCTCCTCACTAAATTTTTTGTTTTAAAAATATAATTATTTTTCATAAAACATGTTAAATATATTATCATGCGGGGAGTTCATTACTGTTATTTTAAATAAATTAATGAATAAATTATTTAAAAAATTTATCAGTTTTAATGTGTGATCTGATAAATATTGATAAATATAACCCACATAAATGAAATCTCTTTGAGGTCCTCGATAATTTCTAAGACTGTAAAGAGCTCTTGAGACCAGAAAGTTTGAGAACTGCTGCTCTAATCCGCTGTTGTGTGACAAGAATTGATAGTAATTCTGCTTTATACAAATTCTGAAATCAGGCAATTTATCTTCTAAATAATACTCTTGAGTACTAAACCTGAAATGTTTTGGCTTCAGCCCAAGTCAAACTTGAGATGAAACTAATTCTCCAGAGCACTTCCCTAACTCTGTATATTTAATTGTTATAATGAATAGAATGCATGTGTCAAGATGACTTGTGTTTTTAAGATAGAATTATGGTGGGGGGGGCAGAAGGGAGGAAGCAAAAATCCTCTAAATGGATGGAAAAAAATCAGACTCATATAAACATAGATATTTAATATCAAATGACATTTAGTAGTCCTAGATATTTATGACAGGACAGACCAAATGGAAACTTTTTTTTTTAAGCTATGCCTCTGGAACACCAAAGCGCCTCCAATGAATGAGCAGAGTGTCAGTCATCCTGTAAATATTTTATTTATAAGACATTCAACTTTCTGTTAGTTGGATATCTAAATGTCTGCCAGCATTATCTCCTGCTTCATGCTCTTGTTTTAGAGATACTTTCTCCACTTCAATTTCCTTTCTTGCACGCTTCCCCCAATCTGATACACTCCTTATATTTGTCTTGGGCCATGTACTTTTTGCAAGCTTACGAAATCCAATAAAATAGGTGGATTTACCCAATATCTGGGCCATTGACATCTCTAACAGAGGGCAGGCAGCAAAAGTAAACAGGGAAAGCCAAGGTAACTAATTTTTGTTTTTTGATGGAACCATTGGACTTGTTTGGGGAGGAGGTTAAAATTATATTGTTGTAGTGGGAGTATTTTAAAAAATTATTTGTTGGATAATTTCTTTTTCCAGTGAACTAATTACAATAGTTTTACTAGCATTAAATAATAATCACTATTGTTGCTGATAATAATGTGGCATAACTTAGCAGAGGCTGTTTTTTTTTTTCATTTATTTATCAAGTTTTAGTAACCTCCAGTATTCCATGATCTATGTTAACGTCTTATTTTGTCATTTCAGTCATGTCTGACTTTTTGTGACCCCATTTGGGGTTTTCTTGGCAAAGATAATGGAGTGGTTTACCATTCCTTCTCCAGCTTATTTTACAGATGAGGAAACTGAGGCAAACAGGGTTAAGTGACTTGCCCTCTATCATACAGCTACTAAGTGTCTGAGGCCAGATTTGAGTTTAGGTCTTCCTGACTCTAGGTCTGCTGTTGCATACACTTTGCCACTTAGGAGTCCTGTTATATTTCATCAATATTTCTGATAAGTTACCTGAGATTTCCTGAAAATTTCAGATGTCACATAAAATAGCATAATGTCTTGATACTCATCTCCCCTTTGGTCTAGGGAGAGTTTAGGACGGTGCTTGTTTCTCCCTTTTAAATTTCCTATTTGAGCTGAAATCTGACCATTTAATTTTAGCATCTCATAGCTTTTCTGTTTAGAGCAGCTCTCATAGATATGAAGGGATTCATGTAAGGTGCTTTGCAAATTCTAAAGTGTAACAAAAATTCAAGGTATTATTATCCTCCTTTTGGTCTCAGCTCAAAAAGTCAGTCAAACAACATTTATTATGTGTCAAGCATAGGGGATATAAAGAAAGGCAGGCCTCCTTGCCCCTCCCAAAAGAAATAAAACCTTTTTCTTTTCTCAAAGAGTTAACTTTCTAATGGCGGAGAAGCATGTAACCAAATATGTACACACAAGATACATACAGGATACATTGGAGTCAACAGAGGGAAGGTATTTGCACTCAGGCACATCATTACAGGCTTCTTAGAGGAGGTGGGGTCTTAACCTGGGATTGGAAGGAAACCAGGGCATCTAGGAAATGTAGATGAAGGGGAGAATTACAAGCATGGGGATGAGCCAGTGAAAATTTATTGGATTAACTCATTACTCAATTTCCTTTGGCTTAGAATAGTGTGGAGTGGTGGTGAGGAGACTCAGGGAGTATGATGGTTTGTTGAGGATATCCCACAGGGCATCCAAGAATGAAATAGCTATCATGCTGAGCTTCCCCTGCCTAGGTGTGAAGTTTCTTCAGCTAAGACCAGATCTTGAGAATGGGGTTGGGCTAGTGCCTGATATTTACGCACTCTAATTTTGACATGGCCTGCATCACCCAATGGGCCTTTATTAGCAGAATTTTATGTGCTCCATAGCTATAGGAAAGGAAGAATTCAGGATACAATTCTCATAATCATCTAAGACTACACTAGGGAGCAAATTTGGACCTACTACTATATCTCTATTTAGTAGGATTTTTACTTTCATTACTGGATTACAATGTAATATAATGTCCATAATATATAAATGATAGCATAACTATGGAATATCCTATAGTTTATGAAACATTTAAGGTACATGTTCCAATTATACCCTCAAAGAACCTTTTAATAGGCAGTTTCAGTTAAAAAAACATAGGCAGTTCCAGTAATCTTCTACCCATTTTACAAGTGAGGAAATTTAGACACAGAAATGACTTACTCCAAAATGTCGCAAGTAGATGATACAACCTGGATTTGATCCTGCCTTCACTGATTCCAAATCCCATGCTCTTTCTACTATTCCTTTCTTTGAGATTTTGTATTTTAACAAAATCAATTAAAATTTTAATATAATGAAGATCAGAAGGTTCAGCTCTAGTAAGATATATTTGGCATGCTGCTTGAGGTTAAAACATATCAAGTTAAATTCTTCAACTTAGGAAATAATACTCCTTGATTTATATTAACATTAAATTTTTTGGTATGTACTAATTTTCAGGTCTTTGGACAATATTACCAACTTAAATATTGGCTTATTTCTAGATCTATGTAATTTCATACTTTGCAGCATCATAGTTCACATATCTGGTTAATGACTAATGTAATTAAATGGATCTTGCAACAAATTTCTTTCCACACTTGCTTTCTTAATTAAAATTTTACTTGGACTATTTGTCATGTATCCATCTCTAATAACTATCTCTAGTATCTGTTTGTCTTTCTGTATCTATCTTAACTAGCTGTCTAGTCACCAGGCCATTTAGCTATCTTTTTTTTTTTCTTGCAATGCTTCCTATGTGTATCATTAATGAAATAACACACAGGAGACACTGGAGTTTTCAGATTCACTCTTGATCTGGTCAGACAGGCAGACACCTTTGGAGCAGTTAAAAATCTCACTTTATTCTAGTCTAGTCTTCTCAGAAAGATTGCTGATAATGGAAGCACAACTCCTACAGCATTCCCTAATCACCCTTCTTGCAGGGGCTGGTGAAAAGGGTGGGAAGCTACCTTTATGTCTCAGTGGGGTCAATTGAGGCAGGCACAGCGTGTGCACTCCCCTAAATCCCCTGAAGCCTCAATGTGGGCCAGTTGAGACACACAGATTCCCCCACCCCAAGCCTTGATGAGGGCCAGTCAAGGCACACACAGCATTCCAGCTTGTATATTCAACCTTAAAGGTTCCCCCAAGCCTTGATGGGAACCAGTCAAGGCACAAACAGCATTCCAGCTTGTATATTCCACCCTAAGGGTTCTCCAAGGCAAAATATCAATTTCACAGAAGATATAGTTTCTCAGAACCAAAAGATGCCATAACCCACATGACTCAGCACCTGATTGCCTCAAAGTCAGAGGGCACCAAAGTCTACATGACTCAGTACCTGATTGGCTCAGTGCCAAAAGGCATAAAAGCCTATGTGATGTAGTACCTGATGTGTTACAGCTGTGATTGTTTTATAATGTGCACAAGCACAGGAGAGATGTTTACAAGTCATGAACCTGGGAAATTGAGATTGTTATGGCCATAGATCCTGGGAAATGGAACTCTAAGAAAGAGTAACAAAAATCCACTTTACACATACAACAATCCACCTTAGGGCTAAAATAGGACAGATCCTATAGTTGCAAGTCTTACACCAGTAATGCTTCCTAGAGAATATGAAACCAATTAATCCAGGACTCTCTGTAATGCTCTATAATTCAGTGCTTCTTACTTAAATTTAAACTTTTGAAAACCATATGGGGTCATGACCTATGGTTTAAGAAGCACTGAAGGGGTCATGAGTGGAAAAAGTTTAAGTAGCCCCAGATTAAATAACTGCATGATTTTCTATTGCTGAGAAAACAAGAAATTATAGAGACAGTCCCAGATGAACCTTGGAGGAACCAAAATTTTCAGCTAATGAGTAGTGAATACCTATTGCTACATTGACAAGGTGACATTAAACTTTGAAAATAAGGATGGGTTCAATGTTAACTATCAGGTAGGTACATTGTCTGTGACTTAGTCATATGTGCTTGACTGCAGACAAGGTTGATGTATAGATGGGTGGCATTCCATTCATATCAGGATGGATGTATAGGATGGAAGACTTGGTTATACATAAACCTTTAACTGTTCCTTTGATTCAGTGTTCAGAATAGTTAATCACAGAAGAATTGAGAGAGATTTTGAGGCAGCATTCACAGCTTAGTGGAAAGACCATGGGGGCATTGGAGTATAGATTTCAAGCTGGAAGGGGTCAGGATCACAGGGGTCCTCTAATGCAACCTTCTCATTTTACAGATAAGGAATTTTAGTCCCAAAGAGGTTTGCTGACTTGCTCATGATTACCCAGCTAATAAGCAGCAGAGCTGAGATTTGAACACAGATCTAGCACCTTTCCTATGATTCCACACTAAAAGTCTAATAATATTTACATCTTGCAGAGCAAAAGCTCTTGCTTGAGACATAGTTCCATTACCGAATGACAGTAGACCTTTTGGGGAAAAAAAAATCCACTTATCCTTTCTAGTCCTGTTTTCTAATATTTTAACTTAGAGCATTAGACTAAATTACCTTTAGATCCCTTTTAGATAGAAAATACTTTGTTTCTCAGAATCAACCATATGGAAGTCCCATTAAGAGAATTTGGATTTCTGACTATTTAAATACTTACATTTTATATTAGAAAAAGTCATCTCTTTACAAAAGGATAAACTATGAGAGATTATTATTTAAATGGGGATCTTATCATTCTGAACTATTGGAAGCTGTTCCTTGGTCTTGCCCTAACCGTATTCATCTCCATGAATTTATACGGTTCATCCTTCCTGCATATGATGCACGTCCTTCTTATCTCAACATATTAAAATCCTTCTCTTACATTAGAGTTTGACCCCTCACCTCAATAAACAAAAAACAACCTTGAAAGTCATCTCTTCTTTTTTGTATTTCTTATATACCTTTATCTAAACTTTTGCCCTTTGCTCTTATCATTCTGTGTTGTTCAATTGCTTTCAGTTGTGTCTGACTTCCCATAACCCCATTTTGGGGTTTTCTTGGCAAATATACTTGAGTGATTTTCCCTTTCCTTCTTCAGCTCATTTTACAGATGAAGAAACTGGGGCAAACAAGGTTAAGTGACTTGCCCAAGGTCATATAGCTAGTAAGTATCTGAGGTAGGATTTGAACTCAAGAAGATATCTTCTTGACTCTAGGCCCAATACTCGACCCACTGTACCACCTAGCTGCTCTTATCACATTGTACTTGGTATCATATGTATTTGTGTAATGTTAATGGGATATAAGATTTTCCCTGCCCATTCATTAAATAGACCCATTTGTGATACATCCTGAATCACATAGAGCCCATTGGGGGAGGAATTTGCTTGAAGAGATGCTTGCTTAGGGAAGGCTTGTACACCTTCTGGTACTAAGTTGATTAGACACTGAGTCATGAAGGTTGTGATGCCTTCTGGCTCTGAGAAGTGTATATATACTGTAAGTTGGTATTTTGCTTTGGGGGTTCACTTATGAGATGGATGGTTTGATTTCCTGGTCAATACTCTGAGTAGCTGTATGTTCAGACCCACCAACTACTCAGAAGTAAAGGCTCTCTTGATCAAGTGGCATATGTAAAGTATATAGCAATGTGGTGCTGATTCAGGCAGTCAGAGCTCTGTCTATTGGTCTTTATGCTAATTTCCCTGTTTGTATTTTCTTTGACATTCAGAGTGCTGACTTTTTCCCTGAATTAGTGAGTGTAATTAAAGTAGGATTGTTAACACCTTTAAAGCTGTCTTTCCTTTATAAAGCAGATCAAAGCACCTATGTTAGCAGGCCATCCTGGGTATGCTAGGGTGCTTGCTGTTACAATTTGCAAACATCTTCTACTCATTAGAGTTTTTATCTTTGCATCTTCATTGCCTAGAAAAATGATAGATATGTAACAGGAGCTCACCAGCTGCTTGTTGAAGAGGATGAATGTTTCAGGTGTCCTTCACCCAATTACAGGATCATAGATTGAGAGTTAGGGACTCTAAAGGGAATTAGGGAGGTCATCTAGTTCAGTCTTTTATTTTACAGGTGAAGAAATTGAGACTCATGGGAATTAATCATCACAAGCGTCTGTGATACCAGGGCACTAGCCAAACATTTTCAACACTAACAGGACAAAACTTCTTTTTCAATATTTATCTTCCCTAAGGAAAAAAAAAAAAGTTTGTGAATAGGGACTAGCCTGTCATTTCATTGCTCAAGGGATATCCCTACTGTGTTCCTCGGCCATTACAGGTCAATCCTTTTCTACAATATATAGTATTAAAGAGTTGCTAAGCGCATTCACAAGTGCAGTGACTTGCCCAAGATCACAAATGCTGTTTGTTATCAGAGGTAGAGTTCGAACTCAGGTCTTCTGACTCCAAGGCTAGATCTCTATCCTCTTCAGTGGCCTTCCCATGAGTATTTTTAGTTATTACTCTAGTCTTGAGATGGCTGTCAAGTAGTTATTTTGACTAGTTGTCTCATAGAGACTAGAACAAAGCCGGTAAAGCTTGCTAGCGTGAGGAAAACTTTTAAGCGATTATAGACTTCTGAATCCCATACTATTTTCAGCCTACATTCATGGGCAATTTCAGGAACCCGAGGGTCCTGAAGTCACTTTGATCAGAGTGCTCCTGAATCCTTTTCAGAGGAGGCAGAGATGGAGGAAGACTGGAGAAGGGAAAGAGAGAGATGCACATTTAATCCCTTATCCCTTGGTAATGATTTGTTGGCATGGAAAAGTAACAAGTAGTCAAGCAATCTCTTTACATTATTTTTTATATTTTAAATTTTATTCAGTTTATATTGTAATTTAGCCTAAAATTAAGTTACATTGCTGAAATGATAAGAATGGCAGGAGTGTGACAAAAGATCTGAGGAGAGTAACAATGAAGTCCTTTGTAGAATAGAAAAAACAAATATTATGGATAATGTTGACAATAGCATATCTTTTATATGTTGAAGGACAGCTAGGTGACTCAGTGGATAGAGTGCTAGGCCTGGAGTCAAGAAGTCATCTTCCTGAGTTCAAATCTGGCTTCAGACACTTTCTAGATGTTTGACCCCAGGCAAATCACTTAACCCTATTTGTCATAGTTTCCTCATCTATAAAATGAACTGGAGAAGGAAATGGCAAACCACTTCAGTATCTTTGCCAAGAAAACCTCAAATGGAGTCATGAAGAGCCAACACAACTGAAAACAACTGAACAATAACTACGTATATTTGCTTTCTATATTCAATAATAAGTCAACATGAAAAGACCTATAGACCATCAAGAACACAACTGGTCTTCAAGAATGAATTGAAGAACAAGGCAGGTAGACCTATGTGTGAGAGTTTTGTTGGTTGTTTTACAAAGGAGTCTGTAAAACCAGGAAAATTGAGGCATCAGGTAAATTACTCAATTTACTCTATAGCTTATAAAAATGTGTCCCTAGTTCCTCTCCAGCCTTCTCTTCTTCCTCTCTGTGTAACTTTAATCAAGTCATTTAACATCTCTATTCCTCAGTTTGGGAGGGGGAAGTTGAATCAGATTCCATCTTTACTCTCCCAGCTTTAAATCTATGATCCTTTGTGGCTATGAACCTAGGACTAAGTTGTGAACCAAAGCAAGGCAATACTTTCTCAATAGACTAGCTATTTTTTCCTTTTAAAAAAAATATAGATACTTTGTGGTTGTTTTTTTTAAAAAAAAACCCTATATCTCTCCCTTTTCGTTTCTCCTCCTCAGAGAACTTTGTCTTAGAACAAAGGGCAAAAAAGGGGGAAAATAATTCAGTAAAATTAAACAAAATATGGAAAAAGTCTGAGGTTATATTCAGTGATCTATGTCTGTAGTTCGCTACCTCTTCAAAGAAGCAAAGGTATTGCCATCTCATATCTCTCCTTTGGAGTGCAAGTTTAGTCTTAATTTCATATCATTCAGTTTTCATTGTTTTTATTGTTGTCCTTTCCATATGCATTGTTGTAATCACTGTGTATATTATTTCCCTGCTTCTGCTTATTATAATTTACTTTGCATCAGTTCACATAAATCTTCTTACACTTCTCGTATTTTTCATATTGTGTCTTATATCTTAGTAATATTCCAATTATATTTACATACCACAACTTGTTTAGTCAGTCCCTAATTGAGGGCTGTATATTTTATTTCCAGTTTATTCAGACTGCAAAATGTTAAATCTCTGAACCAGTGAAATTCACTCAAGTTTTTTCCCTCTTCTGAAAACTTCTATTTCTCTTTTCTGCATATACCAAAATCTACCTTTTTTTACATGGCATCCATTTCCCTACACATGTAAACTGAAGTTACAATCTCACAAAGAGCCATGAATGAAAAACTTTCGTTGAGGATTCATGGGCACTTGTCTGAATAGCTGGTTTGTTTGTTTGTTTGTTTGTTTTCTTTTCCTTATTTCTTTCTTTCCTGTGAGAAAACTCTATAGCAATTCATAAGCTCTGAAATTTATAGTTTAGGGACTGAGATGTTAGGTAACTTATTCAAAATCTCACAGTTAGTGTGTGTGTCAGAGGTAGAACCTGATACTTACTGATTCAGAAGACAGCACTCTATCCATCATGCTAAACTGCTTCTGAGGTACCTCGAAAAGCACAGTGGCCATGAGGAAGCCCCACATACCACTGGTTCTTGTTATTCACTGAGCCATTGACGTTAGCTGTGATGAGTAAGTAAACACATTCTTGTCCCATTCAATTACTTATGCCATGAAAACAAAACCCCCATCCAGAAAAAAATCCTATAATTGAAAATAGGAATTTTTTTTGGAGAAGAAATTAAATATATTGTTTTAAAAAAAGCAAACAAACAATGAATTCAGCGTGATTTAATCTGAATTAAGCCCAACTGGCTTGCATACATCACCTGGAAGGTAACAATCTACAATACTTGATGACCCAGATAATACTTTTGGAAGGCTCAGCCAATTTTAAAGGGAATAGCTAAGTACCAATTGTTATAATCCTGCATTGTTCTCTTTTTTTTTTTATAAAGGTGATTTGGGAACATTTAAACCCTTGTTTTTTGGGGAAATTAGAAGAAATTTTAATAAAAATCTTCAGTAGTGTTCTCTGTTGGGTTATCTTACCTATCAAGCTTTAGTAAAACTTGTCCTGGGAACAAGGAACTAGGATGTCTTAACAATAATAAGAATAAGAACAGTAATAATAGCAATAATAATGTTAGCATTTATATAAGGTTTACAAACTGCTTTATGAATATTTCTTTTTAGTCTTATGACGTCCTAGGAAGATAGGTGTTATTTTAAAAATATCTTTAAAAAAAAATTTGACATTCATTTTTAATAAGATTTTGAGTTCCAATTTTTTTCTCCCTTTCCCTTTCCTAGTCCCCAAAACAGCAAGTTTTGATATAGGTTATACGTGTACAACTATATTAAACACATTTACACATTGATCATGTTGTGAAAGAAGAATCAGAACAAAAGGGAAAAACCACAAGAAAGAAAAAAATGAAGAAGCTGAAAATAGTATGCTTTGATTTGCATTTAGACTCCATAGTTCTTTCTCTGGATATGGATAGCATTTTCCATTATGAGTCTTTTGGAATTATCTTTGTATACGATTTGTCATTGTATTGCTGAAAAGACCCAAGTCTATCAAAGTTGGTAATTACACAATGTTGCTGTTACTGTGTGCGATGTTCTCCTGGTTCTGCCCACTTCGTTCAGCATCAGTTCATGTAAGTCTTTCCAGGTTTTTCTGAAATCTACCTGCTCATCATTTCTTATAGCACAAAGGTATTCTATTATATTCATATACCACAACTTGTTCAACCATTCCCCAATTGATGGGCATCTCCACAACTTTAAATTCTTTGATACCACAAAAAGAGCTGCTATGTAGATAGGTGATATTTTAATCTTATTTAACAAATAAGGAAACTGAGGCTAGGAGAAATACTCTGACTTTCTCAGAGTAAGTGACTGTGGACAGATTTGAACTCAAGTCTTCCTGACTTTGGACCCAAGAACTTTAGCCACTGTTGAATCTAGCTGCATTAGCTAATCAGATCATAGTTAGATTTCGTAGGATTAGAATATGAACCAGAAAATAATCCAACAAAATTGTTGTATTTAACATTTTGTTTTGGTTAAGGAAATTGTCTAAAACATCCTAAAAACATGTGTGTCTTGCACCTGTATTACTAGATACTCATATGGTTATAAAAACAGTAGTATTCACATGTGAACAGTGCATTCCCTACTAAGAACTTGAATGCTTTCAATAGGCAAACTCTAAAAGGTTGGTCATTGGTGATGCATTTCCTTTCCCCACCACCCTGTGTAGTTCAAATCCCATGCTGACTTAATTCTTGGCTTCTGTTTTGCAATGATACTGCCAGCAAGAGGGTCAGTTTGTGCCAAATTTGCCCCAGGAAATAACTCTTTTTCCTAGGACTCCTGCACAACAGGGTGAGTTCTCAGTGATCTATCACTTCTGACTTTGCTTGTGATTCTGAATTTGCTTCCTTTTGTGACTTTTAAGTCAGTCATTTACATCCTTACCCCCCCCCCCATACCTTTGGTGGTTTAATATCTTACTTATCACTGAAAACCAGGGTCCAGTTAGTTAAGGTTTCAGTTGAACGTGAAATGTGACTTTCTAAGCTTGTCATGCATCAAACTGTTATGGCTTGCAATTGTTTAAAAAAATTCATTTTGTTATGAACTAGCCTGTTTTCAACTGGGCTGTTCAGAGATGGATTGCTTTCTGGAGTTTTTGACAGGTGTAATTGTTAAGGCGTCATCTGGTCTTGTTTGCACAAAATACATTTTAGCCAACTGTAGGACTTGCCCGCTAATCTTTCTCACATCATTCCATTCTTTGCTTGCCACTAGACAAATCCCCTGTTATTTGACCAGATGGTGGAAAATCCATTCTCATGATAAGTTGCTTCTAGTTTGCATTTAGATTACCTGCAAAAATGGAACAATTTACTACTCTGCCTCTAACCATCTCTTTCCTCCTTTTTTCCCTTAGTTTGACTTCTTGTAACTAATTATTTAAATTCTGCCCTGTGAGTTAAAATTAGTCATAGCTTACATGTTTCACATGTATGTAAATGCACTTAAGTCCTACCTCAAGCTGCATGATGGGTCCATCTAGAGATGAAGTGACATGTAGGGATAGGAAAATGGGCTGTTGGATGCTCAAAATGCGGCAGTTCATAAGAGTTCCAAAATTGAAAGGCACATTTGAACTTTTTTTTTTAATGGAAAGTATTTAACCTCTAAAACAAAATCCAGTGAAGAAATGCATACAACAGTTTTTTTTTTCTTCTGGTAGTACGCTGGAACACAGGCAGTGGGGCACAAAATATTAAGTAAAGGCTGACTTGAGGGGGGAGGTTAGTTCTTACAGATGTTTGGACTGCTAGGTTTTTATCCTAGCAATTTCCTCAAACTGGATGCAAACTAAAATTTCCTTATAACCTTTCCTGTCATGAACAAAAGGGCAGTTTTGCTCTGGCCCAGGCCTTCTCCAGGGTAGGTTAGTTTTCTAACCATTCAGAACGAAGCTAATATGAGGTGGATGTTAGCCACTTCAGATTGATCATACTCAAATACTCTTCAGTTCTTTAATTTTTAATGTAGGTGCAAAATACAAGAAATCAATTTGAAAGCATAAAATGACATAAAATAGAAATACAGTTTGAGTACCCAGAGTAAATAGGCAGTAGGCAATCTGATCTCAGACCCAATCATTTAAAAAAAATTTTTTTTTCCAGCCTGTATATCTGCTGACACTGTTGATTGACATCATCTGTTAGAATATAAGTTTTAAGGATTCATTTTGGGGTAGTTAAAGTAGAAAATTAATTTTTTTTCAGGTAGAATCTATTATTACATCTAATAAACCTCTCTGTAAACTAGCACTTCAATTCAAACTCATTTCTTATTTCTTGGTTTTTCTTATCAGCTTTATAATAAAATACCATATGTGCTCATGTAAAGATTTGAAATTCCAGTGAAAGTTAATGAGCATAATAGAGTCTAAGTTATAGCATCTAGCAGAAGAGTGTAATCAACATAGAACTTAAAAATCAACCTTATTAATGAGGGGCAAACATTTTACTGTAAATATAGCTGCTTGACTGCCATTGGCTTTGAAAAGAGTTAGGCAGTTAAAAGCCAGGCAGCACTGAACATTATCCCCAGAATGTATCAGGAATGGGTTTAATTGCAGTGCTTGTAAATGTAATATTAGATTTAAAAAAAAAACAACCATATGGTCACAGATTAGAGCTGGAAGGGACCTTGGAGATCATTGAGTCCCTCATTTTAGAAATGGGAAAATTGAGACCCAAAGAGGTTAAGTGACTTTCTCAGGAACACAGAGCTAGTGTTTGAGGTGACATTCCAATTATGTCTTTCTAACTCCAATTCCAGCATTCTTCTCACTGTGCCATATTCTTGATACTTATGTTCTTAAAAAAAAAATTATCAAAAGAGATATTAGGCGTTATAAAATATCAGGCAAATGTATATTTAACATCTATGTAAAAATCAACCTGTTTCTTTATTGCAGAATATGGCCATCAGTTTATTACCTTATCTGAGTTTATGCAGAATGGTTTTATATTATGACAATGTTTGAACTCATAATTAAGAAATTATTAAAATATAAATTGTGTTAAGAAAAATTTTAGATGCAAGATCAGATTTTCTGATATAGTGACATTTGAGTTCAACGCGTGGTACCCTCATTAATAATGTATATTAACTAAATTATTTCACATTCTTTTAAAAAATAGAATATTTTGGAATATTGAAATAAATCTCTTTCACTACTTTCAAAAGCTAGGGTTTCTTTTTTGAAAGAAAAAATCATATAACTGCTTTTTGTTCTTTCCTTCCTTCCTTCCTTCCTTCCTTCCTTCCTTCCTTCCTTCCTTCCTTCCTTCCTTCCTT
>CM053589.1:46778504-46808200 GCA_028646515.1 Pseudochirops corinnae | reverse complement strand
TTCCTTCCTTCCTTCCTTCCTTCCTTCCTTCCTTCCTTCCTTCCTTCCTTCCTTCCTTCCTTTCTCCTTTCCTTCCTTTTTCTCTCTCTTTTCTGCATTTATATATCTCAGAAATTTTGCAAATAAATGTCTGGGCTTTTTTTCATGAGAATGAGAAAACTGTACAATTTACTGTTTTCCTTAGGGTCAGATGCAGTGCCCAGTTGTGGCAACTGAATGTTCTCAAGTGCCTAGTAATATTTCAGACTCTCTTTTATTCCCTTTAGATGTTCTCTATTTTAATACCTAACTTCTGTTTTATATCATGTTTCATCTTGCAAGCTACCTCCAATACTATTTGGAAGTAGGCTCAATGTAAATATGATATGAATAAGTTAAACTCAAAGAGATATTGACTTACCTCCCATTTTATTGCTGGATTATAATCATCTTGGTAGAGTGATGTACTCTTGAATTCATGACAAATTGGTAACTACTGAAGCACTAAAGATTGGTTTTAAGACATAATTTGGATAGTAATCCCTTGAATGGTGTAAATTGGTAATTAAGTTTGGGGCCATATAAATTTCTTTACCTCTTTCACTGGTACTATTTTGAGGCTCAAAGAAGTTGATTTTTATGGAAATCTGGAAAAGTACAAATTTCTAAAGGTGGAAGTTTCTGTTCTTGGGTGTATGTACACATTGCTATTGTGTGTAGAGCTCAAAACCGTAAAGAAGCAAAATATATATATATATATATATTAAATTTCAACATACTTATTGACCTGCATTCCAGTTGACTGTAGAGAATCTCTAGTCATGTCTATCTGTTTTTGATACCTCTACAGAATAACTGTCCAGCATCCTCTGCCCAACCAATCAGAATGTAGGAAAATCTACAGATATGACGGCATCTACTGTGAATCTACCTACCAGAAGTATGTTGAAATCTTTGTGAGTCTTTCCTCTGGCTCGTGCATCAGTACTTGTGGTTGCCAGCTATTCAAAAATATACATGTATTGAAACCTTATTTTTCTCTGATTAAATGGGAAAAAAGACAAATCAAAGAAAAAAGTACCTCTAAAACCAAGATAGAAAAAAAATGTTAATTCTTTTGAAATTATGCTAAAAGTTTTTTTTTAAATGACTTTATTAAAGCTCTTAGGTAAGCTGCTGTATATTGCAATAAACAAGTACTTATATGCAAGAAAATCTAGGCAAAATACAGTGCACAGGTGCTTCGCATCTTAGGGATTTGAAAGGTGTGTTATGTATAAATTAGCTGTCACTTTTTTTCAATCCTGTAATGGAATGATGAGTTGTAATTTGCATAATCCTTTAAGAAGTCAAATTATACTGTCATGTAGCAGACTTAACATGCTAGCTAAGATTTCATAGCTTTGCAGCTAATTAGTATGTACCTTATAGGACAGTTAAATTGAAGATGAGTCCTCTTGCATTGCAGTCTTTTGCCTTTGTCCGTTATTTAACAGAAACTGCATTGTTAGTAACAGGCTGTTATGAGTATTGTAGAAGAAAGTACCCTGGATAGCAGGAATAAAGGCATTTTAATATGATATAATTTGACTTTTATTGCCTTTGTTGTGGGAAAAGTTTTTTTTTCTTTTAGCATAATCCAGATTAGATTCTTGAGAGCAATAAATAACCATCTCTGATTTATTCTTGTATCCTTTCCCACAGTACTTAAAACAGGGTATTGGACACAGTAAATGTTGGATAAATCTTTGTGGAATTGACTAGGATTCAAGATGAGATCAAATTTATATTTTCCAGAATCATTAAGAAATACTTAAAGCCAAGTATGAACAGTTATGGTATTGACAGCTTGAAATAGCAATGTAAACAAAATCATCATTATAATTATCACCTGCTAATTCTTGTGTTTTTATAGATCATTATTTAAATCTTCATATTCATATTAATTTGTCTGGTGCCAGAGTTTGTCTTTAAAAACACTGATTTTGCTTGAAGAATGTTTCTTTATTGAGAGTTGATATGAAGAGTTGATTTGACCAAATAGTATAATCTGTTGAGTTCTCATTTCTTTTCTGCTCTCTCTCCTCAATTACCATGTGGTCTACAGATTTTTGGTTTTGTTTTTATTATTGTTGTTGTGTCCTTTTAAGTAACTGAGAAACCACTGTTTCTTCTTCTTCTTCTCCTTTCTCTAAAGGGCATAGAATGCAGTTTGAGTTATGTTGCACATAAAGAAAAACAATTAGGGCTGTTTTGCTTAGGCTTGAGAATTTCATTGTGACTTTAGTAACTCATATTCTATGAGTTTTATTTCTTGATATTCTCATGTCTAATGAGCATTTTTTTCGCTTGTAACTGTTTTAAAGATATTGTAAACTTGCTCCATTGTATGTCTGATATATAGGTGCATATATGCATGTGGACACATATACCTACATGTATATAAATGTGCATATATATGTGTATATGTGTCTGTGTATATATGCATGTATGTATATGTACACGTGCACACACACAAGCACACATATATGTATATGTATAAAATCTCTTTGTTATCTCTGTTGCTTTTCATTCATTCTTTAGCTGCCAAGCATTTCCAATGCATGTACTTGAGTAGTTGTCCACGTCTGAGTGTATGAGTACAGGTCTTTTGCAGAGACTATTGAACAAGATGGTCTATGTATCTTTCCCTTTGAGCAGGAGCAATCTATTGTAGATCATTTTAATCATTGTGAACTGTGTTCATTTGCAAACTAGCTTCCCATCTTTGACATTTCTTTGAGGTTGAGGTTTGGTCATTAGATGTTAGTGGCTCAGGCAGGATTGCCAGGACCTTGCTACAACTAGGGATGGCTTCACTTTTAACCCTGGGGATCATCTCTAGGGGTTACACTTCAGGAACGGGTATTCTTTGTAGTTAAAGTAGACCAGTAAGGTAGCACAGCTGTGACTGCCGGGGCTGAGAGTCTTTGGGGGGATATTCATAACAAGGAAATATTGGCAAATAAATGATGAAGAAGGGGAGAAAATCCCCAAGATGTTAAATCAGAGCGCTGTCACAGGAATGATTAATAGTGCTGAGTATTTTCATGATTCTGCTTATCTGAATTGTCTTGAAACTATAGTGTACATTTAATGATTCTTATAAAAAGCATGTGGTTAATTGAGCATATGAAAGAAAATAGGTATTGGATCAAGACGTGTGTGTGTGTGTGTGTGTGTGTGTGTGTGTGTGTGTGTAAAGTTGAGCCATTTACCTGGCTTAGACATCTTCTTATGGAAAATTTGGTATTAATATATACCATATCTAGAATGATAATAATAATAATAATAATAATAGTTATTATTACTGTTGGGCATTTTATATTGCTTTTTTATCATAGAACTAAAAATATTTTATAAAATAGATAATTATCTTTATAGTACCCTTGGAAATAGGATGTTACAAATAAGAGTGAAAGAATAATAAACTCCCAGATTCCAATCTCCAAAAACCATAAATCAGCACAACAAAATCCCAATAACTATAGCCCAGAATACCACCACCAAAGAGAACACTCATTCTTATCACTGAAAATTCTCACCCACTTGCTCCCAAGCATTATAGTGAACACAGAGAGGGTCCGATGATGGTCCCTCCTTTGTATCAAGCAAGTCATTGATGTTGTGGTCCCATAGGTGGTTCACACTTTACCATCAAACACTTTTTACTCTTCTGATAACAAAAGGTTGATTTTATTCTAGTCATATTATCTGTTGTATATAGAATTTAGTATTCATATAATTATAAATTCTTGAAGTTATTGTGCTAATTTCATTTCAGTGGCAGTGAAATTTAACAACTAACAAAATAAACCATCATTATTTTAGTGTTTCAGAAGATTGCAAATGCTTACATTAGATACCATTCAAAATCATTAAAAAAAAACCTTACATTTGTGCTCATGGCCTTTTTCACATGGGGCAGAATAAATTTGTTTTGCATTAAAATATATTCAGCAATTCAGTTAAGATTACTATTTATTTACTACCAACTTCATCTACTCATGTCTATTTTTCCCTAATGTTTATGTCAGGACTTTAGTGGCACAGTTTCAAACAGATTTTTGGTTGGGCAAAAAAATAACAGAGGATCATTAGCTTTTCATTATGTACTAACAAAATCGATTTTTAAAATAGAATTTTCTTTTTGATATATTGCATTCTATGTATACTCTAATACTCCATTTATATCTGCCTAAATTAATGAACAATTATTGAGTATCAATTCTGGGGGCAGGGCAACAAGTGACAAACTGGAGACTAAAAAAATAGGAGAAGACATTGTCATTGCTTTTAAATATCCTACATTGTAGGTATATGAAAAATAAACTGTCAGTCACTTAGCATCTATTCAGTGTCATAAAAATTTCAGCCAAGGTACTAAGCATTGGAGATACCAAGAAAAGACAAAAGGCAGTACCCACTCTCAGGAAATTCACAGTAAAATGCATAAACATGCAATATTTAGTCTAAGCTAGCATATGTGGATATAAGTACATGGTAACAGTGAGATTATGCTCTTCATTTCTTGAATAATAAGTAGCCTTTTTCAGCTAAGTGAGAGAAATTTTCATGATGAGGGAATTTTGAGGAGAGGTAGTTTGGCATAATGGTAAGAGGGCTGGGCTAGGAATCAGTAGAATTAATATTCTTGCTCTTGCTTTGCTACTAAGTGTCTGGGTCATGTTGAGCAAATAACTAATTTTTCTCAATCTCAGTCACTTCATCTAATGAGAGGGGTAGAATAAATGATCTCTAATATTATCTTCCAACCCTAAAAATTCTATGAGTTATAATTTAAAGAAAGATAAATATTAAACTTAATGGTCAGAGGAAAAAGATTGCACAAAGCATGTGTAAAGGAAGATACACAGTGGGTGAAAAGATTTGTCTTAAGTATTGAGCAGTGAGATTTCTAATAATGAAGTAGCAGAAGTAAGTGCTGAATAAAAGCTTGTTGACCGACTAGGTAAAAGATTGTGAAAAGTTCTTTAACCAATGGATAGAATTTAGAATTCTGATTGAAAATACATGATGGCAAATGGGTCAGGGACCTCAAAGACTATCTAGTTCCCAGTCACTTAATTTTATAGGTGAAGGGACTGAGGCCAGTAGAGAAGTGACTTGCCCAGGATCCCAGAGCTAGTGAATTAGAAGAGCCAGGACTGGTACCCAGGTCATTGGACTCCACATTTTGTGCACTTTAAACTATATCATGCCTCTCTCCTAGTAGGGAGATATAAGAAAGCATGGAAATCATTAAGGCAGCATTAAGAATGACTGTTTATGTAGCAATCTATAGAAAAAAATATGGAGAAGAGTTAGGGACAAAGAAGGGGATACACACATATGCACACATGCATATATGCATGTATATACACATGCATACATAAACACATGTACATGCACATGCATATACGTACATGCATATATGTGAATAAAATTATATATACTTACATATAATGGATACAACTGTGATATATGCATACATATGTGTGTACATACAATACATGTGAATGCGTATTTATGTGTATGTATATATACACACCTATAGCAGGTCTAACCTTAGACAAAATGATGATTCTTTTCTTCACCTCCCCCCATTAAATCTCCTTTTATCACTTAATTCCTTTAAACACTCAGATGGAAAGCATTGGATCTCAGAGCAGGAAGAACTGAGTTCAAATCCAGTTTCAAACACTAACTAGTTGTGTGATCCTGAATAACTCATTTATCACCTCTTTGCCTTTTCTTCCTCATCCATAAAATGGGAATAATAATAGCATTTACTCGTCATGGTCCTTGTAAGGATAAAATGAGCTAATATTTGTAAAGTACTTTGCAATCCTTAAAGTGCTATGTAAATGTTAGCCACCATTAGCAGCAGCAGCAGCAGACCGTGCCCCATTGAATGGCAGTAACTTGTTCTTGCAGGTTATAAACCCAAGCACATATAAGTTGGTAGCTGATAATGGTTTATGGTATTACCCTTCCCAAGGTTGCATGAATTTTAAGTTGCATAACAGAATAAAGTACACCCAAACCAAAGGAATGATTTTGTAATGGGAGAAACTTAAACATCCTGGACAAAGTAAGGAAAATAGTTTTGAGCAAAGGTTTTTAGGTATCACTAAAGTCATGGTAGATGGGCAGCATTTTTGAATGACTAATAAGAAGTAAGTAGTCTTGACCTAGAGAAAGAACTTAGTTATGGGCACATAAAGGAAGAAATATATAAAAAATTATAAGCGAAGCATCAACAAGATTTGATTGAGTGATGACACAAAGAAAAGTCAGAGTTGAAGGAAGAAGGGGATTTTTAAGAGAACAATGATGGCAGTATAAGGTGAACCAGAAAAGGGACAAGGGCCAGTGGATAATCAGAAATTGAAACCAGGTAATAGGCTAAGGAGACAGACAGTAGTGTTGAATACAAAAGAGAGGTCAAGAAGGATGCATTTGCACCATGGAATTCATTCCAGGGTTACTTTAGCCTGAACTGATTGATTGATGGTTATGCTATAGGCTTCTTATCCACATTGGAGTAATTTATGCCTGTTGTGTTTTAGATCAGTAAATAGCCCAGTATAGAGAGGGAGAGGAAGAAATACATAATGAACTTGAGAAAGAGCTCTAAATGAATCTGTATGTTAAATAGATAACTAAACTTTGCAGCAAAAATGCTTTAAGCATTTCAATATCTAATTTGATTCTTGTTTTCTAGTGATGTCTTTGAGGCTTTCGGAGTGATTTTTACTAGGTTATCTCTGTATATTCTAGTGTCACTGAAGGTAGTTTGACTAAGAATTACCTGGGGCTGCAGGAGGGGGGTTGTTGTAACTCAGGTGCAATGGGTGGCTCCAAACTTAATCATTTAGGTTTATGATCAGAGTGACTTTAAGTGACCTATGTGATTGGACATGATATTATTCCTTATTCTTCTTTATTTATAAACTTTCCTTTTTATTCTACTTCAGTTAGAATTCACATATTTTAAACTATGAAATAATTTTCTTACTTTAAAATTGATTTATTTGAAACTTTCTATCAATTAATGAATTGTGTTTACTTGGTTAATAACAACTGAAGACTGATATCACTCAATAAGTGATGTTCTAGACCATGAAAGTCTTCTTTACTCCATTTCTTCCTACAGCCACTGAAATTCTACAGAAAGAAAACACATACACACATATTGGAGCAGAAAAATGAGCAGACAGAGTATAGTTGTGAGAAAGCAGATTAATTGGTTTCACGTATTTTCATTTTAAAATAAAGTGAGTAGTCAGATATTTTCAAGAATACCTTGTTAACATAACATCTGCAGTACAGTACTGTATGAGAACTTTGGGAAATTGAGTAGCATAAAAAAGTGAAGGTCAGGGTAAGAACAACAGAGCCACAGTAAACCTTTTGTAGTCAAATAGTAAAAGCTTCTGTTAAATGACAGAATTCAAAATTGCTAACAGGTGATTTCAGAAAGACACTAGCAAACGCTATTTGTTATCCTTAACTTCTATTACATAAGGATGAGATGTAGCATAATATGATACAATACTTAAGCCAGAAATCAAATTAATGTTGTTCCATTGGGGGAACAGCGTCTGAATTTCTGAGTTGAGTTTCTAGTATATTCTTTTAGTGAAGTGCTAGACTTTTAATAAATTGCAAGTGAGTCTGTCAATATTTCAATACCAAGGGGATTTTTATTGGGGAGATTCCAATTTTCATTCTAGAATCAGCATTAGTAATGTTATTCAAAGAAAACAATAAGCAAATTTCAATTCTCATATGACTTTGGGTGAACCCCTTTATTGCTCTTACTCAATTGGCATCTGTAAAATGGGAATAATAAATTCTTCCCTAAAGAGATTACCTAATGACAATGGAGATAGATGATGAAGCCAGTTCAATTATGTAAAAGAAAGGAAATCTAGTCATCAGAGATATAGTTATTGTTTTTCTTTTTATTGTTCCTCCTAATTTCAATTTAATGGAAAAAGGGAGAGAAAAATTCATTTAAACTCTATTAGTTTAGAATCTCACGTAAGACATATATTTGAAGATGTAAAAGTTTATTTGTATTCAGGGCCTCTCCTATGAGAAATTGTATTTTTATACCTTGAAAAAGGAAACTTGAGATGAGGATTTGCTTCAAATTTAGGACAAGGTTAAATATAACTTGATTTATGACAAGCGCTTGGAAATAGTGTGAAAGTGTTATTTGTATGCAAAGTCTTCTAGCCTGGATTGTTGATAAAAAGGCTGCACATGTAATGCTCATCCAACACAAAAATATATCAGACCTTCCCCTTTATGATGAGAAAATAGATTATTTTCCTGTAGTACAGCTACCAAGTAAAATAACTTGGTTAACACCAAAAAGAGGATGGTTATTTCATTCTTTATTCTTCTATTCCCTGAATTGTGTAACATTAATTAGGTGAACTTTTTTTTTTGTTTGTTTATTCTTGCCATTATAGCTATGTGGGAGTATTGGTTTGCACAGTGTTTTCAGTAAATTTTATTGGGTCTGTGGAACCCTAAGTTTGGTGAATGAGTCACATAAGTTCTCTAAATATTGTTTTGAATTGAATAAGATGATATCTCAGTTGTCTTCTAATGGTGGACACTCAGAAAATGTGGGTTAAATGATTCATATTATATACTGATATTAAAGCTTAAGTTCTGTAAATTTAAGCTTCTCAACGACAGGGGCTATTTCTCTTATATTTATATAATAAATAAATGAAAGACATCTAAGTCTCAAAGTTCAGCTCATATGGAAAACAGAAGTTGTACAAGAATGACTTTAACAATGAAGTACACTTTACTAAACTGAGTAAAAACAGCTGCCAACAATTAAAGTTGGATTTGGTCTCTAAAAACGTGATAAATCTTTATGAAGAAAAAATGCAAATCATAAATTTATAACTATAAGGGAAGTTGGAGATCATCTAGTACAACCATGTATGTTTATTGGCAAGGAAGCTAAGAGGTTAGCTCATTTGCTCAATGCCATACACAGTTGGTGACAGAGCCAAGATTTGAAGCAAGTCTCCTGAGGGCCCTTTACTTCTTCTTTTTATTTTTTGGAGGCAATCAGGGTTAAGTGACTTGCCCAGAGTCACACAGTTAATTAGTGACTGGATTTGAACTCTGGTCTTCCTAACTCCAGGGCTCATATTCTATCCACAACACTTAGTTAACTGCTCCTCCTATTATTTTTAAAGAGAATTTGTCCTTAACTTCACAAACATCATCAAACATGATCATTTCCATCTACAAAGAAGGACCGAAAAAGAGAATTAAATATGAAACTATGAATGTCTACTATATATAACTTTTAAAAATTTTAATTCAGCATGGCTATGCTTAGTATTGAGGGCTTAGATATATCACCGAAAGAAACAACACTGAATCTTTTTAGAATTTTATTCTATGATCAATGTGCAAAAGGAATTCTGTCTTGGCCTCTCTGTCTCTTTCTCTGTCTCTCTCTGTCTCTGGAAAAGTGGAAAAGTTTATGATTCATAGGATACTTTTGAAAATTCTTTGAAATGAGAGACTTGAGAGTTACAGAGGTAGCCATCCCACCATTCCCTCTTATTTGAAAGTTAATATTTGCAATGGAATACTGTTGTGCTATAAGAAATGATGAGCAAGATACTCTCAGAAAAACCTCAAAAGGTTTACATGAACTGATGCAAAGTGAAATGAGCATAACCAGGAACACGTTGTATACAGTAGCAGCAATATTGTATGACGAACAACTTAACTGTCAGCAATATAATGAATGATCCAAGACAAAAAAAAAGGTTAATATTAAACTCTTTCACCCACTGTAGTCACTTAACTTATAGCCTATTTTCCTTCGGACAAGTCACTTGACTTCTCTTGGCCTGAATGTTCTAATCTGTAAAATCAGGAAATTAGACTAAAGATTCATAGTCCCTTCTTACTTTATTTATATATGCTGACTAAGATGGATCTATGTGTCTCAACACCTTCTAGTAGTTCTCAGGAAACAAAAATAGTCCAGTTCTTTCTTTTTTCACTCCAGCCTTCTCAAAGCTGCCATAATATCCCCCATTAGGGTTGCTTAAAGTGAATCAGAGCCAACTGTATGCTTTGCCCTCAAGTCTTGAGATGCCTATAGAATTTCTGATGATTCTTAGATTTGTTCTCTCTCTTTCCACCAAACCTACTCACAGAACCGAACTGGGAGTGGAAAAAAATCAAGTTATCTTGGCACAGGCAGGCACAAAGCTCTCCTCTTTGCTGAAAGCACCATCTAGGTCTCTGGACTAAAAGCACATTTTACAGTAATTACAGTAAGGTCTTTGCTTGCGTCCAGAAGAAGCGGTAAGCATTTATAGTCATAGCATCATTGCTTGATTACTTGCAAGGCAAAGATCTAGGGAAAATAGGATAAAGCCCTTCTGATCTGATTTCATATCACTGGTTATGTGTGTGGGGGAGGAGGGGACACCCTCTCCATGTGGCCTAAGCTTTTCCTTAATATCAGAGATAACTGTACTACTGACATCATCAACTAGAGGCAGTGATTCAGAGAAACATCCATGGGTGTAGGAGGAAGGGGAAGAAGCACACCCCTGAGCTGTTGTAAAATTCATGATCAGTAAATTCATCTGATAGCAAGATTGTTTACCCATGCCTTGCTGAAGCCTTCTTGCTCACGGCCAGTGACAATTTATGTCAGGTTACTAGTAATAAAGAATGTTGATTGCATGTGTGTGTGTGTGTGTGTGTGTTTGTGTGTGTGTGTGTGTGTGTGTATTGTGAAATACCTCATGGAAGGGAGGGCTGAGAAAAAATATATAAACTGTTGAATTTTAAGTAAAAGATGAGAGATTGATCGAAAGTTAGCCTTATCAATATAATACTATGGATAATTTTGCCATCTTTTAAAATGAATATATTAATAAAGAAATTAGCATAGTAGAGTAGATACCTCTGTTTGCTCATAACTGAACTTCTATAATATTCTAACTTCTAACATTCCTTCTGCAATGCTTTTAGGAGTCTTTGTTTAAGTTTTTTTTCTCTAGACCTTGAATATTTACACACACACATCTTATCTCAAGTCTCAAGTGTTCCTTTCCCCTTCTCCCTCCAGCATATCCTATAAACAACTGCTGGAATAATCATATCCATACAAAAGTCTAACTATGAAATTTCTCTACTTCAGTATCTTTGCATTAACTATATGGACTCGTAAATCTGACATTTAAGGACCTCTGCCGTCTTAGACTTATTTCCGTTTTAACCAATCACCAGGACCTATCCAGAGTAGGGATCTTTCATTATGATCTACTATTGCATTCCTTCTCCTCACCAAGAACAGGTATCTGTCAGTCCATACCTTTAGAGACTCTTCAGTCCATACCTTTCATACTTTTTCCTCTTCACCATTCTTACTACTCCCTTCCCCCCATTCTCAGCAAAATTAATCTATTCACTTTTAGAACTCTGCCTGGGACTGAGCTGCTCTGATTAGCCAGCAAGTGAGTATAAGCTCACCTTAACTCATTAATCTAACAGGCTCTACATCTCATCCCATAATCTACCAGGACACCAAAGTTTACCCAGGGTTGACCTCCTGCTATCTCTCTAGCTGCCATATCTGTAATTACCTCCCAATTTTGCATCTCTTTCTTTTATTCAAGATTCTTATCTCTAAGCATTCAGATAGGCAATTTTCCATGCCATAAAAGCATCCTTTGACATTTCTGCCTGTGGAAATCCTCTGCTTTCAAAGTCTAGTTCAGGGAACACCTCCCCATAACATCTTCCATCACATCTTCTTTGGTATCTTTAATTGAAAGTGATTTCTCACACTTCAGATTTCTAGTAGCACTTTGTCAAGACCTCTCTTTTGAACTTATTCTATTTGCCCTTATGTCATATTTACATAGTTTGTCTTATCCTCTCATTAGACTGTAAACTCCTTGAAGTCAGGGACTATTATTTTTTATCTTCATATCTGAAAAGCCTAAATATAGTACCTTGCACATAGTAGATATTTAATAACTATTTCCTGAATCGAATTTAATTGTCATTCATGAACCTTTTTAATCCCCTTAAACAATGCATTTTATTAATATATTAAATTCGCACGAGGAATAAATTTGTTCCCCTAAATGACCATTATCCTCCACTAAAGTTCTATTCTAATCCCTCATTATGGTGTGGAGGCGATCCTGGCTTCTCAAAAGTTATCCTAACAAAACACAAGCTCTGGCATGTCTGCCAGCCTGGAAAAAAACTTAGAATATAGATCCAGCAATAGATTGTATATCTGTCATCTGAGGACCAACTTAGTTAAATTCAGTGGGAAATGGATACTGCATCTTTCCCCCATGTGTGCCATGTCTAAAAAGGACATCATGATCATTCTACAAAAGATGTTCCCCTATACACATGTATAAAAAGAATAGGGGGAAGTGACGTAGGATTCTGTCTTCAGTTTTCAGAACATACTGAGGTTAGGCTTCAAAATCAGGCTGAAAGTCAGAGGTTACAATATATGATAAAGTATTAGGTTAGAGGGTGAATTTACTAGGGAAAGTCTGTTACATAGCTGGTCATTTGAGGGAGAGATTGAGTCCCTTAGGAGCAGCTTGGGAAATGAACTAGAAAAAAATGAGCTTGAGTCCAGGCTGAGCCTTTCACAATGGCGACCCTGGTAAAGAGGAGATGTGGCCCATGTATGTCAGAGGAATTCACATTAATTCAGTACATATTCATCAAGCACCTGCCATATGCAAAACACTATATGATAAAAGATATAAAAGGACATAATCTTTACCCTTAAAGGAGTTTATAATTTCTTAGGGGAGAATTCATTTCCATGTAGTCCTTGAGTGAGTTACCTTGGATAAACCAGTTTGAGAATGTTGTGAATGTACTGAGTGAGTCACTGAAGCTTGTGGTTACATTGAGTTTCTGCTTCTCATTTGATATGGGGAATTTATCACGGGAGGAGTGAATAACCAAGGCAACTCTTCCTACCATTGCTTGGCATGGCTCACATATTATTATAATGCACACTCAATATAATATAATATATAATAATATAATATAATAAACACTCAAATCTCTTTGAGCTTTCTAATACACGGTATTGATTGTATTATAAGTTTTTCATGGATAGGGACAAAATTTTTTCATCTTCTGCAATGCTTAGAATTGCACTGGACATGTAGAAAATTTTCAATGAATATTTCTTTATATGCATGGTGCATAGACACCCCCCTCCACATGGAAGCTCCTCGAGGGTAACTACTTTGACTTTTTTGTCTTTGTATGCCGAGTGCCTACAGGAGTGCCTATCACTTAACAGATAATTATAAATGCTTTTTGATTGTTTGATGAAGGCCAGATACATCTTTCAAGAGTTCACATTCAGTATCTATCCAGCTCCCATGTCCATGGGAATTAGCATGAGCAAATGTTCACAGAATCATAGAATTTAATCTTGAAGGGAACTTAGAGGTCGTCTAGCCCAATTCCTTCATGTTACATCAGTCCATCAATAAATATTTGTTAAACACCTACTATGTGCCAGGCACTGTTCTAAGTGCTATAGATACAAAAAGAGGGGAAAGACAGTTTCTGCCCTCAAGGAGCTTATACTCTAAAGGCGGATACAACATGCAAACAAAGACCAAGAAAGCTACATACAGGATGGATAGGGAGTAATTAAAAGGAAGAAGGCACTATAATTAAGAGGAGTTAAAGAAGAAATCCTCTAGAAGGTGGCATTTTAGTTGGGACTTACAGGAAGCTAGGAAGGTCAGTATTTGGAGCAGAGAAGGGAGAAAATTTCAGGTATGGGGGACAGCCAAGGAGAATGCCCAGAGCCTGAAGTTGAAGGGTCTAGTTCATGGAACAGCCAGGAGGCCAGTGTTATTGGATCAAAGAGTACATATTGGGGAGTAAGGTGTAAGAAGACTGGAAAGGTAGGAGGGGACTATGTTATGAAGGACTTTGAAAGACCTAGAATTTTATATTTGCGTCTGGAGGCAATAGAAAGCCATTGGAAGGTATTGAAGAGGAAGCTCACATGATCAGACCTGTGTTTTAGGAAAACAACTTCAATGAATGGAGGATATATTAGAGTAGGGAGAGACTTGAAGCAGGTAGACCCACCAGCAGGCTATTAGACCCATCAAGATATGAGGTGATGAGGACCTGCACTGGAGTAGTGACAGTGTCAGAGGATAAAAGGGGGGGGGGTGCATATTCAAGAAATTTTGCAAAGTTGAAATCAACAGTCCTTGGCCAACAGCTTGGGTATAGTACGGGGTAAGAGAAAGTGAAGAATCTTGGATGACTTCTACATTAAGAGTCTGAGGGATTGAGAGGATGGGCTTGCTCTCTACAGTAACAGGAAAGCTGGATGTGAGGGAGGTTTTAGAGGGAAAGATAATGAGTTCTGTTTTGAATGTATTGAGTTTAAGATATCTACTGGACATCAGTTTGGAATGACTGAAAGGTAGTTGGAGATGTGAGATCGGAAAAACAGAATTAGATAGAATAAATGACTTATCTAACATCATAGAACTTGTGAGTGGCAGGGCTGGAATTTGGACTTGGGTCTTGTGACCCATATTCAGCACCATTTTCACTATTGACACAAAACTTCATTCCCCTATATATTATATATGGAAAACTAGAAAATCATAATAAAGCTTGCTCATCCATCATAATGTTTTGTGTACAGCATTGGAAAATATATAAAATTTAGTCTGTTTACCTTCTCTTTTTTTATACAGATGGTCAGCTTCCATTCCAGGTGTCTCTGACTGACAAGTTAGCAAACTGTGCTCACATCATCTAGAGCATAAAATCATCACCATTCTTTGTTATTATTTTTTGAGCTTAAAATTTTGAATGTGTATTAAAATGAGAAAAAATAATTTTCAGGGCAGATATAACTTGTCCCTATTGCATAAAATTATGAGATCACATCAAAAAGGGAACATTATTTTTTTGCTCCCATACAGGAAATTACTGTTTTTCACCCTCCATGTTTATAGTTTCAAGACCTAATATCTCTCATGCTCTTATTTTGCGTGGTGGTTCTTCTTTTGGCTCCTCTTATTATCAGTAAGGTATTTGGACTTGAAACCAAGGAAGAAGTGAATTGCTCCCATGGAGCTCACACAAACATCTTGGGTGTCAGAGGTACTTTGAAGAATAAAAATTAATGTTCTTTCTATGTGCTTGTTGCTGGAAAGAGACACTCAATTTCTGTCTTAGCCTGCTAAGGCTGATCCTGTCCCCTGCATCCTAGATAGCAATGCAAACAGAGGCTGTCACTGAGTAACAGGTAAATATTGAATAGTGAAGCCCTTTGATTAACTTTGTGGATCATTATTTGGAAAAACCGTTCAATGAGAATGGAACTATCTCTCAGAAACAGTGCCGCAAGGCTTCATGACTTGGTGGTCAGCACATAGAACTGGTTGCCAGAAATCTTAGCATGTACTTCTGGCTTTCTTCATGGCAATGTTAGCCCAGTCACTTTGCTTCCCTGTGAGTTCAATGTGTTTGACGCAGTATGGCTATAAGAGGTTGATGAGTGTATGTTCAAGAGGAGAGAATTCTGTAATGTAACACAAATGTTAGTCAATATTTAGAATATGGAATACTCTTCTGCTTATGTCCCTTTAAAAAAATTTAGCTTTAGCAACCTATTACTAGTATGGTATCTAGGGTTCCATGGCAGACAGAGTGTGTTATTTGGGTTCCATTAATGTATGACAGAAAGAATTTTTCTATTCTCCCAGCCCTCATCTATACCATCTTCAGTTTTGAGGACCCAACTAGATTCACTAGACACGTTAATCTAGATAAATTGGTACAATGTATTATTATGCATAATCTGATCCAAGCACTGAGCCAGAGACTGCTGATCCCTGTTGTTATCATCATCATAATTATAAACAATTATAAACAATTCATATTTATTGAGCTATTTCTCAGTTTATGAAATACTTAGAAAAAGAGTACATAGAAGTGAATCAAAGGACAAAGTCCTTGGTTCCCAAGAAGCCTATGCAGTAACAACATAGATTTAGTGACAAAAAAAAAGATGAATAAAGAATAGTGTATCTCTGTATTTTGTAGAGAGACAAAATGTATCCATCTTCCTTCCCTCTGTCTTGCCTTCCTTCCCGCTTATATTTTGTCTTGAGGATCACAGTAACTTAATGTTGTGACAGAAAATCAGAGGAAGCAAATCAACCTCTATCTTAAACACTTTTACAATAGGAAGAATGGGCATTTCAAGTTGTATTTCCATTTAAGATTAAAAAATAAAACTAAGTGCCATCCAAATTGATTCTTTACAACGGTTGTTATTATTGTCATCATTATTTTCCATAAAAAGATTTTGTGTGTGTGTGTGTGTGTGTGTGTGTGTGTGTATATATATACACACACACATGTATATATATACACATATATATGTATGTATTTATGTGTGTGTATGTATATAGACACATGCACATACATATATGTGTGTGTGTGTATATATATATATATATATATATATATACACACTGTGTGTATATATACATACATACATGCATGCATACATATACCCAGATTCTATACTAACTTGAGGAATGTTAAACAAAGTATCTTGCCACTAAGCTTGTATTTTCCAGCACCCTAGATGCTATGTCTTGGGGTGGCTTGATTGAATTGACTTATCACTTACTTGCCATACTAATCCAAACCTAATATCCATACTAATCCAAATTAATATGGTAATCACATGATAAAATAATTCTGAAAAGTATTTTGAATAATAAGTCAGCTATAAAGTAGTGCTAATTAGAGTTGCTTTGAAAAATATTCTCCCACAAGACTGCTGGGTGAAAGTTGTGTTGTGTATATGTTTAAATTTAGGGGGTCTGTTTTGTTTTTCAACAAACACTGACTAAAATGAAAGAGTACTGATTTTCATATCTTCTACTTCTGATTCCTCATCTTATCGCTAAAGAAGACCCCAAGACCCAGAAGCAGGGAAAAGTAAATGAAAAATTGGATTCATTCATGCATTCTTTGAAAAAAACATTTATTGAACATAGTAAGCAACTCAAAAATAGTAGATTCCATTAAGGAGCAAATTAGAAATAAGCCTTGAACTATATATTTACATTTTATAGATATGTTCACTGTGAAGACATTATACATCTTGTATGCACAAGTGTTCCTAAGTACTTTTATATATTCACTCTCAAATATACACAGAGAGATACCTCTTTGTAACAAGGCAAATGCTGTTTGGCATTCCTCTTAAACAGTACAGTGGGCTAATGCAGTCGTCTCTTTCCCCAGGGGCCTAGGATCTAATTTGGATTAGGTTCCAAGTGAACATGTGTTTGGTGGTCCCAACCTAACCCTGAGTGGGTATTTCTCCACACCACAAAACTGGAACATAATTTGACATAAATCTTTGTTTAGCACTCAAATAAGAGGGGGCGTTTCAGGTCAAGGTGGAATTGGCAGGACTGTACAAAACATACTCCCATGGCATAAAGTCTGGCTGTATCCACTACTTTCAAGACATCAGTTTTCTAGGGAGTTAACATTGGTGAATTCATGCCCAGGACTTTTTAGTTACAGAGAATGAAACAAGAAATTCCCCTGTAGCTATATATATTACACTTTGGCATGGGTTTATTTATGGCAAATGGGAAAATGAGTATTTAGCTTTCTTCTTGTTTTTCTTTTTAAAAATCTAATATTTTCATGACAGGAAGTGTTTCTGTACTGTCCTATTATATAAAGATGGGCAAAATATTTTAGATTTAATTAAAAGGGAAGGAGAACACAATATGGTGAAGATGAATTGTGGTCCAGATATATATGGTTTACATTTTCTTCCTGATAAATCATTGAGGTATCAGCAGTTATACAGCTTTTAATTCAATTCATTAAACTGATATGAAGTGTGTGCTATATGTGAGAAGTTAAGGGCTGCAAAGGCAAAAAGGAAACAGTGTGCCCTCAAGGGGTTCACAATTTGGTGTAGAAATCCAGGTTCTACTTTAAGGTTTCAGGCATGGGGATCCTGCAGCCTCGAGGCCTTGTGTGGCTGTCTAGATTCTCAAGTGTGGCCCTTTGACTGAATCCAAACTTCACAGAACAAATCCTTTGGCCTCCAGGCTGCAGGTTCCCACTCTTGGTTTAGATCTTAGTATTTTGAATAGAATCTTAATTTCTGGAAAACCAATTGATATTTTTAAGATTTGGTGGGAAATGAAGCATTTTCTAGGTCATCTTGTAAGTTTACAATATGGTAGGGAATGTAAGACATATATGCAAGGCATAATGTGACAAGTACATAAAAAAAGGAACAAAATTGTTTTTATGATTCACAAGAGAGAAAAAAAAAGCATTTCTGGCTGGGAGATCATAGAAGGCTTCAGGGAGGAGGTAGCATTCGATTTGGGTCTTGTGAAGAATTAGTAGACTACCAATATACAGAATAATTTTAGGGGTGGTTTTTAGCTAAAGTTAACAAGGTAGACTAGGGAAAGATTGTGAACAGTTTTGAATTTAGAATTTGCTAAAAGTCAGATGTAAGCTGGATGTTAAGGGGAAAACATCTTACTAACAATTAGAACTGTCTAAAAGTGGAAAAAGTTGCCTTAAGTGATGGTGGAATCACCTTTACATGGACATTTGAAGCAGTAGCATATTCACCATTTGACAAGTCTGTTTTATGGGGATTTCTTTTGGGTACTCATTTGCTGGGGAAGATCATATAGGACTTTTGCCATGTCATGTTTGAGGCTTCAGTGGAATGTCTAGGTGAACATGTCTGTAAACGTGCTGTAGAAATGCGGTCCTGAAGCTTGAGGGACATATTGGGATTGGGGCTGTTTATTTGAGGGTATTGTACATAACAGTGGAAGTTTAAATGAAGTCTATTACATTACCAAGGAAGAAAATGTAGCTTTTATACAACTGAAGCAGTTGGGGTTTATGTCTTATCAACTAAAATCTTCTCAGTTTGGGTTTAGTGAAGATCTGAAAATGATTATTCAAATGATCTAGTTTGTCTTGAGATAAACTTTTTTTTTTCAAAAGCAAAATAATGATGTGGTCTTAGGTAGAAAGCATAGTTTAGTGGGGGAAAACTATTTAAGAATTCATTCATGAGAAAAATTCCATTTATATTACTGTGAGGTCAGTAAGGCCTAAATACTGCTCATAAAATTTCAAATGCTTTAATCCCATATACTTAAAATTGGAAGAAAGAGATAAGTATGATTGATTTTTGTAGAATAATTCCGACTTGCTGCCTTCCATTTTGTTATAAATTCCAATCAATTAACAGTATTTATTGTACACTAAACTCAGAATGGCAGGATGGTGGAAGGGATTTTTTTTAAAGAAAATATTGTTCTCTATCTCTCCCTCTAAGGACCTTATAGTTCAGTTTTGGATAAAAATTTATTCATTCATTCAAAAAACTTGACATTTTTCAGGTGCCTATGAAATGCAGTACAACTATCTAGATACTGGTCAGGCATAAATGTAAATAAGATGGTCTCTTCTATGTGGTAGTAGAATACAATGACAAGAATTCTTAATTTGAAATTAATGCGCCTACTTTTGACTAGCAACTTTACCACTTACTATCTGTCACTTTGAACAAATCACTTAACCTCTTTAGGCTTCTAATTTGTAAATGATGAGGGGATTGTACTTTTTAACCTGTAAAGTCCTTTCTAGCTCTAAATCTGTGGTCCTATAATCCTTAGGAGCTTATTCTTCGGTAGAACAGACACACGTGAAAAATAAAAACAAGAACATTTAGTGACTTACGCGTAAAAATAAATATATCACAGAGAAGGTATAAAAGATAAATCCTAATGGAATACATTAATCAAGAATTTCTTCCAGGTAAAGGAGGGAAGGGAAGTACATGGGTTTGTGGATAAGTAATGGAAAAAAGACATTCAAAATATGAAAATATGAGCAGAGATAGAGTGGTAGGAATGAAGGTGCCATTTTCATGGGATGGAGAGAAATTGCTATTGGGAATTAAATAGAAAGGAAATGAAGAGTAGTGGGCAGTCTAATGGAGAACATTGAAGGACGGGAAAAGAATATGCATTGGTCAGACTAAGCAACCAGGAGAAATTCATTTGACATTTATTAACTGCCAGTTATGTGCATAGATCCTGGAGAGAATTCAAAGAAGAAGGCAAAATATTTTTCTAAACAGTGTATAGTGGAAAGAAACATGATTCCTAAGAAAGATTTTTTTAAACAATATTTTGTGGCAGGTCAACAGGAGAGAGCACTTATGCTTGAGGGAATCAAAGAAAGTTTCATGGACTCTGAAATACGATTAGTGTTTCACCAACCAGCAACGAGAATAAAGACTTTCCCAGAGTAATATCTCTAGGAAGTGTCCAAGGTGGGATCTGAACCCAGGTCTTCCTGATTTCAAGCATAACCTTCTTTCCAATCTACCATGCTCCCTCTAAATCTTCTAGTCAGCCTCATAGAAACATCCATAGGTGGCTGGAAATGCAAATCTAATTCTTAGTAAAAAAAAATCAGGATTGGAAAATTTGATTTGGAATTCTATATGGACAAATTGGATTTTTAAGGGAGAAAGTATAAAAAGAGAAGAGACTCAAGGAAAGTCTTTAGAGACACATCTATTAGGGGAGAGGTGGAACAGCAGCAGAAAGCAAAATCTGTAAGAGGGAGAAATGAATAGATAGAGAAGTAGGAGAGTTCAGTGTCCAGAGAATTAGGTGCCAAGGAAGTAAAAGGAGTTGAGAATATTTAGGAAGAGCTAGTCAAGAGTATTAGGTTTTACTGAGAATTCGGGGTGGTAGTGAGGGCAGGGTGAAGGTAGATTAAAAAAATGGATTTTTCAATTAAACACATTTATTAAATGCCTGGCATATTTAAGCACAAGGAGAGGGAGAACAATATAGTGACTAGCGTTTGGTATTTGGAGTTGGGAAGAACTAGGATTTAGCATGAGCAAGACACCTAAATTCTCTGAGTTTGGGGTGATTCATTAAGATTCTAAGTTCCAGTTAGTTGCAATGTATAGAGTGAGGGAATTCCTACCCTTGTCAAATGATAGGTCTTTGTCATATTGCTTTATGTATAAAATATGCTAGATTTTGAGTATACAAACCTGAAGTGAAAAGCCATCCCTTTTCTCAAGGGAATTTTCATTCTGTTGGGAGATATAACAAATAAATACAACATAAATTGAAAAGATTTCTGGTAGGTGGAGGTACATGAACTAAACCTTGAAAGAAGGTCAGGATTCTGAAGTGTGGAAATGATGGGGGAGTATGTTGTAGGCATGAAAGGCAACATGTGCAGAAAAGGAAGATGGAATGTTGAATTTGTGGAACAATAAGTAGGCCAGCTTTACTGGATCATAGAAGGCATACAAGGTAGTATTGGGAACTAAGTCTGGAAAAGTAGGTTGAGACAGATTGTGAAAAGATTTAAAAGCCAAGCTAGGAAGTTTTTATTTTATCTAAAAGAAACATTTTAGACTTTGGAGCAGAGCAGTGATGTGGTTTTAAAAGAAATGTTTGGCAGCTATGTGCAGGATGCATTGGAGATGGGAGACATCAATTGGAAAACTGTTATAATAGTTCAGTTGTGAGAGAATAAGTGTTTAAACTAGGATGGTGTCTATGTAAATGGAAAGGAGAATGATGTGAGTGGAATTGTGCAGCTTGAAGTGACAAAGTTTAGCAACTAATTGAATATAAGTTGTGCTTGTTTACTTCTTAAAAACCATAACCCATGAGCCCCCAATGGTGCTCTTCCCGTCGATACTCACTAGATATCATTAGCTCTTAGCAAAAAACGTTTACTGAAATGGCACAGTACAAAAAATAGCTACCAAACATTTCCCCCATAAATTGGAGACATGCTATCCCACAAACACACACAGTATGCATGAGGAACATGTTCAGGATACATGTGAGACAAAGGCACTTTGAAACTCCTGGTAGTGGAGGACCTAAAAGTTCCTTCTCTCTTAGCATTCTCACAAAGGTTTTCTTGAGTTCCACATCTTTGTGAGGCTGAGTGTCAGATGAATTCCTAGATTTTGCTCTTCTCTATAACTGAATCTTTTCTCTTCTGCAGTAGATCCTATTCTCTGAAGCTACTTCCTCCCTCCAGTGATTGCCCTTATGTTTGTGTCTGTGTGGACAGTTTCTGTTCCTCATTAGATACTATGTCTCTCACATATCCAGTTGTTTGCCTTCAAAGATACATGATCAATGTTGGGAGAGGAAAGAAACAATATTTCATCCTTCTCTGTTGGAGTTGGAGAACCTTCTCTGGTTTATAATCTCTTCCTGTTATCAATCTGTTTAAATTCATCTAAGATTTAGCTTTTTAAAGCCCAAGGGGCTTGGCTAATTTGTTTGCTCAGCCAATCACTTTTTTTTTTTCCTTTCTTAAGTCAATGAAGTATTTGAAGTATTTGAACCCAATGCATGTATATTATGCCTTGTTAACAAATTGAAACTTCAGTATGTATGATTATATCAACTTATCTGGGAGGAATCATATCATTCTTTGATTTTAAAAATAAACTTGGAAGAATTCTAGCTCTGATAACATAAGTAGGGATGAAGTATAGTTAATAAGTGCTGTTTTAGTTTCAGATGACTGAGCCTCCAAGTCCTTAAAGGAAAATTTAAATGAGTTACAAACAAAAAAATAGACAGTAAAACTGTACTAGTGGAGAACCTCAACTTTCCCCTCTCAGAACTAGATAAATCTAACTATAACATAAATAAGAAAGAAGTTAAGGAGAAAACAGAATTTTAGAAAAGTTGGGTATGATAGATATCTGGAAAAAATTGAATGACAATAGGAAGACATTTTCTTTTTTTCTCAACTGCACATAGCACCTTCACAAAAAGTGACCATGTATTATGCCATGAAAATTTCATAACCAAAGATAGAAAAACAAAAATATTAAATGCTCCCATTTTGGAGCATAATGCAATAAAATTATACTCAACAGAGGGTCTTGGAAACATAGATTAAAATTAATTGTAAACTTTAGTTTAAAATGACTGTAAAATATCCAGAAGGAGATGTCCAACAGATTGCTGGTCGTAGAGAAATTGAATTTAGGAAAGAGATCAGTGTCAGCTATATGCAGATCTGAATAGAGATAATAATTGAAATTATGGACACTCACAAAGAAAGAAGCTATAGAGCTAAAAATAAGAGAACTCATGACTGAGCCTTGAGGAACCTCCACATTAAGGAAAAGATGATGATCTAATAAATAAGACTAAGGAAGAACTAACAGACAGGAAGAAGGAGAATAAGGAGAAAATTGACACCGAAGCTGAGGAAAGAGGGAGTATTCAGGTGGCCAACATTCATAATAGCTGAAGAACAGTCAGGAAAGATGAGGACTGAGAAAAGGACATTAAACTTAGCAATTAAGAGATCACTAATAATCTTAAAGAGAGCTTTTTCCAATAAAGTATTTGGGTTAGAAGCTAAATGGTCAAGGACTGAGCAATGAATGGGAGTTGAAGAACTGGAGGCCATAACTGTAGATAGTTCCACCTTTCCCCCATATTTTTAGTTATTGAGAAAGAGAGAGAGGTTGTTTTCTGCATTTTGATTGTTTTATTAAATTGTGTATTTGCATTAGGAAGTTGCTGAAAGTAGTTTCAGGAGATTAGTGGTAAGACTTCAAGGTGATGAAAACTGAGTGGATCATAAGGTGTAGAACCAGAGGATGTAGATTATAGTTTATGGAAGTTTGGTAGTGAATGGATATGGAACTTAAGTGGCATAGAACATGGGTCAGTTATGTCACCAAGATCCTGACATGGCCATTATCAGGAGAAGGACCTATGATAATAGTCATCACAGGAATATTCTGGTACGTCCAAGTACATCCTGCCCATGTACTAAGAAGGCAAGAGATGTTAGCTTGATGGGATAATACAGTGAAGGGATATTTCTCATGAGGCTATAGGAGATATAAGTCTGTCTGATAAGTGTTGGAGAAATACCCAGTGATGAAATCATTGGAAGGAGAATGGTTGATAGAGCAAGGTCCTATTAGAGAAATTAAGAGATGGGGATCAAGGGCACAGATAAAGGTCGACTTGATAAGGAAGATCATCTTTTTAAAGCAAGAGGATGATATGATGAAAGCAGTGTTCTCACTCAGGAAGATTGCCCAGCTTCTATACATTCAAATAGGGTCAGTTTGGAGGCAAGAAAAGGGTTGTTATGGTAATTAGACACGAGGTGTTCAGGGCTTTAGATTTTTTATTTGAGTTGATATTAAAGTTGGTAAATATTAGTTGTAATGGAGAAGAGATCTTTGCTTAAATCTGAAATAGCAGAACTGAGTCACTTTTCATCCTGCAAATTAAGATGATTATGGCTATGTCAACAGGACATTAAAACACATACAAAAATAATTAAATCATCTAGTTATTTTTTTTAAACCAGGAACAGTATTTCACACTCAGTGGTACCTTAATGATTCTTGAATTGTGTGTGATATCAGATTTCAGAATATCTCCTAAAATTTCATGAGATTACCTTAAATTTGTAGAACTTTTTCCTTCCACATAATGCATATGATAATTTATAGAACTCATTTGCATGGAGAGTGTAAATAATATTTTTCTTCAGTAGCAGGTGAATAAAATAAGTGATAAAATGATGAAGATTTGTTTATTGATATGTATTTAGCCTTCTCTGCAACAATGATATTCAAAAGTATTATTCTTTAATGGATAGTAAGGGTCTCCTAGATGATCCACAGTCTAATACAAATTCAAGGGTAGAGGGTGCTAGCATATATATATATGTTTCCTTTAGAATTTTACAAATCATTTCATCAAAAATTGTCATTTTCCAGATGAGAACATTCAGGCCTGGATTGGAAAGGGTACTCTCCTACAGAACAGAAAGACAATGGAAAAAGGATTTCCATTCCATGCATTTTATGTATATGTAGAACTCAAAGGGAAGAAACAAACGTTGCCTCCACTTCTGCCACTTTGGATGAGAAGAGACATAGTTTAATCCCGTTATCTCTCATCTCTTAACAGAGGTGATGGATATTACTCTAATATAACCAGATCACACAACTTGTTCTTAAGAACCCAATTTTATCATTTTTATGGACTAGTTATTACTCACTTCTACTCAAATGAGTATTTTATAATTTTTATATCTTTATTACTTGTTAACCATTCAATGTTAGAATTAGGTACACATCTTTCAAATGTCCTGTTTCTTAGAGGGAAAAATGATTTATAGAAAAATATCAGTACCATGAGTGGCAAAAAATTGGAAATAACTCAGTTACTTTCAAATGGGGGAATAATTAAACAAACAGTAGTGTGGTAATATAATGGAATCCATAAATTTAAAATGGCAAGTAGTTGGACTATGTTGATCAATGCAAATGTATAAACAAGAAAATGAGAAGGTGAAACTGAAAAAGAGAATACTTACACAGTCAACTAGTCAGTCATCAAGCATTTTTAGGCATTTATATGCTAGGAACAATACTAAGTGCTGGGGATACAAAAAAATAAAAAAAAACAAAACAAAACATGTTCCTTATGCCAAAGAAATTAAAATTTAGTAGGGGGGGGGGTCAACATGCAAATGACTTTTACATTTAAAATACATACAGTGTAAATGGGAAGTAATCTCAGAGAAATGGCACTAATAGTGAGAGTTGAGGGAGTTGGGGAGGGTGGGAACAGAAAAGGTTTGCCACTTGGTGGAGGTGAGAAGGCAGAACATTCCAGACATGAGGCAGTGAAAAGACAAACATGAAGCATCATGTGTGAGGAATAGCAAGTTGGCTTGTGTTGTTGGATTATATAATACGTGAAGGTATGTAACATATAAGAATACTGAAAAGGTAGAAAGGGGACAGATTGTGAAGACAGCCAAAGAATTTTATATTTAATCCTGGAGGTCATAGAGAATCACTGGAGTTCATTGAGTAGGGAGGTGATATGAATAGACCTGTGCTTGAGGAAAAATCACTAGTCTACCAGTTGGTGGACTGAAAAGGGAAGAGACTTAAGGCCAGGAGAAAAACCAGAAGGTGATCAACATTGTCAAGTCATGAGGTTCTGAGGTTCTGTGCTAGGGTGTTGACTGAATAAGTAGAGGGAAGGGGAAATAAATGAGAGATATTGTGAAGGAAGAAATGACAAGGCTTGGCCACAGATTGTACAGGTGGATTTAGAGCAAGTTGGGAGATGATGAGAATGAATCTGGGAGACTGGGAGGATGGTGGTCCACTTGACAGGAATAGGGAAGCTGGTGAGAAGGGAGGGCTTGGAAGGAAATATCCTGAAATCTGTTTTGGGCACATTGAGTTTGAGATGTCTAAAAGATACCCAACTTGAGATATCTAGTGAGAAATTATTGATGCAAGACTAGAAGTCAGAAGAGAGTTTAGGGCTGATGATAACTGAGGACAACTATGTAACATTGCATGTAACTGAATTAAAAAAAAAGATCAGATGAGAATTGAAGAACTAGGAATTGAGTTTAATGACTGTTCCTATGAAGCTGTTTAAGTTCATGATACATTATTTAATCTACTGATCTTAATATTTAAGCTTCCCAGGCTAGGAAAGAAGGATCTTTTTGATATTTCAGCAGTTAGCTAGTATTTAAAATTTAGATCCTGCAGTAGGAACTGACTACTATTACTATAGATATCTTAGACATCTAAATTGGGACTTTTTTAACCCTGTAAACTCCTTCGTTTGGCAACTCATGTTTCCTTTTATATTTTGTATCCATTATTATTAGCTCTTAAGAATTTTTTTTCTCACCTTAATTGCTGAAATATGTTCTAGAAAGCTTTTTATCTCTTCTAAAGCTAATACCACTGTGGCCCATCTGATGTTCCTTTCTCTTACTTAAGCCTGCTGCAGTCTCCCTGGCCCAGCTGTCAATCACCTGCTGGATGCTGAAACAGATTTTTTTTTTATAGTAGGTTGTGTCAGTAAACAGAAATATTTTGAAAAATGCAGTCTTTAAGCTGAATGTCAACTTGCAGAGATGCCTGGTTAAGCAGGAGAATTGACAGTCCTAAGTTTATTAAATTCAAATACATATACATATATACACATATATACGATTGTATACATATGTGTGCCCATGCCTACATATGTGTACCCACCCCTGCATTGTGTAGCTAAAGGTCTATGCTGAATAATAGTAAAAGCAACTAAGTATTAATGAGAATTTCTGTTTTGTGATTATTGAAGTCCTTTATATTTTTTCAAATGAGGTTTGGTCGTATGGGGCTACTTTTTAAATGAAAAGTGACTGAAGTTGTGCAAAATGCATTAAGCCACAAGGCATGATAATTAATATTGTTTCTTCATTGGTCCATTTGTCCCTAAAATAATCTCAGTGTTTGTCTTTAAAAGCCTCACATAATTACACATTCATAAAATGCTTGTAAATGTGAAATGTTATTTTTATTGGTGGCTGTATAGCTCAAATTCCTACCAGAAACCAAATACCATTTAATTGACAATTAATGAAATTTCTCTTGTCTCTTCTTTCTCATTTACTTCTTCTTCTGCTGTTCTCCCCACCCCCCCCCCAAGTCAACAAGAAAAATTGAAAATGTAAGTGCATAGGAACCTCGCCATCAGTAACAAAACTGACAGCCGAGAGATTTTTGAACAAAACTCAAAACATAATACTTAAAGAAAAAGAAATCTTATGAGAAAATTGCAGAAGCATATAGATTTTTGCATAACAATCTCATGGAAAGTCACAAGCCTCTTGTTTAAAAGCCACATGAGGCCCTTGAGTCCAGGACTATCACTGTCCTATAGGTCTATTGCTATATTGAGAGCAGGCTTTTTGAGTGTTGATAAATAAAGATTAGAGTCATTTACTAGGCTATTTTTTATGGCATTTGTTAACAATATTTACCTTCTTAAATTGATTCAGTATAATCCTTGCTGCAGATTTACCTCATTTCTGGAAGACAGATAGATAATGTGCTACTTATGTAGAATCTTACAAGCCATGAAAAGACTAGTTTGCCTTAGCTGAATAAAGCAGCAAGATTATATTAACATAGACTTTGGAACATTCGAGTTCCCATAGGGTATAGTGTGTGGTTGATATGACATGACGTGCCTTCAACAGTTGTTTTAACAAGATATCCTTCATATAAAATATATGGTGCTGAAAGGCGTAATTGAGTAATGTTAGTAGGAAACACTCTTGGCAAAGTTCTTTGCTTTCATCCTTATCTGATTAATCCCGAGCTGTGTTACTATTTTAAGAGGCATTCTCAATGAGCATGGATGATATAATATTTATTTCTTCCAATTGCCTATTACTTTCTGAGGAATGTTTTCTGTGTGTTATACTTTAATAAAATATATCTGTCACGTCAACTTTTTTTTTTCTTTTTGGTATTCTTTTTTATGTAACAAAGAGGAAGCATGATATAAGAGAGAGGTTGCTGGGCTTCACTTATCGACCTGGTTAAGGTGCCACCACACTCATTGTGTGACTCTGGGCAATCACTTAAGATCTATGTGCATGTGATATCTTCCTTGCATGTATTTACTAAGTCATAGCAGAAAAACACTGGATTTAGGTTCACATTCCAGAATGGCCCCTTCTTACATGAGTGACCTTGTAATGTTGATCATGTCATATCCCCTCTGTGGGATTCACTTGTAAAATAAATTTAAAAAGAGGAGATTGGACTGGATTATTTTCAAAGTCCCTTCCAAGTATGGAATGTATGATCCTAAATTATAGATGGTGAATAGTTCGTGAACTTTGTAGAGGGAGTACCTCTCCTAGGAGTTCCATAGATTGTTTTAATTACTGATCTTGGTGGTTTTTTTTTTTAATTTACATTAAAAAAAAAACAAGATAGCCAGGACTTAGAATTATCATAAAGGGGCATAATTGCATTAAAGGGATAGTAGAATACACAAAAAAGACACCTGGATTTGGAATCAGAAGACTTGAGTTTTAGTCCTACCTTCTTCTCTGTAAGACCTTAAGCACTTCACTTAATCTTTCTAATCCTTTCATTCAACCTCTGTAATATGAAGTGAGGTTGTGGACTAGACGGTCTCTAAAAGTCTTTCCAGCTATTGCTATGCACTATTCACTCTCTGTTGCAAGACTTCACCTATAGCCAATTTGCCATTAATCAGTCTGTTCTGTTTTTTAAAAAAATTTCTGACAACTCTTGATTTTTCCCTGACACCTCTCTTTTATTGTTTTAAACTTTTAATTTTAAAATGATTTTTATTAAAACAAATAATTTTTCAAAAATTTCCTTATCTTGAGCCCTTTAGGAGAAAGGTACTTTGATTAGTACAAAGGCATACATGAATATGTCAGGTGTTTATAGATAATTCAAGTTGCACATGTTTTTGGAAATTTTTCCAACTTGTATTTTTTTGGAAAGTTTTTCTCCTCTAAAAATGATACTCTTAGTAATTTCCTAATTAACACCTTTCTTCTGCTTAGTACTTCCAAATCCAATTTAATCACAACTTCTGATACCTTAAATATTGTTCTGTAATAACTCGGTGCTGTTA
>CM053589.1:46759190-46778004 GCA_028646515.1 Pseudochirops corinnae | reverse complement strand
GGAGTTCATTAGCTTAAACGGCTAATGTGGCACTCTTCACGTGCCCTGATCTTGGCAGCTTAGGGAAGCTCAAAGCTTTCATGTGTTTTAGGAATATGTTTGGAAACTAAGTTATGTCAGAGAATTGAGTGATAGGAATGACTTAATAGAGCAGATTTTCCAAATAGATCATACCAGGCCCTTGGAGTTACATTTACAAAATATGAATGCATTGCTACTGCATTACTAAGAGTGTATAATTGGAGTGTGAGTCACAGACCCTGATTTGCACGTGCAAGTAATTCTGTGTGCACATTGGAATATGCTATATTTGGAGGCTGCCTTTGAAAATTTGTCCATCCAATTGCCTGTTCTCTCCTGCTACCCTTGAAGGATTATTTGTGGGAATATTCTTCACTGAAGGGGAAAATTATCACTGTGCAGCTAATGCTCTTCTTTAATTGTCCAAGTTTCTCTTAACTCTGAAATGGAATATAGACCCAGACACACCCACACACATCGATAGCTCCCAATCCCTGAAATGCGCCCACTACTTAATTTGTGTATTCCTAGCTCCCTTCAATGCTCAGCCCAAGTGTTGTGCTGTAGAAAGGACCATGAGACTTTTTTCTGATTCCCCAGCTGCTTTTGCCCCCTCTTGATGAGTTTCTATTTGCTTTTATTTGTGTGTGTTTTTCCCTAAATAGAATGTAAGTTCCTCGAAGGCAGGAACTGTTTAATTTTGGAAACTGTAGTTGACAGGTAGGTGCTTACTAAATGCTATTTTATTTCTTAGTTGGTTGATTCATGTTGATTGAGAGCTATGATTCTTATCTGCGTAAGAGACTTCAGGTAATAGAAGAGAACCCTAGGAAGTAATTCCTCTCCCTCCCCACACAGGAGCTGGCAATCTCTCTCTTGAGACAAATATATAAACAGAATCATAGCATTTTAGTTTTAAAGGGCATTAGAAAGCAGCTACTGTAAAGTGACTCTTGTAGATCAGGAAACTAAGTCCCAAAGAGGCTAAATAGTTCAGTGACACTGAAAAGCAAAGTGTGTAACTGAGGGCCCAAATGATGGGATGGACAATCAGCTCTGTATGGGGGGAGGGAAGGATATTAGTTGGAACTGAAGGAAGGAATAGACAGAGCTCAATCCCAATTCATTGGATATTTAGGAACCATGCATGCTCAAAAGGTTGTCATGAAGCTTTAGCACTGCACTTTATTTGTCAAGCAATGGGAAATTGTTAGAAGTTTTTAAGCAAGCTTATGATATAATGAAAATAGTCAGGTATGTTAACCTGGCAGAAATGTGCAGGATGGAAATACTGAAAGCAGGAATAACAATTAGGAGGTTATCGAAATACGTACCTATATCCCTTTATTGGAGAGGATGAGGATTATGGGTATTGAACGTTAGTGCCAGTTTCAGATTCTGTGCTGGTTAGTTTTGAGGAACTAGGTTTTTGTCTGTTTTTTTTTTTCTCTCTCTCTCTCAAAAGTCTTTATTAGATAAAATCTTTTCTTGGTAGAGGAAGAGGGAAAATACTTGGAAAAGAAGGACATGTAAAAATAAAAACTATCAATATTTTTTCCAATAAAAAGAGACAAATTCTTTCCCCTGATATTTTGACATATTAAAATTTAATATAGTTTTTTTTTTACAGAGTAATAATATCTTCCCTCCATCCTTCACTCATCTTTTTTGTTTGCCAAACTATTGCTAGATTATTTCAGTGCTTTTACAAAAAACAAAGTGCCAGGGATAATCTTAATTTTCTAGTATTCGAGGCACTGTGCTAAGCAATTATTATCTCATTTGGTCCTTACAACAACCATGGGAAGCAGTGTACTATTATTATTATTCCCATTTTGCATATGGAGAGACTGAGGTTAAGTGACAGCTTAGTAAGTGGTCCTGCCCTCTATCCACTGTGCCACCTCATTGCCCTGTTCTGAGGCAAGATAGTAGTAGTAGTATTAGTAGTAATAGTAGTAGTAGAAGTAGTAGTAGGAGTAGGAGTAGGAGTAGGAGTAAGAGTAGGAGTAGGAGAAGGAGTAGTGGTGGTGGTGGCAATAGCAGCCGCAACATTTATGCATCATTTTAAAGTTTGTAAAGGACTTTAAATATGTTATCCTACTCTCACAACAACCTTTTGAGATAGATGCTATCATTAGTCCCATTTTGCAGCTGACAAATTCCTACAAGTCTGCCCTTTTCTCCAATAGCTTACTCTAATAAGTAATTTGGTGCTTCTTAGGTATAGCTGAATTGTTGTCCAGGTCAAGGTCTAAATATTCTGCCCTCATTATTACCAAGAATAGAGATGGCAACCCTTTTCACTCCATATTCTTTATCAAATCCTCTTCTATTTGGTAACCCATCTAGGGGAAGAACCTATTAGAGCCTCAGAGCCTGTGAGTTTGTTGGTATTCAATCATTGTAACATATTAGCTGATATTTATTTAGTACTTTACAGTTTACAAATGTTTTTGCAAATGTGATCTCATTTGGTAGGAATCCTTTCAATACTGATGAATTTTGGATTTTTCTGGTCATTGTTGAAGAACAAACAAGAGCGGGCAAAGTCACATTGTTACCTTAGATTGACTTCCAGGACTTTTTTCTGGAAGGCTCAACTTGACTTAGAAAAACAAACAAACAGTAAAGAGCAGTTACACCAAGTGGTTGGTTTGGACAGTGAAACGTGCACATTTTAAAGTGTTTTTGATGTGTGATCTCATAGTGGTAGAACTCTTTGAGAGAAGGGGCTACTATTTGCAAGGTAGGGGGTGGGAATGGAACCTTTTTTTTGTATTCCCACTGCTTAGTATAGTTCCTGGTACATAGTAGGCACTCAATTAACTAATTAATTAACTAAATGATTAATTAACTGAGTGGTGTCTGAGTACTTCTTCTTCTAGTGTACATTACAATCCCCTCTATGGCTTTTTCTTATACTTCATAATTTTGACAGTTGTCTTTCTGTAAAATCTTCCATGGAGGACTTAGTGGACCTCTGATTTTTTTGTTTAGGATCTCAGGCTAATCAAAGTAGGCCTTGTGTTATTCACCATTTTATTGGTCTTGTCCCATTTTCTGTCGTTTATGACCTTGATGTTGTCTTTCATGTTATTTCTCATAAATATCTCACTTTGTTTCACTTCATTATGACCCTGGAAACACTCATGTAAACTGTGTTGCTCTAGTAACTACTTTGTGGTTCTGAACACAACAGACTGTATTGTTTTGAGTTTTGTAAAATATTTTACAAATATCTCATTTTATCCTCAAAATAACCTCAAGAGGTAGGTGCTCTTATTATCATGCCTATCTTACAAATGGTGTAACTGAGGCAGATATAGGTTAAGTGACTTGCCTTGGAGGTCACACAGCTAGAAAGTGTCTGAGGCAGGATTTGAATTCAAGTCTTCTGGATGTCAGGCTCAGCTCTCTATGCACTGTCTCTGCTAGCCTGGTTTACCAAACAGCCTAAATGATAGGAAAAATGTAACTGTGGGCCTAATGATAAATTTAACATACTCAGATTATATTCATCCCTTTAAATAAATCACAGGAAATAGCTTTAGATTTGAAAAGTGACTTACCCTTCTATAGCTATCCTCTGTTTTCCAGATATTTAAGAAGTGTGCTAGATTATAGAAGTCAGAGAATCAACATTGAATCCTGCCTCTTTCTCAGTCCCTGTGTGACCTTAGGTGTAAGTCACTGAACCACTGGGGGCCTTAGTTTCTTCATCTGTAAAATTAGGGGTTTTTTTGTTTCTTTGATTTTATTTTTAATTTAGGAAGTAAAACAAACATTTCAGTATCATGGTATAATAAAAAATTGGAAATCCTAAAAATCAAAAGTGAGATTAATAAAATTGAGTATAAAAACATATAATTAATAAATAAAACTAGGAGTTGGTTATACAAAAAAAAAAAAACAAGTAACAATAGAATAGCTAAACCATTGGTTACTTTGATTAAAAGAGAGAAAACCAAATTACTAGTATTAAAAATGAAAAGGCTGAATATCCCACCAGTGAAGATGAAATTAAAATAAAAATCCCCAATTAAATAAGTTTGTTGAATACAATGGCCTCTTAGTTCCCTTCCAAATCTAATAGAATATGAACTCCAGAATTACAGAAGCAAAATTTGTGGAATCAAATGAAGACTGTTACAAGATGTAACTTCTATGTTCATATCTCCAAGTCATTTCATATCCAATTAGGCCTAACTAAAACTTATGGAGATTTTAGATTTAAAATAGCACCAGACCTCATAGCAAAAGATAGGAAGGAGACAACATGGAGCAATGATAAAAACTTTGGCTCTGGAATTATAGGATCCATGTTCCCATCCTCCCTCTGATGCTCATTACTCATGTAACTTTGGGGAAATCACTTCATCTTCCTTGACCCAGGCTTCTTGTGAAAAATCACAGTATTTGACAGGATGGCTTTTGAGGGCCTTTCTAGCTTGAGAGCATCGCACCTGTAAATGCCATCAGGTATTCTTATACCCTTAACCTTCAGGAGAGTCTTTGGGAATCTACAATTTTTTATCTATTAAGTTTGCCAGTGAAGTTCAGTATGAGTTAGAGACTTTGCTGCAAAAGGATAATATGATTGAACTTTTCTTTCATTCCTGAGGTGAGATGGTAGGGCATGGTACTTACATTACCTGGAGTCGTCTACCTGTATAACTATACTCCCTAAGAGAAAAATAGTTATGCCAGGATTCAAAAGGAACTACAAAGGTACCAATTTAACTTGAGAAATACAGGAGAGTTGGCAACGCTTCTGTATGCTTTAGGAACTTTACTTTCCATTTCAGACCACAGGACAGCAATGAATATGCTCATAGTAGACAGTGTTAAGGGGATGCCATTCTTTCTGCATACAGATTTTACTTGTCTTATAGACCTCCTCTTTTACACTCCTTCCAAGCAATGTGTAGAAACAACTATATTTCTTCATACTTCTAAGATGAATAAACATGTCCCTAGAAAGTTTTCCTGAAAGCCACCTATGAGGATTAATAAGGCTTGAAAATTTTTCCCCATATTTGTCTTCTTCATTTTCTTTGGTTACCTTTTATGTTGGTCTCCTAATTCCATGACAATTGTGTCTCCATTATAGATCTCCTTTATATATATACTTAGTCTAACCTAGCTGTTTTTTCCTTCTTGCCTTTAATGCCATTTCTATTTCTTCTATGAGCATATGAGAGACTTCAATGTTAGGATCTAAGTGTGTTGATTCCATTATGCTTTATGGGGGAAAAAAACACTTTGTAAAAATGATTTCTGCAAATATTTTCTATTTTTCTTCGGTTTGTAATCCTCTTTCAGTTTCTGTCCTTTAATTCACTGAGGATGTCTTTACTTAGCTTAATAATTTGCCAATTTTTCTTTAAACTGACATCACTCAGTCACATATATACTTACCTATTCATATATGTATAGATGTATACATTTATACATATGCATACATATACATACCTATATACATACATTATATATACTTCATATACTTCACATATATACTTACCTACCACAGTAGAAATTGAAATTAGAGCCTGTTTTTTCTTCTTATTGTCTCTGTATGACATAGCATAATGCCTTACATATATTGTAGGCACTTGAAAAATGCTTGTTTGAATTTGACCAAGCTGTCCAGAGTGCTGCTCCTAGCTTTTGGGTAGGTGTTAAGATACAGTAAAGGGCAGATGGAGGATATGGAGTATATTTTGAATATAGATGGGAAATTGGCAAATCAAAAGGAAATGATAAGTGAAGTGGATGATGGTAGGATAGGAACTAAGAGCTCTCAAATGAGATTGAATCAAAAAAGCAGATGGAATTTAAGAGTGGTCTTTTTATCATGTTCAAGTCAGTGCATGAATACTATATTAAAGAACATGATGCTCCTCATGGTGCTTACTTTTGTGTAACATGCATAAAGGCATTGTCACTCCCTGTAACACTTCACTAAAGTTAAGGGGTATTTCTCCTTAGATCAATATTAAGACTTTTTTTTAAACCTCTCTTCCCTCTAAAGATTTCTTAGATTGTGGAAAGGCAGGATATGATGAATATGAAAATATCTCTTTTGCTTTTTTTCTAGTTTTTTGATGCCTAACCTCTGTGGCATATGTATAGTTCATTGAAAATTTTCTACTGTAAATGTAGATAGGGGAGAGAGAAATCAGTGAGGAGAAATGAATCAAACCTTAACACAAATACATCCCATTTGGAAAAATACTTAAAATATCCAAAAAATCCTTGTGTAGTTTTAGAAAGAGATGCCCTTCTTACTCCCCACATACACACTAATTGAGGGCTAAACTTGACTTTCATATAATCAATAAATTATGTTGTAATTCTTCCAGAGTAAAGTGAATTTGGTCAACCTTGCCAAAACCTTTTGGAATGCTTACTCTGGCCATGGGCATGGCGAAGTCTATTCCCTTCTTCCACTGAATGACTGATCCATAGTAACCTCAGTGGATGAATCATATGGTTAAACTAAAAGATTTGTTGATCTTTACCACGGGAAGAATTTCTTTTCTTCCATAGATTTATGTTATAGAAACCAAAATATTAAAATATTAAATGTGTAATTTTTCTTGTGAAAAGACATTTTATGTTGATGTTGTTTCATTGTATAATATAGTAAGCTGCAACAACCAACACTGGTGTGCGGGTAAACATTTTGAACTGAATTCATTATCTTTTATTTTAGATTTATGTTGAAATATTATTACAATTGAAAGTATTATAGTTACTTTCACATGAGTTAAAACTCAGCTGTAACAATTCATTGACTAAATATTATGATGGTAGTCAACTTTCAGTTGGAAGTGTTAATTATTCACCTCATAATGCACTCATAAAAAAGATTTACCAACAGTCTCCTAGGAGTACAAAGCATATTGTCTCTTGGCATATTTTACAAACATGCCTTCTCCCTGCTCCCAGTACAAGATTATTATACTTTCTCTTCTGAGACACTCATGAGTATAGATAGATACTCATGCAAGATTGGACCTTTCTCTGTTAAGAGAATGATGTACATTCTTCTTAAGTTTATTGGGAATTAGAGACTGTTTAATTAATTTCATTAGATTAAGGGCAATTAGGTTAAGCAATCATAGGGAATGTGAGTATGCACTAACATGAATGAGAAAATATATAAATATTTCTATATAAAATAAAGTCTATTAAAAAGAGAACACTGTGTTTTTCTCTTGATGGTAATTTGAAACTTACTTAAGCAAAAGTAAGATTTTGTTTAAGAAAAAAATTTCCTAAGGCTAAATTTCTTGTCCAGCAAGGGTAGTAAAAGGACTTCCTAACATTCTATTCATACACTATAGAGTCAAAAGAAGGACTGATATTTTTCTACCATGTATAGGAATGGAAATTCAGAAGTCTGAGCTTAAATATTTAATCAATACTTAATACTCAATCTTGGCCACATGGATTGCTAGAAAGGATTTTATGGTTTTAAAAAATTCTTTTCCTTTTTAGTTTTCCAGTTTCTGAGAATTTCAGATACTTTCTTACCTTCTCACTACCTTTAAATAGATCTATTCTTGATACTCAACTACTATAACAAGTTTGTTCCAAATGCTGCAGATGAAATATTTTTTTATTCTATTAAATCTATGCCAAATTCCTTAAAATACTTTGTTTGCTCAAATCATTATATTCATTATGTTCTCAAGCTTGCCTCTTTTAGGCAAGGAATAATACCATTAGGATTTTAGGGACTTCATAGATTGCTTAGTTAAAATATCTCCTATTGCAGATTTAGATGTCTATATCCAAAGAGTTGACATAATTCAATGAAGGACACTTAATTCATTAGCATCCGAGCCATGTGACCTTATCCTGGTCCCCTGATTTTACCCCAGACCTTTATGCTCTTTTGATCTCTATGATGTTAAACTTTATTTACCTTTATTTTTTAAAAATTTACTCTTCAAAGTTTCCTGGGAATGGGAGTCAGAGATTGTTTCTTCTTCATTGATTTCCCTAAATTTCTGATTGATCTTTTGAGTTTTCTTTTTTGTTTAATTTTATTTCTTCTTGCTACCTTTTTTTTTACTATTGCTCTGGATTTAAATTTTTCTCCTTCTGGAGAATTATGAATCTCAGCTTGTGATTTCCCCCTCCCATGTGCTTCTAGTTCCATTCTCTTTTTTATAAACTTTGAGTTTCTATTTCTTTAAAACTGCTTACCAGAGATATCCCTTTGGTCCTTCTCAGCCTCCTTCTCTGAGCTACTTTGTCAGTTTTGTCAGTATTCTTTGATTGCACTGTTTCTTGCATAGGTGGGATTCTGAATGCTGGTGGTGGACCATATCCTTCAGAGGAGTTAGGACCTTAGGCTCAATGCATGGGTTGAAATATGATTCCTTTATTCCTGTTCAGGGACTTTGTCCTTATGCCTTATAAATAAATGTCCATTGCAAGCTCCCTGAGGACAGATAATGTGTTGTTTTTCATCTTTGTAGCTTTAGCATTTTGCCCAGTTGTTCTCACAGATTACGTATTTAATAAAACATTATTGAATCAAAGTGACCTCAACCGAATTTCTAGTGAACATCTTGGTGGTCTGCAATCAGGGACACAAAGACAAAAAGAAAAGGAACCCTATGTCACAGAAGGATTTGGGCCACTCATTGCTGGGGTAGGATTTCAGTGAGTGAATTAGGAAAAAAAAAAAGAATCTGCAATTTTTTTAGGACAGATAGGATGTGTGGAATGAAGAGTTGAAATGAGTGGAGGAATATTCCAAATGAAATCCTCTGAGATCTATTAAGTGGGTTTACAAATTCTTTTTACCAGCCCTGTGCCTTCTTAATGTTCTTATTCTGATATGTAAAGTGAATTCCACATTCTGACCTCAGAAGCTAGCCCGTCATTTGTTCTGCAACCTTTTTTCCAATGCAATGCAATCCTCTTCCCTTCTCCCACCTTAAAGCACATGACCCTTCTTATTACTATGGCAGAGTGAATGTAGACATTGATCGGAGAGATTATAAGAGTTGGAGAAGTTGTATTGCAGGTTTGTAACTTCTTTTAATTTGCTAATCTTTCATGCATAGCACAACATTTCCAGCATTACCTAGAGATTGAGCCCAAGGGCCAGGGGCAGGGCCTCAATTTTATTTTGCTGGTGATAGTCACACTGTACTTAGATCTAGGTCCCCACTCTGGACAATACCCTGTTTTTTCAATTTAAGTTTCAATAACACTAGCAAAATATTAAACAGGGAGAAGAGAACATGGATTAAAAAAAAAATGGTTATTGCAAGCAAACCTTTTCCAGTGGAAAAAATCTTTTAACATTTGTAATAAAAAAAAAGAAAAAGCCTGACATTCCCCCCAGAAACAGAGGCAAAGGCAAACTGAACACGGTATGTTAATTTGATGCGAAATGTTTGTTTTCTGATGATGTGATTATTAATGAGTGGGGAACAAAAAAAAGGATAATGATTTTGGTGCAAATGATTGCATTAATGTTTAGAAATGTAATAAGCACGACACTTCACTCCAATACAATTTTTAATAGATTTTTGTTTACTCTGGTGATTAACTGGTAATTCATTCGCATTAGGTTAACTGTTTTAAAGTAGGCCTCAGAAATAATAATCAGTTTACTTCTTAAAGGGACTTTAGAAGAAAGCAGAAATCCATTTTTTTCTAATAACCTCCCATGAAAATTATCAAGAATTCCAGAAATATGAGAAGCATCTTTGAATTCAAAGCCATTAAGGGCATTTCAAATAATAGGTTTCACAAAATGGATGAAACATGGCTAGCCCTGTCCTCCAGAAATTTATATTATAAGACATCAATAAATGTGGAGAAATGTGCATAGAGGGTTGATACTTAACTGAGCAAACATAGAACCATCCTGCAGATGAAATGTTGACAACAAAAATTGCAGTTCTTTGTTATTGTTGTGGTTCACTTGTATCTGACTCTTTGTAACTTCATAGACCATAGCATGCCAGGCCTCTCTATCATCCACTATCTTTCAAAGTCTGTCCAAGTTCACCTTCATTGCTTCCATGAAACTATCTATCCATCGCATCCTCTGTTGTTCCCTTTTCCTTTTCCCTTCAATTTTTCCCAACATCAGAATCTTTTTCCATGAGTTCTGTCTTAACATTATGTGGCCAAAATATTTAAATTTTAGCTTCAGTATTTGGCCTTCCAGTTAATAGCCTGAAATAATTTCTTTTAAATATTGACTGATGTGATCTCCTTGCTGTCCAAGAGACTCTCAAAAGTCTTTTCTAGCACCACAATTCAAAAGTATCAGTTCTGCTGTGCTCAGTTTTCCATATAGCCCAACTCTCAAAGCCATACATTGCTACTGGAAAAGCCATAACTTTGACTATGCAGATCTTTGTCATCAAGGTGATGTTTCTGCTTTTTAGTATGCTCTCCAGAGTTGCCATAGTTTTTCTTCCAAGGAGCATGCATCTTTTAATTAAGGTGAGGACTAAAGTGTTGGGAGAAATTAGTTGAGATTATTTCCAATGAGGAATTCACATACCATTTTAATGATAACTCACCTTTCTCTATCAGCCAATCAAGCAACAAGTCTTTATCAAGTGCCCATTATATGGCATGGTACTGAGATTCAAATAAAATAAAATGGTTGATACAAGACCTACTTTCAGGGAGATTTAATTTTAAAAGAGAAAACAACAAAGACAAATCTAATTATATACAAACTAATGAGAATATTAATAAATATAGATTAATTAAATTTAATTAGTTTGAGAGGGAAGGTCCCGGGAATTTAGAAAGATGAGTAAAAGTGGTGCTTTAAGATTACTAAGCATTTACTGAAGAACTTTGCCCTCTATGAGTTATCTAACACACATGCTGAGGTTCAGAGAAACTGGTGTTTCTACTGTTCCCTAGCCAGTAAGCCCCAGAGCTGGAACTAAGACCCAGAGGGGTGTGTGTGTGTGTGTATGTGTGTGTGTGTGTGTATGTATATGTGTATATGTATTTGTGTGTATATATGTATATACACACATGTGTATATACACACATAATATGTAATAATGTGTATATTCACATATGCAATGTGTATAGACACACATACACATAAATGCACACACATATGTATGCATGTATGTGTGTATATGTTCCAGATATAACATGCCTTCTATTTCACCACAGTGTCAAGAAGAGTACAAGAGTAAACTCCATTTGGAGTAAAGTTGTTTAATTATAAAACCAGAGGGGAAAACCCCACAAAATCAACTAATTTAGTTGCTTTCAACTATGACTGAAAAATCTAACGCAGTTTTTATTGTTCAGTCATTTTAGTCTTCTTCAATTCCTTGTGACTCCATTTGGGGTTTTCTTGCAAAAGTACTGGAGTAGTTACTGTTTCCTTCTCCAGCTTATTTTGCAGATGAGGGAACTGAGGCAAACAGGGTTAAATGATTTGTCCAGGGTCACACAGCTAGTAAGTATGTGAGATCAGATTTGAAATCAGGAAGAGAGTCTTCCTGGAGGCACTCTATCCACAGTGCCAGCTGGCTGCCCCTAGAAAGGTTTGCTTAGAGTGGTATATAACTGTGCTCCCTTCTCCTAGTGCAGATAATCAATTGATGATTGCTTGAGCCCTTAATCCTGTTTTCATTTATTGCAGTGATGCTATCCACATGCAACATCTGCATTTCATGCTTCTGTTATAGATATTGGAATTCCTTCATTAGACTACTGCATGTTCTTAGATAAAGACTGAAGCATTAGATTCATGCTTTGTTTTCAATCAATCAGCAAGTATTTATTGAGTTCTCACATTGAGTGCTCTCATGGCATTAGCATCCACTGGAAATAAAGAAAAAAAATCAAAAGAAATGTAAGGCATGGATTCTGCCCTCAAGAAGCTATTAATATATTTGGGGAGCCAGGACTAATCATTGTAACACTGCTAATTTATATAAGATGTTTCCTCACAACCAACTTGTGAGGTAGGAAGCACAGTATTGCTCCATTTTACAAATGAGGAAACTGAAGCATGGAATGAGACATAAAACCATTAAGTTGATAAATTGACAGAAGTGATGCAGTTGATAAACAACTAGTTCAGAGAATGGATGTATTATAGGATTTGTAGTTGGAAGTGATACCTTAATGTCTATCATAATTTTATATCTGAGGAAAATGAGAAACAGAAATTATAAGTAACTTTCCTGAGTTAATACCCATAGCACTAATATCCATAATTATTATGATAACAACATTCACCCATAAAAATTCGAGAACAATGCTTTTAATAGACATTGCTTTACCTCCAAACTTAATGGAGTAAAAATATCTCAAAAGAGAGAGCCCTAGCACAAACCAGTATCAAATGGGAGCGGATACAATACATATCATCCTTATGTCTTGTCTGCAGTTGGAGCCATTTCAAAGATACCTAGAGTGAGTCTAACAAAGAGGAACTCACTCTATGTTCTAAGATTTTTATTTAATTACAAAAAAAAATCTTTTTATATACTTGCATAATAGTCCACTGAACATTAAGCATTAAAAACCTCCAACAACAACAATAATAGGATAGTGGTTTATCCCTGGACCATTTATTTCCATTTCAACTCCATTGAATATAAGAACAACACCAATAGCAACAAAAATAATCACTGGCATTTATATAGTGTGTCAAGATTTGCAAAGTATTTTAAAGTCATGTAGTTATGAAGTAGTAGAATTAGGATTCAAACTCAGGTCCCTTATCTCTAAATCTGATGATTATTCCTTTATGCCATCCATGACATAGAGTGACTGGAAAATACTTCATGGAGAAAACAGAACTTGATGTGATTTGGGAAAAGTAGGTCGAATTTGGACAGAAGGAGGGGTAGAATGAGAGCATCCCAGAGAAGCATCATGTAATGACATGGAAGATCAAGGAAATGATGTGAAATGTCACAGAAGGAGTGTAATCCTTCGAGCTAGGAGGCTCTCTGAACCTCATTTTCCTCGTCCGTAAAATGAGAGATTGGAATTGTTGCTAAAACCCAATCTCAGCTCTTAAACTGATAATACTAAAGAATAAGCATAATGTATAGAGGGAGGTTAAAATAGTCTGAGGGGAAGACAGCGAGTTTTGGGTAGTAGTGATAGATTAGATTGGACAGGTAAAGAGGAGTCTGAAAAATCATGGAATAGTTTTAAATCCATGCCGAGGAGTTGGGATTTCATGTGTGGGTAATATAGAGCCATTATATATTCTTGGCTATTGAAGTAAAATGTTAAAAATCATATTTTAAGTTTATTTTTATAAATTAGATAGCATAAAATTGGAATATATTTTCAAAATTTTAATAATGTATTTTAATAATTATAATATAGTCTATTTCAATGTACTATAATGTAATATAATAATTTTAATAAAGATAATAATTAATTAACATAATAGTTTTAATAATGATAATTTTATTTCATATGCTTATATATGTACACATATAGAATATGTATACATAATTGTAATAATTTTAATAATGGCAATTTTTCTTTGACATGTTTATATGTGTGTACATGTATATACAAATCAGATCAAATCCTATTTAGAGACAAGGGACCTGAGCTTGAACCCTAGTTCTGGTACCTTATAATTTCATATGTTTACATATGAAAGGAATATACATATATATACTTATCAAAGAAAAGTTGCCATTATTTTAAAAAATGACTCTTGCTTTAGAAACCTACAGTAAAATGAACACTAACTTTCAATAGTGGAAGGCTACCAATCAGGAAAAATAATGAAAAAATCTAATTTCATCATATGAGAAGGAAAACATAAGACTGAATATAATGGGTCTTGCTTATGCACATAAACAACAGTCAGAAGAGCTTTTCTGTGTGCTTCCACAAAGAATCACTGTTTATTAAGGAACAGTGATGTAGTAAAGGAGTAAAAATGTTATGTTTGGAGTCAATGAATCTTGTTTCAAATTCTGACACTAGCACCTAATTAATACCTGTGTGAACTTGGGTCACTCATATCTGTGCCTGTTTCCTCATATGTTAAGTAAGGAAGTTTTAGTAGAAGACCTCTAAGGTCTCTTTTAGCTCTAAATCTTTCATAACATTCTAGAATTAGACAAGTTGAAGGATTGCAATGCATTTCTCAAAGAAAACTCTATGCTCAGATAAAACAAAGTTGAAAAAGTTTTATAATGTAGCTGTGACACTTAAGACAGGTGCCAAATGGAGATTCTCTCAAAGACAAAGGTTATATGATGCAACTCAGGAAAAGTATCAATTAGAATCAGTAATGAATTAAATGGCAGTTTAGATTTTTCTGTTCTTTCCTTTTCATTTCTTTTCTCTCTCTCACTTTCCTCCTCCTCTTCCTCCTCTTCCTCTACCTCTTTCTCCTCCTCCTCCTCCTTCTTCTTCTCCTTTTCCTCCTTCACCCCCTCTTCCTCTTTCTTCTTCTCCTTCTCTTCCCCCTTCTCCTCCTCCTCCTCCTTTCTTTTTTCTTCTTTCTTTTTTGTTTTCTAGGCCAAAAGAGTTGGCCAAGTTCTGGGACAACTGAAAAACTGGCTATGAATTTGTTGCATGTAATCAACCTACAATTTAAAGCATCAATATTCAGATTTCAGAGTATGCCATTGAGGTTTAACTCACTAAAATTTGGGGTGCCTTGGAGTGTGTTTCTTACCTTTAATGTTTATATGGTAGGCATGCAGTGTGTGTGTGTGTGTGTGTGTGTGTGTGTGTGTGTGTGTGTGGTCTGAGTTTTTGTGAACGTGATCTGCATTTAATCTGGGGAAATTAATTCCCTAAGCTGCTGGCAGGCAGCATGTACTTGTTAATTATTCAGGTGGATGACAAATGCAGAGCAGAGGTTCTCGCAAAGACAAAGTTTGTATGATGCATGTTTAGTAACTGATAGGCATGACATTCGGAGGTGTCTTATTCAGTGCTAATCCTAATAAGCCGCCTGATGAGATGAACGCCTATCCTCCTGTCCTTTTATACAGAGAAAAACAGAGATTTGAAAGAACTTCATTATAGGAATAAATCCCATACTTTCTGTTATTTCTGGTGAAAAGATACCTTGTCCAGATGAATAACAACCAAAAAAAAAAAAAAAGAAAGAAAAGAAAGAAAAAGAAATCCACTTTGCGTGCCAAGAGAATATTGAATATTAAAGCCGAACACCACATCCCCATATTGCTACTGCTTGCCTCTGCTATGAAGGTTGATTTCAGCTTAACTTTGTTTTCTCCATACACATCAAAAAGAAAACTTCAGATTAAATTATTGACAGGCCATGATAATGCCATACTAATTTGTGAGATTCTAAAAAGCCAGGAAACACTTTCTGTCTTCCTATTTTGAACAAGTTCCCCTGTCTTTTTGAGATTTGTAAAAGCATAAGCCTGTTTACATCAGGAGGAATAAAGAAGATTATTTTCTGGGAAACCTGAAAGTACTGTTTTTATACTATCTCTCTGTTATTCAGTGATTCCCAGGCTATTTTTAGGCATTTCCTCTACTCTTCTATTCCTTTTCTAGAGTTTACAATACAGCATATCAAGAACTGAATAGTCCAAGTAAATACACTAAAAATATTTTGGTCCATCTATAGGGAAGATTTGTGCTGCCATGGATAGTGTTGGACTTAGAGTAGTCAAGTCATGGGCTCAAATCCTGCATCTTTCACTTACCAGCCTGCTGACCTTGGTTATAAGGCTTAACCTCTCTTAACCTCTTTCTGTCATGGTTTCCTCATCTCTAAGAAGGTGATAATACTAGCATCTATCACACAAGGTTGTTTTGAGGATCAAATGAGATAACATATTTACAAAATTTTGCAAACCTCAAAATACTATATTAATGCTAGATTTTATGAGTTCAAATCCAGCCTCAGACTCTTACTAGCTAAGTGACTTTGGGCAAGTCATTTAACCCTGTCATCCTCAGTTTCCTCATCTATAAACTGAGCTGGAGAAGGAAGTGGCAAATCACTCTAATATCTTTACCACAAAAAGGCCCAGATAGGTTTGAACATAACAAATCATTATTATTATAAATTTGTCATTATTATTAATTTATAATTAATCATAAATTATTAATTTCTCACTGGTCATGTCCAAATCTGACTTTCCAAATTTCCTTTTCCTTTGCATGATCTTTATCTGCGTCATGTTCAAATAATAGGACAATTGAATCAATTCGTTTTCTTATAGCCATTTCGGTGAAAATCAAATAAATTAGTTAAATCATGGCTTACTCTATGAAGTCTTCTTTAATACCTTGGCTGAAAGGGATCTCTCCTTCCAAATTTTCCTATTATTCTTTCCTATTTATTCTTTCACTACCATTTGTTCCTATCATGTATTGTCTTGAAATATGGCCATTTTGATGTACATGTGCATGCATCTCTCCTAGTAGACTGTAAGTTCCTTGTTAGAGACTCTTACTTTTCATTACATATATATATAAAGAAGAGGGTGAATTCTTGGCTCTCTAAGGCCCATTCCCACTGATGAAGTGACAATCACAATGGGCCATCTGGATTTCTGAATATTGCACTTTCACTTGTTCTCCTGAATAGACATTGGTCTGGTATTTGCGAACTGGCTGTCAGGCTTAAAGCAGTTCATAGTTTTTTAGTACTCTGTGTTTTAGATTGAATGTCTGTGTTTAGCACAGAATTTAGCAGGTTCATTTGAGAATCATGGGTATGAGAATGGCCTGTCTGCTGTGAGGTTCCTATAAGTAATTATGAAGCTTAACTGAGGTAGCTAAAGTAAGTCACTTTGTGAACTGTAAAGCATTCTATTCATTCCAATTATGATTATGCTTATTTTTTATACATTATATTTAAGTGATTCAAGTCAGAAGATCTACGATTGTGTGTTGTAATGGAAAGAATGCTGAGTTTGGAGGCAGAGGACTTGAATTGAAATAGTGGCTTTGTTACTTACCCCTTGTCTTTTCTTGGGAAAATCACTTATCTAACTATGGGCCTTAGTTTCTTCACCTGTAAAATGAAGAGACTGGGCTAGGGGACCTCTCGAGTCCTTTTTAGCTTGAAATCAATGGTCATATGATGCTAGTCCCTGATTACTTCTGAGCTATGTGACTGTGGGTAAGTCATCACACATCCACAAACTGATGGAACCTTAGACATCATATAATCCAGCTCTCTCACTGTTGAGGTAAAAAAACAAAACAAAACAAAACAAAAACACAAACAAAAAAAAAAAACTTGAGAGGTCCAGAAAAGTAAAGTTTCCTGCTGAAAGGATGTACAGAGAGTAAGTGTCTGAGACAGAATTTGACAAGTTCCCTGACTCAGGAGCCAGGGTTCTTTTTCCTGCCATGTATAGTCTGCCTTCTCTGCAAATTTTATTTTTCTAACCTGAAAAATTGAGATAATAGTACATGACCTTCCTCAGAGGTTTACTGTTAACAAAATGGTTTTTAAACCTCGGATATATGAAGTACCTAATTTAGACTTGGAAACTGGTATTTAACAATCTCAGCATGAAACAAGAAAATGACAATAATAATAGTAAAAATAATGGTAATAATAACCTGGTCAAAAACAAATAGCACATTTATTCCTTATCAGAAATGATTTCAAAGAAAAATAATTCCGTTTTAATAAAACTAGAGCTTCCCCAACTTATTCTCTTCAATTCAGCAATGAAATGTTTTGTTTCTGGGGCAATCCATCTGGTATACTTAAAACATTTTGAGGCAGATGTGTGTGGCCTCAGAGGTTAAGGAACTGGCAAAAAGCCATTTATTTATCGTTTCCTAGATGAGAGGTGTATTCGGTGCTGTCCAGTGATCTCAGTGCTGGCTCTAAGCAACCTCTCTCTTCTCAGGGTTAGAGGATGGCTAATGTAATTTACAAGCTTCCTCAATCCTGGGCCTCTCCAGATTAGAGGCTTTTAATCATGCTGAATTGTGGCTAATAATGGGAAGGTAGTTTTGTGATGCTGAATGTTCACTTCAGCAGAGACCACCACACTCATTTTCCCTGGAATTTAAGAGGCAGGTGAAGTTGCAATATATGGGAAAGGGCTTTTGTTTGACCCACTAATTGATTGGGCCTCTTCCTTTTTTCTTTTGAAAATTGTTGTGTATGGTGATTCTACTGTTAAGACTTAATTTCCTCTAGCAGAAAAATTCATTACATACCATGCAGGTAATTGATATCTACCATCATAGATCCTTGATATATAATGACATCTCCTGCTCTTTTATGATCAGAAGAATGTTGTTTCTGAGTATCTCAGATATCTGCAGTTCAGTTTTTTTATTAAGGAGTGGAAAGAGTTTGGGAGTATACTGTTGTTCGATTTCTTTTATTCAGCATTAATTTATTAATGGAGAAAATTTTGCTTAGAGCTAATTGAAGAATTTTAAACATAGTAAAAGCCACCAACTTGATTTAACTAAAGAAGGGTATAGTTTGAATTCATGAAAAGTCTGAACTATAGATCTTTAAAAAGCTGTGGTAATTATATATATACATATATAATTATATCAATATATACTGATATAAAAAGTGTATGTGTGTGTAAGTGTGTGTGTGTATGTGTGTGATAAAGACAGAGAACATGGGGAAAGAGAGAGACAGATAGTCATGTAGCATTGTGTAATGGATACATATCAGGAAGATCTGGGTTCAAGTTTTACTTCTGATATATACTGACTGTATGATCCTTATAAATCTTTTAACCTCTCTATACCCCAGAAAATTCTCAAAGATAATAAATAGCAGTTCTTTATCTGTCTT
>CM053589.1:46732310-46758690 GCA_028646515.1 Pseudochirops corinnae | reverse complement strand
ATCATTTATCTACCATCTATCTATCTGTCTGTCTATCCAATACATTCTTAAATTTTTGGATGTAGAACCCTTTGTTGATGTAGTTAAACCCATGGACCCTTTCTCAGAATATTGTATTCAGATGTGTAAACTAAAATACATAGGCTTACAAAGGAAACCAATTATATTGAAATAGTCATCAAATATATATTAAAATAAACCAGGTCAAAGACCTCAGGTTAAGAACCCCAGATTTGTCTGCCTGCCTCTCTACTTGTCTATCTGTCTGTGTACCTTTATACATATATTTTTTTGTGTGTGCATGTATATGTGTGGGTATATATATGTGTGTGTGTGTGTACATACGTGCATACACATGCAAAGTCTCAAAGTTTTAGTGTGTTCTATACTTTAGTCCATGGTTTCTTAAATTAAGCCAACAGTAACACTATTTTATTACCTACTAGAAACTAAACTTTGTTATTACAATAATGACAACAATAAGAGTACAGTGCCTGGAACATTGTAGTTGTTTAATAAATGCATATTTACTGTTGAATGACTGAATACTGTTATTTTATAATGATTCATTTGAGGATTGTTCTGATCCATATATCCCAGTATCTATGTATTTGGTTAACACCTTCATACTGTGCTTTAATATGTAGAAATGGGTTGAAGTTAGGAAGATGTAGGTTGAAGTTCTGCCTGAGATACATACTGAACATGCTCTTACTTAAGCTTCTGCTGCTTGAGGTGGTCCTCCAAAACATGTAAGTTGCAAGGAAGGTATATCCTGAATTGATAGAAAGAGTTTGTTCACATGGGAATTCCCAGTATTAGTGAAATCATAGGTCCAGTTATTCTTTGTTTCCTCTCACAATAACCTTGTGAGGGAAGGGGAAGAGAACAAGTATTTATTAAACACCTACTATGTTATGCACTTAAAAATATTATCTCATTTGATTTTCACAATAACCCATTTTGCACTTGAGGAAACTGAGGGCAAAAGGTGATTAAGTGACTTAGCCAGGGTCACACAGCTAGTAAATATCTTAGGCTAGATTTGAACTCAGGTCTTTCTGATTCCAGATCCAGCACTCACTCTATCCACTACAGCACTTAGCTACCTCTTGTGAGGTAAATAGTCTACGTGTTATTATTCCTTTTTTACGGATGAGGATGAGATGAATCAGATGATTCAGAGAAGTAAAGTGATTGATCACACTCATGTATCTGGAATACTGATTATGTTCAGCTCTTGGTGTCACATTTAGGGTGGGCTCTGACAACTTGTAGTTCCGGATTAGGGTGGACAGGATAATGAAAGAAATAGAGGGCAGGCTTTCACAACTAGTGGTTGAAGGAAATGACCGTATTTAATAACAAGAAGAGGTCACACTAGAAGGCAAAATGTTAGTTGTCTTCATCTATTTCTAGGACTAGGATATGAAAGAGAAATTAGATTTATTCCATATTGTTCCAGAAGACAAACCTAGGAGAAATAAGTAGTAATTTCAGGGAGGTAGATTTCAATTCAATGTAAGCAAAGCTTCATAACCATTTGATCTGTCCAACAATGGAAGGGACTGCCTGGGAAGTGACACACATTTCTCTTTGCTAGAGAGCTTCCAGGAGACACTAGACTAGATGAATGTTTATTAGGGTGTTGTGAAGATGCAGATTCCATCAATAAACAGTATGTCCCTAAAGTGTATATTTTCCCAAAGGAAAAAAAAAACCCACTAAGGCAGAGAGAGGTTCAGATCAAAGGATAAGGAACAAAAGTAGAGCCACAAGAACCACTGCAGGCTGAATAGGGATGAGTGGTGAGGGGACCACACATTCAGGAAAGGTCAACTTTGGAATTTAGGAATCTGTGTTAGGGTTCTGAGAGGGCTTCAGTCATTTTGTTGATAATTTATCAATTAACCAATATGCATTTATTAAGTACCTACTCTGTGCCAGGAACTGGGGATAGAAAGAGAAAATGAATAGGCCCTGCCCTCAAGGAGAGTCAATCAAAGGAGACAACATATGTTTTAGATATCCAGAGAGCTAGATAGATTAGGTAAATGCATATATGTGTGTATATACATATATATACAATATATATATATATGTATACACATATGTGTGTATGTACACACCCACAAGATAGATACAAGGTAATTTATGAGGAGAGGGTATGGTAGCCATACCTTGTTTAGAAGATAGTACATGAGCTAATATTTGAAGGAAAATCCAGATGCCAAAAGTCAGAAATATATGTTTCAGTCATAAGAAACAGCATGTTCAAAAGACAAGGAGATGGAAGATAGAGTGTCTTCTGTGAGGGACAGCAAATAGACCAATTTGGCAAGACCATGGGGTGCCTGAAGGTGCATGTGTAATCAGGCTTGAAAGGCAGGTTGGAGCCAAGTTGTACACAGCTTTAGATTCCAAAGAGAGGAATTTCTCTTTGATTCCTGAGGTAGGAAGCAGCAATTGGCATTTATTTAGCAGGAAGGTGACACGGTCAAACCCACGCTTTAGCAAAATCACTTGGGCTATACAGAGGATGGATTGGGGAGGAAAGAAACTTGGGACTTGATTGACTTTAGCTGGTAAATACAGAGAAAGTAGGTGGGGTTTGTTTCTTCTGGGCCATTCTTTACTGGCCAAAAATTTCTTATGACTTGGGCAGTCGTAATACAAATTTCAGGAGAACTCAGATTTTAAGCAACTTCAGAGCTGTGCACTAAGCCTTCTGTTTTGGTGGACACAAAAGGGAACATTCTTATGCTTTGTAGCTTAGGATTTTTTTCTTTTGTGTATAGTTTGTTTTCATTTCATCTCTTTTCCTTTATTTTCTTTGCGTATCATCAAGGAAGTATGGGAGGAGTTTTTGATTCAATGCCTTTGAGTAAATTTATCCTATATCTCTTCTCTATTGCTCTCCTGAATAAGGGTTGAGCCCACGTGTTCCTGGAGCCATGCTTTCTTAGGTGCCTGAGAGAAGGGGTGGAGGTGTGTGTGTATGTGTGCATGTGTGCGTGTGTGTGTGTGTGTGTGCGTGTGTGTGAGTATGCAAGTTCACTTTGATAGAGTCAAATTCTAAGGCAGACACTGACTCCCATTATTTTATGTTAAAATATTTAATCGTATCCCTGGCATCACCTTCTATGCAGTCAGATAGAGAAATAAGTAGGTAGGTAGATAGAGAATGAAAGAAATGAGAGAGTTGATAGCTAGCTAGAGATGATGGATAGATAGTAAGAAAGATAGATACATGGATAGATAGATAGTAAGAAAGATAGATGATAGATAGATGTAGAAAGATTGATTGATAGCTACGTTTAGGTGTTTTAGTGGATAAAGTACCAGGCCTAGAGTCAGGAAGACTTGTGAGTTCAAACATGGCATCAGACACTTACTAGGTATGTGATCCTGCACAAGTCACTCAATTTTTATTGGCTTTGGTTTTTTACCTTTTCTGCAAAATGGGGCTAATGATAGCACCTACCTTCCAGGGTTGTTGTGAGGATCACATGAGATAATTATAAAGCACTTAGCGCAGTGCTTGGAACATAATAGACACTATATAAATGTAAACTTTATTACTGACTATTACTTACTTTGTACCAGACACCATGCTAAGTACTATGGATACAAATATAAGAATACAAGGACATTCTAATGAGAGAAGATAACATGTAAAGGGAATCTGGAAAGGGAGAGGAGTATGCAAACAGTACATGGTGTGGAGATGACTGTGAGATGACAAGTAGTCCTGGTTCTGGGAAATCATCTTTAAGAACTAGGTGACTGAGGGCCTAGATTTCAAGGTTTTGATGGGGAATGAGACTGACAGAGAGGGAAGAAGATGAGGATGATGACTGAAGTGTTGGCTATTTGGTGAGGAGATGGCTAGGAAAGACCTGGTTCCTGGTAAAATAAGGTAAAAGCTTGCCTATCAGAGCAAATTGAAAGAGGATGTGGTCTAAGGTTGAGGGTGGGGAAGATGAGAATGATGGCTTAAGCCTAATAAGCACAATGAGGGTGTAGCTGGGAAGATGGAGTCAGCTACAAAAGATGGAACCCAAACCCAAGAAATCACTCCCACAATAGTTTGCTAGTTTTAGAATGCTTCCTTAACAGACACTGGCAGACAGAGGGCAAATGAAGGATGCCGGAAGGTTGTCTTGAGGATGGGCTTATGAGGAAACTCTGGATACTTGGGTTACTTGCATGTTTCTAGGCTTGTCATGAGGTCACTCCCTGATGTGTGGGGATTGGGTATGAACCTGTGCTTGTAACCACCAATGCCAGATCCTGAGCTTACTTTCTAAAGCCCAGGAATCTGATCCATTCTCCCCAGAGGCTGAAAACCTTTAAGTGACAGTCTTCTCCAATGTTTCAGCCCATTGACCTATAGTGATCCTGCCATCTTGTACAGGAATTAGATTGGGAATAGTGAGTTAAGATATAGAAGTTATAATGAAATGAGAGGAATGCTTAATAGAGTCCATACCGTTCAGAAACTGAGCTTTCTTAAATGACTGTGAATTGTCTTTTCTGTTATTCTGCAATATTATGATGACTCATTAGATGACAGAATAATAATCTTTTGCCTTGATGATACAGCACCTCACGTGCTGAGAGGATGCTATAATATCTTCACTTCATAGGTCTCAAACAGAAAGGTGGTGTGTTCAGGTTCAAGATTTCTTTGGGCTTGTAGTGATCCTACCTGCCCATCTTTGGTTGGTTTGAAATGTACTAAATCCATGATTCTTTCTATTCTTTGTGTGTTTCTGTGCGACTTTGGTGATGTATAATATGAATTTTGCAGTATTCAGCCCAAATTGGCATGAATTGATACATGATTAGAGTGTAATTTTCTCTATGGAACAAGCAAAAATGTAGTCTGTGTTAAAAAGAAATACCCTTTAGAATTTCTTTAATTAGGAATTTGCTTCTGCAAGACTCATTGGAAGGCACAAGCTAGATCTTTGTCATTTGAGTAAGGGAAGACGCAGGCAGGCATACAGGCGTCTACTACGGAAGTAGGTTGTGGCAAATACAAACAGGGGAGCAATGTGATATGGTACAAAGATTACTGATTTGGAGGCAGGAGACCTGGGTTCAAATGTTAACTCTGTTACTACTTTTTAGGACCCTGGGTAAGTTACTTAACTGACCTTACTGGTCCTTGATTTTCTCTTCTGCCAAATGCTGGGCGTTGGACTAGATGACTTCCAACACCACCTCAAATCTGACTCTAAAACCCATGATAAGAGTAAAAGGAAAGTCACTGTTGATACAGATGTGTTTATCTTATTACCAACACAGATTAATCTTTTTACTTTTGGGGATGAATTTGTTTGGGGGTCGATACTTTTGCCCCCTAGGTAAGAAGGATCATTTGCCTCCATGTTTTTTAGGATATCTACGACAATTTAATAGGAAGCTCAAAGGCAGAGAGATGCAGTGGATTGTCACAGTAATCAAAACAGGCTCTCTCAAACAACCTTGCTCTTAAATGTGTATCCAGTCATTGGGAAGCTTCACCCATAACATCTATGCAGTTTCAGAATCAGAGAGTTAGACTAGAATTCCAAACAGAAGAGACCTTGAACATATGAACTATGATATATCAGAATTCAGTTTGAAGCAAGTATGTCACCAGAAGCAAAAGAAGGATATTGTAAAAGCCTTCTCATGTTTACAGGGTCCCATGGCATCATCTATAGTGAGTAATAGAACATGCTTTGGTACCATTCCAAATTGTATTCGATTTCCCAAGTCCTACTCTTCTTGTTTTTCTTTTCTTTTCATGAACCTATCTCAGATGGTGACTTTTTGTGTGTATGTGCATGCATACACCTGCACAATATATATACATGTAAATGCTATATATGTAAATACTATATGTGCATACTGTATTAACACATAGTATAAATATACATACATGCACATGTATATGCTACATATGCAGATACTATATATGCCTGCTATTTTAATAAACAGTGTAAATATGTAAATGTATATACTACACATGTAGATAATACACATGCATGCTATTTAATATATAGTATTAATATGCACATGCATGTGCTACATATGTAGACACTATATATGCATGCTATTTTAATATATAGTAAAAATTTGCACAAATACACATGTTTATGCTATATATATAGATACTATATAAGCGTGCTACGTTAATGTATTGTATAAATATGAACATGTATATGCTACATATGTAGATACTATATATGCATGCTCTATTCATATATAGTATTACTATGCATACATAAACATATACACATGCCTATATACATGATATATATGTACAATGCATGGAAACATTATTGAAAATACATCTAAATCTTTCCCTTTTCTTTCACATATAGCTCTCTGTTTCAACTTCTAAATGTTGTTAATAAATTTTGATGTGAACTTTTTGTATTCAGAGCAAATAGGAGAAGAGAAAAAATAAGCCTGGGGCCAGAAGAGAATGACAGCGACTCTCTTGCCTCTGTTAAGATGGTGTCGAATGCCAGCTGGCCAAACACAAGTACATTGGATTTTTGTTTCTGAGATTAAACAGCGCGTAGCCATAAGCGGCATTAAGTTCATTAGATAGAATTGCTACATGACATAGCTAATATGGTGACGGAAATAAGCTCTTCAGCGCCTCAATTCTAGAGGCACCAATTTTAACCAATTTAGCAGACGATTGAGTCTTTTCTGCACATGGGACAGATTTTTTTTTAAATGGCGTCAGTTTCCTGGTGCAGTTTATTTCTGTCTGTCTAATTAAGATTCAGATTATAAAGGCACAGAAATTTATTTACTGAGCATACCAGCATAAATACTGGGTGTTATGTCTGCTGCTGATATTTAGGTACGATTCCATTTAACCAACCCAGGAAAGTCATATATGCATTTAATGTATCTGTGACACTAGAAATCATATGTATTTCTGGATGGGGGAGGTTGGGTGGAAGACATCATTATTTGTAGTAATCTGTAGCTTCATGTTACAGATACCAAAGTTAAAATCAGATTTGAAAATCTACCACTTCTTGAGTGCCAGCATTGTGCTTCAAAGCCTGAAATGAGATATGCAAATTGAGTTAATGCCACACTTTATAAAATGCAGAAATGTGAATCTTGAATAAGTGAGCATTTTCAGTGCAAGGGTTAAATCTAAGAACAGTCTTTTAAACTTAGCTACTGAAGATATTAAATGCAGATTGAATAGTACATACATAACCACTTACTAAGTCATTAAATTTAGTCACCACTTTTCTCTCAAGGAGTTTCAATTTATAATGAATCCTCCAAAGAGCTTGAGAAAAGGGGTTGGTGATGTTATCCCCATTTTGCAGATGAGAAATTGAATAAGAAAGCATTTATGACACAGTACATCAACAATAATAATACATCTTATAGTACTTTACAGTTTACTTTCCCAAGCATTATCTCAGTGAATCTTCACAATAACCTGAGGGATAAATAGGCACAGCCGATATGTTATCCCTACTTTATCAATGAGGAAACTGAGATTCATAGTGGCTAAGTGATTTGCTGATGTCACATAGCTTAGCTAGCAAATACTAAGGAGTGGAGTAGGGTCTATCCCTTTCTATCTCCTCTGGGGTAGAAAGGTCTCTCTCTGTCTCTGTCTCTCTGTTTCTCTGTCTCTGTCTCTCTGTCTCTCTCTGTCTCTGTCTCTCTCTGTCTCTGTCTCTCTCTGTCTCTCTGTCTCTCTCTGTCTCTCTGTCTCTGTCTCTCTGTCTCTCTCCGTCTTTCTCTCTCTCTCTCTCTCTCTCTCTCTCTCTCTCTCTCTCCCTCCCCCCCCCCCTTTGACCTTCCACTCATTTTTCAGTCTTCAACCTCTCCTTCTCCATTGCTGGCTTCTTTCCATCTGTCAGGCTTTCCTCACCCATTTTCGTTACTTTGCCAATTTAATCCCATCCAGATACTATACCAAATCTCTTTCTGGACAAACTTCTTGGAAAAATTCTTAAATCCAATATCTTTACTCTCTTCTTTTCCTACCATTCTACTAAAACTGGTTAACAGTGATGATGATGATGATGATGATGATGATGATTGCAAAATCTAGTGGACTTTATTCCATTTTCATTGTCCTTGATTTCTTTGTAGCTGACACTATTGATCACCTCAACAATGTTTCTATCCTTTTGAATTCTTTTCCTCTCTTAGCTTCAAAAGGCATTTTAACCCAGTCTCTCTAAACATTCCTTGTGTCTCCTTGGTGACTCATCATTTTACTGCCCATTTGCTCATTTTGAAAAGTTTGATTGGTGAACTTTTTTCAAATCTCCTTACACATTCTTCCTTAGCAATCTCATTCATTTTCATAGCTGCCACCATCACCTTTTTATAGGTGACTTCCACATCTATATATCCAGACCTAAATTCTCTCTTGTATTTCAAAATTCTACCTATTGCCCATTTTTATTTTGATGTTTCACTGGCTCCTTAAACACAGTATGTCCCAAGTCACATCTCTCCTTTCTCCCCAAGTCTTGCCCCATACATGCTCTTTCTGACTTCACTCTCTGAAAGTAGTATCCCTATATATTCGTTCTCTCAGCTTATTATATATGGCTCTTCCCTTTTCCTCCCCTTTTTTATTAAATCAATTGCCAAATCCTGAACCTTCTATATTTCAGTATTTCTCATATCCACTCTTTTTCTCTATTCCCCTCACTAGGAGCCCAGTACAGACCCTCATGGCCTGGATTAATACAATAGCCACCTAATAGATCTTCCTGCCACCATCTTTCTGTCACCCTCTATGTGGATCCAGTAGGCATCCAATAAATATTTTAAGTTAAACCGAATTTAACTGAACTTGGAACTTAGATCTTTTGATTCTATGACAAATTTCTTTCTACTATATCACACTGTATCTCTACTGGAACCAAAAATAAAACCCAGATCTACTGACTACTAAGCTAAGGGACTACTTATTCTTTTACTCATTTATTAAGAACAATCTCAGTTTTACAGTTATTACCACCACCACCACCACCACCACCACCACCACCACCACCACCACCACCACTACTTGCAGCTCAGCATAATGTAATGGAACAGTACAGGACTAGAGTCCTGGATTTTAGCCCTCTGTCATTAACTAACTGTATAACTATAGGCAGGTAGGCAGGACATAGGAATCTTTAGGCAGAGGATTTTCCATCTGTGAACCTGGACCTAAATAAGCTTTTTTCTAATGGTTTGTGTTCCAAAGAGTTCAACAAGAAAACATTCACATATCTGAAGGGATTTTTACCAAAAATGAAGATACAGCATATACATGTACACGTGGGTGATATTTCTTGTATGCATATAAACTCTCACATACATATAATCTATAGTATGTGTCCATGGTTTCTTTCTATATATAGGGTATGTATCTTTAGGATACACATATGTACATACTCTATAGATTATGGAATAGCAGAATACCTGGGTACCTGCATGTGCAGTTAGAGTATATCTTGGTTTTACTTTCCAGAAAGGCAAAGCACACATCTCTCTCCAACTAAACCTCAGTCTTTTGTTAGATCTGTATGAGAATAATTTTGAAGAGCCTTGGTCATGTTAAAATGAGACAGGGCAATCAATCTGTCCTACTTTCCCATATCTTTATTAGATTAATTTTTTTAGAGCTAGGTTTTAGTTTTCATTTTAGGAGCAAGGTCTTGATCAATGTTTCTCTAAACTACAAAGGATGTTCGATATGTATGTCTCCATTATTGACATGGCATCAATGGCTGTAACTTACAGTCTGTCTAATAACTCACAGCTAATGAACATTAGCTGTTGCCAAGTCCTGTAATTTATCTGGATATTATCTAGTATTGTCTGAGTCATTATAACAAGGGGCAGTTTTTGCTGTGCTATGGCAATCCGTGTAATTTAATTTTAGAGAAGCAGAAAGACTCGTCTTTTGACCTTTACTCTGTCAAATTAAATGATAAAAATGGGTCATCCTCTGAAATTGTGATGCAATTGGTTCAAGTCACCAAGTACTTTAAGGTATTTTGGGGACCACTAACTTAATTTGTATTCTAGGTCCTGACCCATAGAATCCCTTTCAATATGCAGTGCACATTCATCCACATTAAAAGGCTCTCTCTCTCTCTCTTTGTATGTTTCTTTCTCTCTCTGTCTGTCTCTCTCTCTCTCTCTCTGACTCTCTCTTTGTGTCTCTGTCTCTCTCTCCCTCTCCTACTCTTTCCTTTTTTCCTTACCCAACCTCACTCTACATACACATAAAAACATATCATATATGTGTATATACATAATATGTATATATTTATGTATATAAATGACTAACAACTCTTTTTTATCTACATATTCAAGACTGATAGTCTTGACTTCTTTCCAGACACAGATGAACTCTAATACTTTGTGATATAAGCACTCAGTGCAACTTTTGTGACTCACTGTAGAGCTCTCCAAGACAGTGGTCCAGGTTGTACTCTGAGTCCACCTTAGATCCTTGACCTTTGTAGGGACCTATATGACATTGATTGCCACTCATAAGACTCACAGATTCCATGTCATGCATACCTCAATAGCTGCTGCTCTCCTTCAGTCATAAAATCTTTTCCTCTTTACATATGCAAAATTGTCTATTAGCATAAGGACCTGCCTTAGAATTTGGAAATTCCCTGCAATTTCAAACTCCCTTCTCCTTTTTCTAGATATTGTCTCCTTCATTTTGTCATTTTTGTCCTATGTAATACAAACCTGGGCTCAGTTTCTCTGTAGGATCAAGATCAAGTTTCTTTCTTCTCATCTGAAGAAACATTATTCCTATTCAAACATCCAGTGAGATTTGGAGAAACATTAATCTTGGTCTTGGAAATAGAAGTAGCTATAATACTTTATAGCTGCCTGACCCTTAATAATTTAATTACTCCTCTAAAACCTCAGTTTCTTCATATATATTATGACAAAAATACTTATTAACCAATCAATAAACAAGTGCCTACTATGTGAGAAATTTACTTAGTCAACAGGAAAGTGCTATATAATCATTATTATTATTGTTGAATTCAAAGATTGATTTTTAGAAGATAGGGATATATGCTAGGATGATCTGGGTTTTCTGTGGTACTATCCCCTCCTGGTTCCCTTCCTAACTATCTCAGTATTCTTTAACCTTCTTTGCTGGCTCATTACCTGTATCACACTTCCTGCCTGTAGATATTCCCCAAGACTCTGCATTGGGCCACCTTTTTCTTCTCTCTCTACATTGTTTCTTTTGTTGACTTCATTAGCTTCTGTAGGTTTAATGATCACCTCTCTATGGCTGACTCCCATCACTACATAGACCATCCCCATTATTCTGTTGACCTTCAATCCTTCATTACCCATTACCTATCGGACATTTCAAACTGAATTTCCTGTAAATATTTCTAAAATTTTTGCAGTAGCCATTCATTATTCCTGGAATGTTTCATTACTGCTTCATAGTATTTTTCATTCTTCAAAAACCTTCTCTAGATGTCAACTGGGTTACTTCTTGCCTTGGAGAACTAGATAAGTTCTTAAACCAAAGTTCCATTTTTATCAATACCATGTACCATTAGATTTTAATAAATAGATAAATGATTCTCCATATTACCAAATTAGAAGATAAACAGTTAATTGTGCTCTGAAATGCTGAATGTGAGGGTATCCTACCTTCCCATTAAGTCCCTGTCCTTAAAATGATGAGGAGGTCACTCTGGCAAGTCTGTGTTGAATTTTAGATCTGTCCAATGCCTTCTCCTACTCAAAGAATACCTTCCCTTGCTATATCTGTGACAACGATAGCATTCTGCCATTATGTCAGGTGTCTAAGTTCATACAAAGACAGCTTGTGTCAATCAATCAGTTAGTCAGCAAACCTTTATTATGTGTACCAAGCACCTTGCTATTCTGTGAAGATACAGAGTGGAAAAGTGAAATAATCCCTGTTCTCAAGGCACTGATATTCTATCATGGGCATGATACGTAGACAATGTAGACATCTAGGAGAATATAGAGAATGAACATAAATAGAATAAATGACATAATTATGAAGCAGTTAGAAAAGGAAGAAAAGTTAGGAAAGGTACTAGTAATTGGTGTGGAGGAGGAATCAGGAACTACTTTGAATGGTTATGTTAGTAGTATTATATGCTCTAGGCATCAGACTACACGGCATTTCCATGCTGTAATACAGTGAAGACAATGAGCAAATATCTTCTAGTGATAGATTTGAAAATCTCTGTGAATATTTTTAATGTAATTTGGTTTGTTCTTATGCAGTACAGGTGCCAGTAGTGGGTCAGGGGCATAATTGGCTATCACTTCCCTTATGAGTTTCATAAGCAGGTGTACATGACAGCTTCTGAGTTGCCTCTGGGTCTGTCAAAGACTAAGTCTGTTGATGGGCTTTTTCTGTTGCTTACCTAGAGAAAGCTACAGATTTAACCATACCTCCTCCTGAGCTAACAAAGCACTAGTGAATTGCTTTTGGAACTTCAGTCAGACAAGACTTTGTGTCCTGGACTGCTACCACTGCTACCTCAATGTCAAGGGGATTGAAAAGCCAGGTCTGAAAAATCAGGTCAGATTGGAAATTGTTCCTTCATAAGGTGGGAAGTTTTCAGTTTATTGTCTGGAAACTGGCCAAAGTGAGAAAAGGATTGTTATAGTTTAGCACAGTGGTTTTCAAACTTTTTGGTCTCAGGACTTCTTTATACTCTTAAAAATTATCTTTAAAAGATCCTCCTCCCACCACTGCCTAAAGAGCTTTTGTTTATGTGAGTTCTATCCATTGATGTCTACAGTATTAAAAATTAAAATATTGGGCACTATTGGGGACTGCCCCCCATTATACTTTGAGATCCACACTGGTTGGTAAATTCGTTTCAAATTTTAGTTTTTTAGTTTCCAGCATCAACTATTTTCCATAACTAAACCTTCTTTGATTTTGTCGTTCATTTGTTTTAGTTGTATCCAACTCTTTGTGATCCCAGTTGGAGTTTTCTTGGCAAAGATACTGGAATGGTTTGCCATTTCCTTCTCCAGCTCATTTTATAGAAGAGGAAACAGAGACAAACTGGCTAAGTCATTTGCCCAGGGTCACACAGATAGTAAGTGCCTGAGGCCAGATTTGAACTGTGATCTCCTTGACAACAGGCACTGTCTTTTGCCTCTCTTTGTATTCTAGAACTTAGCACAGTGCCTGGCATAGAGCAGGTACTTAATAAATGCTTTTTGACTAACCAGCTAGAAATCACCAAAAAGAATATCGTTCTATCTAGAAAAGAAAAACCAAAGCAAAAACACAAGACTAAAAAGTCAGCATTTACAAATAACACAAGCAGCCTGCTTGTTATGGCATCATGTGTGTATTTTAAGGACATTTAGGCCAACATCATAACTGTATAAAACCTATAACCAAAATATTGAATTATAAAAGATAGCCTCAGAATTTTCTTTTAAGAAGCAAGTACAACTAAAATCCACTGTGACAAATCAATATCAAAAATACAGCCAAGATTATAAGGACAAATAGAATGTTGTTTTTGACTGGTTTGCTTATATTGAAACTATATTATTTTATGTGAAGTATGTGTAATAGAGCATTAGATTTGAAAACTCTGTGTGGAATATCATTTCTGACAGCCTTTTTTAGGGTCACTAAAATTCCAATAATTCAGTACAGAATTGAAGTCGATTCCAGAGAAAAAATTTAATATAGTCCGCTTGCCTGCCAGCTTCAACATAGTTCTGGAGCATTGAAATGGTGTGACACATTGAAATATAAAGTGCATTTGTCATATCTATTGGTGTAGTATTTTATGTGATCGCATCTAACAAAGATCAAGTTAGAAGAAAACTTGCACGGGGCTTTGTTCACAGGGCTCAGTTTTGTTTTCTTTACCATCCAGATTTGATCTATGAGAAAACCCTGAATGCTGTTCCTAGTAATACTATAGAAATATATTCACCTGAAAATAACATGCAGATGAAGGTAATGATAAGATAGGAGACAGAATGAAGTCTCAATATGACATGTCTTCTAGGTACATGCCAGGAATCCACAAAGAGGGCTCCTTCCAGTACTTCTAGTAATTAACAGAGTCATCTAACAAGCCTCTGTAAGACACTGAGCTAGGTATTGGGGTGATAAAGAAGAAATGAAAAAGTATTAGCTATCCTCAAAGTTCTGGGGATACTATCTAAGATGTGTTTGAGTTACGCTGAATTACCCACTAAAGCAAGTCATGTTAGATTAAGACTTCAATATCATTGTTTTCCTTTAACTCATTTCAGCCCCTATAACTTAATTACTGGAGCATGTTTTGTAATAGTGATATGATATATTCTTGGTAATAAATCCAGCTTCTTTCTATTTGTGAGTGAATCTAGGGTTGAGTGAAAGTAATGACTTACTTTTAAATGTCTTGCTCAGCTGAGGTTCAACTAGGTGTGTATGTGTGGAAGAGGTAGGGTTGGTATTCTTCAGTGATACAGATTATAAAAATACCTTTCTTCATTATTGCATTTGTGTATCCGCACTCACGTGAAAATGTGATTCTATGTGTGAATTCCCTGAAGATTTCTTGAAAAGCATAACTTCAGCACTATAGAAATAGAAAATCTTCCATTTAAAGTCTCTTTAGTTCTTCTTATTTGATAAAAGAAGTGCTAGATATTTTCAGGTTCCCCCCCCCCCCCACAAATATATACGTATACACATATAGACATATATGTGTATATGTATATTATGTATATATATATATATATGTATATATGTTTTATATGTGTGTTTGTGTTACTAGGTCAAAGTATCAGATATCATTTAGGTTGGGTTTACCCTTTCCAATAATCAGTTGAAATGTGAAAAGTTCAGCCAACACAATATTTTCTCTATCTGGTGTTGAACAGCCTGTTTGATCAATTTTTCCATTAAAGCAGACTTCCCTCCCCCGCACTCGAATTGACAAATTGGATCAGCTGTATTAGTTATTTAGACATGGGATCTCAGTTGGATCCTTATGAGTTTTGCTAAGTTAGACAGGTGTTTTTAGAATTGGGGTTACATGTGCCAACAGCTCAAGGAACCCTTTTGCTTCCCCTTAAGAGAAGTAGAGGACCCTCTAGGCTTGCTGAAGAATACTGTGTCATCATTTCACAGAAGAGGAAACTGAGACAGGGAAACTCTTTGACATTGTTGAGGTCACTGAGTGTGTTGGGGTTAAGGAACAGACCTGAAATGTGGTTTGGTTGATGTCTGGTCTAGAATTTTGTCCTTTGAAGACAATACCACATTTCTGCATGAAAGTAATAGTCTGTGCCTGGTATAGTAATGATTGCTTTTCCTGTTAACCTCAGCCTGGTGAAGAACAAACACTAGATTTGAATTCAGGAAAGACAGGATTCATGTTTATTCGCAGATACTCGCTCTGTGTCCATGAGCAAATCACATATTTCCTTGACTGTTCAATAAGGATAACAGCTATAGTGCCTACTTCACATGGTTGTTGTAAGGATCAAATGGGAGAATGTATGTAAAGTGCTTATATAAATGCTGTTTAAACACATGGGCGTATAAATCTTCTTTGTTTAGGTGTCTGGGATTACCGCACGTTCTCAAATGATATAGTTTCAGCATTTAAAAAACGGGGAATAGCCAGTAAGTCTTTGAGGCCAATGATGGTTCTGAAGATAGGATGAGAATTTTATGGTGCATTTAGGGAAAAGAAACCCATTTCTCATTCCAGACCCAGTGTTAATTGATTGATGGCAGAAGCATAAACAAAAGCCCAGAACACAATATATTTGTGACATACCCAGTTCTACTAAAGGTGAAAGCAAGTGTGAACCTCTTATCTACATATATTAAAGAAAGTCACTTTTTCCCCCACTCAAAAAATAGATATATGTGTGTATATGTACACATATACACAATCAGGTTTCATCCCAAGGTTTATGTAATACTGAAGAAATTAAGTTGTACATGTTGTCCTTTTTTTTTTTTTTTAAAAAAAGCAACTTTGTAATAGCCATAAAACGACAAATTAAAAAAAAAAAACTTTTTGGTTATGCATATGTTTGTTGTTTCAATAAGATCAACAAAATGTTTAGGAGCACAAACAAATCCATTAATTAGTTATTGTGTTCCGGGCAAAACATAGCAGGCATGTTGAAGAATGAATTGTTTATTTTTGGAGGGGCTGGGAATAAGGAACAATGAAACTTTCAAATAAAAGTAGTTGGACCTTTTTGCTGTGGATTTGAAAATAAGTCCAGAAGGCTGAGCTTAATATAACATGTGGCAGGTGGCCCGCATTTGCCTGGAGAATTCCTCCAGGGCAAGACAGCTCAGCAAACACATAAATCCTTTTTTCTCTGTTATCTAGTAGCACATTTAGTTGCCATGGGGATTTTATTTATGCAGCAGATCCTGAGCAGTTCAGTTTGTGCCTAAAGTTTAACTGTACAGCTGTTACCGTAAATGCTACACGGCAATATTTTCCAAACATGGTACCTTTGAACAAAAAGAGCATTTTTTTTTTCTCCGGCATTGATTTGGCGTTTCATATTCTTGGCATCTTGGTGAAGTATTATAGCCCATCAGTAAAACTTCACAAGGTCTTTGCCAGCAGTTTTGTTCCCTCATATGTTACCTAACCACTATGCTCGAAAAGAATTTGTAGAGGAAATAGTTTAAATACATTTCAGGCCAAGATGGTAATGCTAAGAGTTGAAACAAGTAGTTTATTGAAAACCTGACTTTTGAAAAACCTGAAAAACAACTGATTTGAGTCCATGTTTGGCCATTTGTTGTCAATTTGTATCATTGTTAAATGAAAAGCCTCTGAAAAATTGCAGCCTTCTGGTTTTATGCTTCTTTCAACTTTTCTTTTTTTTTTCTCCCCTTTTCCACAATTGTATGAATAAAAGAAAAGTAGAGATCACTTCCTTGACAATAGAGGAACAACAAAGTTCCTTCAGCTCATGGCTAGGTTCTGATTTGAAATGCATTGCTTTTGTTTTGTCCTGATTTGTCCTACACTAGATAAATCACCAATATGTTTCCTTTGTGTGGAGCAGCATGGATTGGTCAATGAAAAAGAGAACTGGCGCTTTTAGACGGGAGTGCATAAAATTACCTCGTACCATCTGTGGCCCAGCGCATTAAGAAAATGACAAAAGGAAAACTCTAAATCCAGGTAGAGTTTCTTCCCAAGGAAGGAAGTAGAGCAGTTAAAACCATCCTATATGATATGCCTTCCCACATTAAATTTCCAACCCACAATGTTGACCTTTCCAGAGAATTGTAGAGACGTTATCCCCACAGATGGTTTTACTCAATACTAAGAGTTATAAGAGCAAAATATAAAACTTCTGATTATAAACAAAATGTTGGCATTTTATTTCATGTAAAATGTTCTTGGCAGTACTAGCCCCAACCCATTTACCATGAAAACTGCCTTAGTTGAGTGGCAGTTGTTGATCAAGGATCCTGGCTTGGACACACAACTTAGAGCTTCCCTTTTTTTTTCTAATGTAAGAGATTGGTTGAAAAACCAGTCATACTCTGATTACTAAAGTGAATTAAAGCTTTAAGTGTCAATTGCTAAGGTAGTGCTGGGACCCTGACTACAGTGGATTATCAGGCCTTACTTAAACCAATTCAGCTACAAGAATGCAAGTAACAATGAAAGCTCACATATATATATTTTTTTAATATTGTACTCTAACGATCACAAAGCACTCTCCTCATAAGAGCCCAATAGAGTAGGCAAAGCATGAATTAGTATTACCATCTCTATTTTAAAGAAGATTGCTTATTGGAATGGTAAGGGGGGGTAGTCTTGGCATTAGCAAGATGGCAGACAGATATTGTGTGAGCATGAGCAAATCGTTTACCCAGTACTCCCCAGGCAACACTGTCTATCAGTTATAGAAGAGTTGCCCATCAGTATTGATAGAGGAGGTTTTCATTCAAGAAGTCAGAGGGCAGATTTTATTTATAAGGAAAGTGAGTCACAGAGAGATAAAAAGACCTGCTTACAGAGGTCTCCTGATGGTAAGCCCAGAATTCTTTGTGACTTAACAATAGAAAAACTAAGTCAAACTGAAAAACAAAACAAAACAAAAGGTCTGACCTCTACTGCAAATTATGTAGTAAGACTTTTCTGTTGATGCTGAAGGGGGATTTTAAAAGAAGCATCTCTGCTTCCTTTGTGTGGAAACAAAAAACAGAGACAAAAATGGGCAGTGGTTTTCAAGTACATAAGTTTCATAAAAATGCAGAAAGTCAGTAGTGAATGCAGAAAGATTTTTCTGTGTACTTGGTTATAATCTTATTCCTATAAACTACAGAATCAGGAGAAATCACAGTTAAGGTCATTATGAAAGCAACAGAATTGTTCCGAAAGGAACTCTATGACTCCCTAAAAGCAGAGCATGTTAAATTCCTCTTCCTTCTGCTCCACCTTCTTTGTAGTTCAGGTCTGTGTACACACACACACACACACACACACACACACACACACACACACACACACTCTCACTCCTCTATCCTTTCCTTCTCCCCACCCCCACCCCCATTCTAAAGGGCACTTTTTTTCCTCTTCTAGCAATGAGGACTGCTAACAAACTGTGACTTCAAGGGAAATTAATCTAGTTTCCATCTGTCATAACCTTTATAAAGAAAAATAGCTTCCCCGTCTGAGAGGACCATGTCAGGACTACTGGAAATAGGCAGGGTAGTGGAAGGCCAGGCATGATAGAGGGGATGGAAAGGAAAAATGGTTGAACTGAAAATTGGTTAAAGCTTTGAAATGGCCTCCCTGCTTTTAGTCTCTCTTTTCTCCAATTCATTGTTCCATCCAGCTGCTAAAACCACCTTCCAGAAGCATATGACTGATTATGTCATGTCTGTGCTCAAGAATCCTCAGTGGCTCCCTATTGTCCTATAGGTTAACATAGAAACTATTCAACTTGTCATTTAAAGCCTTTCACAGTTGGCCTCCTATCTCACTTTCAGAACTTAATCCCCATGTTTCCCTTATGACGTTCATGCCAGATAGGCCCCCTTCCCTTTCCCTGAAAGCATGTCATGATTGCCCCCATGCTTTTTCACAGGCTTTTTTTTTTTTAGCATGCCTATAATACCCTCTCTCATCACTTACGCCTTTGATAATCTTGGCTTCTTTGTAGGCTCAAGTGAAATGGCACTTACTATAAAGAAGCCTTTTCAGATTGTGTTTACTTATCTGTATAAATGTTGTATGCTTCTAGATTAAAAGTTCCTTCAAGGCAAGATCTCCTTTTCTTTTTGTCTTGATGCAAGTACATTAGATACTTAAGTGGATCCAGGATCTCAATGATATGTATGTTCTTTCCAAAGATGCAGAATAGAACTTTCAAGTCCATCCATCCCCGTATAATTCTTGTCCATACCTTCCCATAGATTAGTCACCTGGAGTACACCTAATGTGCTGAGGAACTTTTCCACCATCTTATAATATCCAAGGATAGTGATGGAACACTTTGGTTCCATGACTACATTACACGACTAGCCTATTTTATTTTTTTAAATCATTTTCCTGATGATATCCTTGACTACAATTTTCATCCAAGATCTTAATTACCTATTTGTTGCATACTCTTTGTACCTGCCATGTGTCTCTATATTATTCTCTGTGGGATATTAATTTCCTATTCTTTGGAGACCATAGAGTATTGTGTCTTGTAGCCATGTAATACCACTAGTAAGATATTAGTATTCAAATGATGGGTTGCTGTTTCTGGGAGAAATTTGGTATCATTAAAAGAGTTTCACAATTTTCTTTCTTTTTTTCCCTCTATATTATTTTCTCTTGTTTTTTTCCCAATTATGCATAAAAAATTTTTTTGAAATGTTTTTTAAAACTTTGAATTCCCCGAACAGCTGGGTGGTGCAGTGAATAGCGCACAAGCCCTGCAATCAGGAGGACCTGAGTTTAAATCCAGACTCAGACACTTAACACTTATTTGCGGTGTGATCTTGGGCAAGTCATTTAACCCTCAGTTGCCCTACCTTCCCCCTCCCCCCAAAAAAAGCAAAAAAAATTAAATAAAATTTGAATTCCAAATTCTCCCCTTCCCTCCCTTCCCTCATCTCTCCATGAGAAGGCAAGCAGTTTGATCAGGATTATATATGTGAAATCATGCAAAATTTCCATATTAGCTATGTTGCAAAAGGAAAAGCAGACAAAAGAAAACAAGAAAAATAAAGTAGAAAAAGTATGCTTTGATATGTATTTAGACTTCATCAGTTCTTCCTCTAGAGTTGGATAGCATTTTTCACCATGAGCCCTTTGGAACGGTCTTGGATCATTGTATTGATCAGAATAAGTTTTGCAGCTTTCTGAAGGCAACTCAACCAAATATTCAGCCTATATTTAATTCTGTTCCCAATTCATCATCCATGACTATCTGTTCATACATTGAAAAGCATTGGTCAAGAATTAAGAATGAAAGAGGCCAGAGACTGAAAGGGAAACCTCATGTCTCTACATTCAAGAAAGAATTGGTAGTCACTTTTTGTGGCGAATACCAAATGACATCACAAAAATGAAATTGATAATATTCTACTAGATAGGAAAGTGCTCATTTAGATTGAAGGCTAACTCTTGAATTCACTGTCTATATGTAATGTGAGACTCCTGATTTGTTAGAACAAGGATAAAAATTAGTGCAAAGTTAGAAGCAGGAATGAAAATTTTTTTGAAAAAGATAGTTCATACCATTGAAATAACATCATCATGGCCTATTAAAATAAGTTACTAGTATTAAAAATGGACAATGAATGGATTTAATGGCATAGACACAGCCTATAGTGATTTCCTATAGAAGTTGAATCAATGTAAGTCAGTAGCCACAACAAAGAGACTAAAAGAGCCTATAAAACTCCTTGGTAAACAAACACTTACCTTCTTTTCCACATGGACAAAGGTAGCTAGCTTTGAATATAAATTCATTCGTAAAATCCTAAGTAGAAGGATGATAAAAGCATTGGGAGTGATATCGTTTTTTGAAACAGAGAGAAATATCAGATTGCAGAACCAGTTAAAAGGGAGTCTTTTAATTGTTCAATCATTGTTCAGTTGTGTCTGACTCTTTGTGACCCCATTTGGGGTTTTCTCAGCAAAGATAATAGAGTGATTTGCCATTTCCTTCTCCAGCTGAGGAAACTGAGGCAAACAGGGTGAAGTGACTTGCCCAGGGTGACATAGCTAGGAAGTGTCTGAGACTGGATTTGAACTCAGGAAGATGAGTTTTCCTGGTTCTAGGACTCTTACTCTATGCTCTATGCCACCTCCCTGCCTTGTACTTAATAGGTGCTTAATTACTTGCTGACTAATTCTGAATTGGAGAGAGACTGATACATAGAAAGAGAATAAAAGGTTAAATTTTAAAAATTGATGATGAATTTTGGACTGGGCTGAATCTAAAAGCTAGAAGTTGTGTTAGAAGAAGCTGTTAATCACCACTATGAAGTTCTATTGAGACTTCAGAACTGAATCGAATTTGTGAACATTTAATTAAAGAGCTTATCATCAGAATAATACAAACATCATATAAATAATCCAAATAACATAACTAAATTTTTCGTAGATTACATTTTAGGACATTCAAAGGAAATTGCAGTGGTTTTATATTGGTGGTATCACCAAGGGGCAGGGAGTATCTTGTCGAGACCTTTCTTTAAATTATATGGCAACCTGTGGTTTGCATGAAGCTACAAGTTGTTTTCCACTTCTGCAAATGTTAGAGTAGAAATAACACAGAGCTGTTAAGAACTGCATTTGAGTTTTCTCACCAGACACACTCTTGAACTGTTTCATCTTGTTTGCTTTATCCCTGCTGCTACAGTTGGAATTCATTGTGCTATTTCCAAGTTGCACGGCAGAAGCTTGAAATGGAAATGCTTTAGTGCTTTCCCACTAAAAAGTGGGAAAAATGAACTCACGTGTAATCGCCCTGGCCTAGCAAACTCTGAAGATGTTGGTAGAACAACCAAGTGTAACGTATGAAATCAAATTAGTCTGAGACAAAAATTAGGTTATTTGTGTTCAGGAAGTCATATGACTAATACTTTAGCTTATCTGTTACTCTAATAGCCTTCTACATTCTGCATTGTGCATTCGGTTTGAGAATATACGTCTATTTTTAGTCAAGTTAGTTAAAAAACATTTTCTTGTTCAGTTGTTTTCAGTCATGTCTGACTCTTTGTGACCTCCATTTAGAATTTTCTTGGCAAAGATATTGGAGTGGTTTGCATTTCTTCTCTGGCTCATTTTACAATTGAGGAAACTGATGCAAACAGGGTTAAGTGTCCAGGGTCACACAGCTAGTAAGTGTCTGCAGTCAGCTTAGAACTCTAAAAGATGAGTCTCCCCAACTTCAGGCCTGGCACTCTATCCACTGCCCTACCTAGCAGCCCCAGTAGACATTTCTTAAGTACCTGCTGTGTGCCAAACATTATGCTAAGCTCCTTCTTAATAATCCATTCAATAAGAAAACTCTTTCTTGAAATGTTAGCTTGTTTTTTACTTTCAAAGTTGGGTGTCCACTAATACTCAGGGCAATAGGTTTTGAGGTCATGGGAGTCCATGGAGAGATCATTGAGCTAGAAACCACACTTACTTTTAGTTACAGGACAGACTCTAGGTTCAGGCAAGTGATTGAATCCTAACGTTTATTCCCCCCATTGGAAAACAGGGATGAGAAGGACACATAGTTGTACTTACAGTGCTATCTCAATCATTCTAGGCACAATTCAACAAACCCTTGTCTAATTTAAGTGTATTGAATGAATTTTTTAAAAGCCCAGATGAATGCAAAATTTGAAGAAAAAGGAGACATAGGCTGAGAGGGATCCTGTAGCAGTTTTATTATGCAATGGCCAAAAAAATTTTAAAAAGGTATGCTACCTAAAGCTTTTGGTGGATTCTAGTGAGGGAAATCTGATAGATCTTCCTAAAACAACACTTTTCTGCATGCTTTACCCATTCAAAAATTTTCAGAGATTCTGAATTTAAAAGGGACTAGTTAGCCTTGCATTCAAACTCTCCTGCCAGCTGTTTGCAATGTGATGATTGAGAAGGAATTATTTTCTTTCTCTGGTGTCTTCAGTTAGCGCTGGAGATGGGGAGAAGCCTTGGAATAGAGTGCTGGACTTGGAGTCAGGAATCTTGAGTTCAAACCCACCTCGGTTGTTGATTAACTATGTGACTCTGAGCAAGTGACTTGATCCTTTTCAGCTTCAGTTCCCTCATGTACAAAATGGTGATTCTAATGGCATCTAACTCACAGAATCCTTGTAAGAACCAAATAAAATAATATATGTAAAACACATTATAGGTCTTAAAGTTCTAGACAAATGCTATTTGAGCGCTGTTATTAAATTAATCCAGTGCTAATTCTTATCATGGACATTACTCCCTAGCAAACTTACCAGCTCAATCCAGTTACCTAATTCCTTGTGTAAATTCCAGATGTAAACATGGCCTCTTCTTCCTGAGAATTCACCACTCTTTTAGGAGCACAGACACAGGACATGTCTTTTTTATATTGGTTCTCCAGAAAGAGACCCATAATCACATACAAAAGATAGATGGAGGAAAGGACCGAGAAGTTCTTGTATGAGAGTCTCACTTATAGAATTCACAAATCTCAAAAACTGTTTTTTTAATCTAATTGAAAAGGTGACCCATCAGTTAACCAGTACTGGAAACATCCCATTGCTGGCAAATAACCAGGCTAACTACTTCTGGTACCAGAAGTAGGAGGTATGAGACAAGGATCAAGCTAGGTCATATGTGACAAAAGTACCTTTAGATTCTCCTGCCCTTTTGACTTTAATTCCCCGTGCTCTATTGACTGGTGGGTTTGGCCCTGAGTCAGTAAACTTGAAGAACTGATTAGAAATTGCTATGGATCCATGCTTCTGAAACCCCAGGGTATTTCCCTTTTGGCAGCTTGCAAGAAAACCAATGCCTCTGAGACCCTTCTGCCCCTATATCAATCGTATGCTTCCAGGAATGGTGATCTACTCCACCTACAATACATGCTTCCTTATAGACTTAGCTATCTTTTCATAAATAAAAGCCTTCTCTTCTAAACTAGTTTGTAAACTGTTTGAGCCTAGAAAATATCTTCTGTTTTTATTTTCTCCACAGGACCCAGCCCATTCCCTTGCCCATATTAGGCCTTCAAGAATTATTTTTGTGCTTGATTGCTTGAACACACTTGAGATTCAGATCAAGTCCCCTAAGCAAGACTAATGAAATCAGCTCCTTCAAAGCAAGTAATATTTGCTTTTTTCCCCCTTTTCATATCCTCCACAGCCTAATACAATGCACACAGTAGGCACTTCATACAGCCTTATTGAATTTAATTGGCTCACATGTTGAAGCATATTCACTTGATTGAATTAGTTTCAATATCAGCTATGACCTGTTGATTTCCCTGTCCTGAAAGAAAAAGAGATGTCAATAGAGGAAAAGATGACCTATCCAGAGACATCGAGGGGAAGAGGACAGACCACCTAAACATTTAATAGACAATGTGTCATTGAGAAACAGTTCATTGGAGAAGTCAGCAAGGGACCACATAGTGATTTTATTGTGGGAGCCTTGATTTTAAAGTCATTGGAAGAGAGTTCTTTTTTTCACTTGCAGTGATTCAGTGGCCAGAGATAAAAGACTATGACCTAAGCTTCAGAAGGGGGGCAACTCATGATTTATTTTTTAGAAAGCATCTAGAGGGGAAAAAATAAAGAAGACGGCTGACTGGGTTGTGTAGTGGAGCTATTAAATAGACCAAGGATATATGGTTTACTTTTTATTTAGGAAAGATACGGCTTCGATAGACAATGCAGTTTATAGTTAATGAGGCAATATGATATTATTAGTCAGCTGAGAAAAAATAAACAGTGGGTAAATTTAAGTGTGAAAAAAGAAGGCAAGGGAGCAATTAGAACCACCTATCGGGTGGGAAACTTTTACAAGACAGCATCCATAGACTTATATGTCAGTCACAATCCTGCCATAAATAGGGATCGAGGGAGATACTAGAGAGGTACAATAGTTCACAGTTGAAAAATAAAATCTTTCACAACTTGCATTGCAGGGAAGGGCCTGTTTATTTGAGCTGTCTAGAGCTAGAATGGGCAGGTGCAAATGAAGTAGACAGCTTAGAAACCAAAATGAGCTTTACCCAGCATCTTGAGGAACCTCAACAGAATGAGAGAGGGTTTCAATCAATCAGTCATTCAGCAAGCAGGCATTTTAAAGTACCTCATGTATCAGACACTGGGTTGACAAAGATAAAAATGAAACATTCTCTGCTCTCATATAGCTTACACTTTATAAGGGGAAACAACAAGTAATTGGCTTTCAAATATTGATTCCAAGATGATAGAAGAATAAGTAGTAGATGAAAGAATTTTCAGTGATTGACAATTTAAAGGACCCAACAAGAGAATTAATTTTAAATAATCAAAGTAGCTGGTCACTGGCTATTAGCCATAGCAGAGGTAGCCAGAGCACTTGAATGAGAAGACCTGAGTTCAAATAGGGCCTCAGATTTCTAACCATGTGACCCAAGGGAGATCACATAATCTTTGTCTATCTGTTTCCTCAGCTATTAAATGGAGTTAAGAGATGGCACCTACCTTCTAGGATTGTTGTGAGGATGAAATACAGTTGCTGTGTTCAGTTGTTTTTCAGTCACATCTGATTCTTCATGATTCCATTTGGGTTGTTTTTTTTTTTCCACCATGGATAATGGGGAGGTTTGCCATTTCCTCCTCCAGCTGATTTTACAGATGAGGAAACTGAAGCAAATAGGATTACATGACTTGCCCAGGGTCACACAGTGTCTGAGGCCAGATATGAAGATGAGTCTTCCTTCCTCCAGCCTGGCACTTTATCCTGAACCACCTAAATGCCCATCGAATAAGAGAATATTGGTAAAGTGCTTAGCACTATGCCTGGCACATAGAAGATCTTTAACAAATGCTTCTTTGCTTCTTTCCTTCCTTCCTTCTCTCCTTCATCCCTTCCCACTTCAGTTCTTCACCTTCTTCCTTTTTTCACCTCGCTTACTCACTCCTTTTTTTCTTTCTTCTTTCCTTCCTCCCTCCCTCCCTCCCTTCTTTCTTTCCTTCCTTCCTTCCTTCCTTCCTTCCTTCCTTCTTTCCTTCTTTCTTTCTTTCCTTCCTTCCTTCCTTCCTTCCTTCTTTCCTTTCTTCTTTCCTTCCTTCCTTCCTTCTTTCCTTCCTTCTTTCCTTTCTTCTTTTCTTCCTTCCTTCTTTCCTTCTTTT
>CM053589.1:46697919-46731810 GCA_028646515.1 Pseudochirops corinnae | reverse complement strand
CGTGTGTTTATTATTTTTAGTCCTAGAAAATTGCCTCTGGCAATGAGAGTTTAAGGGAGTTGCCCAGGGTCATAGACAATATGTATCAGAATTAGGACGTAAACCCAGGTCTTCAGAAGCCAGGTCATGCTCTTTATCCACTAAAATCACACCACTTCTCATCCATAACTACTAGGGAGATGGAGAGAATAATAAATCTCTAAGGAAAAGGACAACGCCAAGAATAAATGTCCCTGACCACCGAACTTTATCAAGAACTGACTTCCTGTCCAGTAAACCTTTGGCAAGGATTATCAGTGAAGTTGTGGGGAAAGGAAAATGATGATAGCTGTGAAACATAGGGTATTGATGATTTTATTTAAAGAGAAGAGGGAAGACATCAGAAAATGAAGGCCCTTAACACTATTGAAGCATGAAATATATGGAAGAATTTTATTGCAACTGCTAGCAGTATGAGCTGGCCAACTGATGCATCAATTCAATAAAAGGAAAACATGATCATAGCTTAGTCTTATCTGAAGAAAAAGAGAACACCCTGCCCCACCCCACCCCCCAAAAGAGTAGGCAGTACTCATACCAAGTCAGCTTAAATTAAAAAAAAAAAACCTCAGTGCTAGAAACTTTAGTTTAAAATAATGTAAGTACACATCTTGGTATCAGTTTGTGAAATATAGTACATAAAAAGGCATCTAAGTGGCATAGTGGGCGGAATACTGGGCTTGGAAACAAGAAGACTCCTCTTTATGAATTTAAATCTGGTCTTAGACCAGCATTTTTCAACCTGGGGGTTGAACGACCCTTTCACAGGTGTCACAGGAGTCACCTAAGACCATCGGAAAACACATATTTCCGATGGTCTTAGGAACTGAGATACCGCTCCTCTATCCGTCTCCAGGTGGGTATGCCCACATACCAGTATTAAAAGGTCGTGGCATTAGGAAAGTTGAGAACCACTGTCTTAGACACTTACCAGCAGTGTGACCCAGGGCCAGTTGCTTAACCCTGTTTGCCTCAATTTCTCATCTATAAAATGAGTTGGAGAAGGAAATGGCAAACCATTCCAGTATCTTTTCCAATAAAATCCCAAATAGTGTCAGACATGACTGAAATGATTAAACAACAACAGCTACATAAGAACAACATATATAGCATTCCTAGTGAGGTCCAAAAGTGTCAGTCAGTAGGCAGTGAGCGTTTACCAATGGCCTGCTATTTGCCCAGGCATTGCTCTAATGTGCTGGAGATAAAAGGAGAAAAAAGAAACGGGAAAACAGATATTTGGACTTCAGATATATACTATGGCAATAATACTCTATTTTTTTGAAATCATAAACTATTGGGTGAACATTGAAGTGCTTCCTTGTGCTCAGCGGTGAAAGAGCACTGTTTTTAGAAAAGAAAATCTGGTTGCTGCCATTTATGATTGACTGATATACAGTTTACCATCTCATAGACTGAGGGATAAGAAACGAGTAACAATGTCCAGCTTAAAGGTCCTGTAGTTGAAGTTAGAAGAAGTGGGTTTCCATCTCATAAATCACTTGACTTTTCTGGTGCTCATTTTCCTCATCTGTAATAGGGAGATACTGATGCTTCTGCAATATGCCTCAGTGGGTGTCTTTTTTTTTTTTTTGGAGAAACTATGAAACTTAAAGAGTCATGTCATTGAATTATTTTATTAGTAATAAAAATATAACATGACTGGTACATTACAGAGGTACAAATTTAATGGCTATGTGTGGTTAGAGGAGGGCTTGTCATTATCAGAGGAGGATATCATGGAGGGTTTCATGAAAGAGGTGACATTTCAATTGAACTTTAAAGGATAATTGAAGAGCATGAAGGGATAGTTCAGGCACAGGAAAAACTATGAGCTTGAAGAATACCCTGGCGTATATGCTATATCTTATAGAAGGAGATCTGTCCATTGATGTATGGTAGGCCAATGGGGTTAATCTGGGTATGATCACAACATCTTTGCTCAGTATTGGAGAACTATTCAGTTTTCTCCCAAACTCTCAGGATTATTAGCTCTAAATGGAGAGAAACAGAACAAGCAACGAAGTAGAAACTATGTCTTGGCCTCTTTTCTCTTTCAAAGCATCAGGTTCATAGACTTATAAAGTCTAGAGTTCATAGAATTGTAAGAAAAATTAGACAAAGAAAATCTAATCCTACCTATTTTTCAGAAAAAAAATAAGGCCCACCAACATCACAGTGGCCAACTCTGGGCCACACAGCTAAGTATTGACAAAATGGGAAATGGGATATAGATAGATCTCCAGCAAAGAACTGTATCATCAAGCACCCCAGCATAACCAGGATGGCTGCTAGCACAGGTTCTTAGATCTCTGCTTTTCTAAAGGAAAGCAACTCAAAATGGGTTAACAATCTTACTTTAATTAATCAAACAAATACCATTTACCTAGTTCAGGGGAAAAAAGTTGACACCCTGAACTTCAGAGAATGCAAACTCAAGTTACAAACACAAGTTACAAGCAAACAAAGAAACATATCAGCAGATGGGCTTCCAGCATCTCACCATTACATCCATACCTATTCAATTACCAGAGAGGGAAGTACCAACATCTGTGCTTTTCAAAGCCAGGGGGCTCAATAGCTTCCCACAGTCTTGTCTGGCCAAATCACACAACTCTTCTCAAAGTGAGCCCGAAAACTCACATCAGGGTGTATATATAGCCTTCTCCTGGCTCAGAGAATGTCACAGCCCTCTTGACCCACTGCCCAATCACAAAACTACAAGACACAAGCATTCCCGAAAAACAAGTCTCCCGCCACAGGCTCCATGTGACCACATTCAGCCTATTAAGGGGCAGAGTATACTTTCAAATCAGGGAAGATTCTCAGAGTCACATAGCCACTTTAGCAAAGGGCTTAGGGGCAGGGAAGATCTTCAGATTCCCATAACAAGAACATATTTCTCAAGACCTGAATGTTTGACAGATGCCTTCACATTGTTTATTGCTTTTGGTTCTGCTGATGACAAGTCAGATGTAATTTGATATTCACAATATTAGCAACTTCTTTTTCCCCCAAAAGGCATTCACTTTTTATTTAGGTTAAAGTAACCCAAGTTTGGGCATTTTTGCTTTGATTTTGTAGATTCTTATGCTTATGCACATCTGAGAACATTTCAACAAATGGGTCATTACATAGAGGCAATTAAAGAAAACAAATATATACTTCTAAAGCAGTGACAGCTATGATGATATAGCAGAATTTGTGACATCATGATTTCATTTGCTTTTAGTGAAAAAAAGAATCTTGGAACATCAACATTGCTCTGCCTTGTCTCAACTTTGTTAAAACACAAGCTAACGCTTTTCTGCTGAATTGTACTATATTGGTTGTTTTTATGTGTTTACATGAAAAGAAGTTCCAAGATTTACTCTTATTTGCAAATGGTAGAGGACATATGCAAAAAAGGGTATCCTGAGAGATAAGAGAAAGGTCATGGTAATAATTCACTTTTGCATAGCACTTTAAAAATTACAAAAATGATTTGTATACATTATATTATTTGGTTCTCCTAATGACCCAGTGTGGAAGGTATTACCATTATTTTCATTTTACAGAAGAATAAAATGAGACTTTTTAATCAGTGACTTGCCCCACGGTAACATGGTAAGTTTTTGTCTAAGACAAGTCTTCCTTACAACCAATCTAGTGCTCTACCCAGTAGGACAAACTGATCTTTCTGCTATAACTTTATTTAGTTGAAACATAATGTGTTGTTTTTTTTTTTTTTTACCAAAGTATGACATTTCAAAATGTTGTATTAGTGATGTTTTGGTTTTATAAATTTTCAGATTATTTCATTGTAGTAAGTGTGAAGATTATAGGTCTTTGTTCGGCTCAAAGGGAGACTTAGATCATAACAAGCTGAAGCAAGAGGAGTAAATGTCTTTATTAATTGCCATGCTATCATCTCCACAGAGCTAAATCTGAAAAATTGGCAGTTGGCCTCCACTCTGAGTTGACCAAATAGAACCCAGCTTCTCCATTTACTACAATTGTGATGATGGGCAAATCACTTCCCCTCTGTGGCCTCATATATATATATAAATAATATGTATATACATATTATTTATATATACAAATATATATAAATAATATGTATATACATATTATTTATATATATGAATATATATAAATAATATATAAAATGAAGGAATAGAACAAGGCCAATGGTGTGAAACTCAAAGAGCAATGATAGCTGATAAACTGTACATGAGGATTCCTGTAGGACACATATTGATTTAGAAAACCACATATTAACATCATCTATACTCTATTATATTTTTACTTATTTTGTTAAATATTTCCTAATCACATTTTAATCAGGTTTGGGCCACACTCAGGAGTGTTGTGTTATTCCATGTGACTCATGGGCTGCATGTTAGATACCTCTTGACTGGACAGTCTCAAAATTCCCTTCCTAAACCTCCTCTGTTCCATTCAGCTCTTTCTCTCCCTGCACCTTTGGACGCTTATCACTTCTCACATAGATTGTTGCAGTAGCTTTCCAGTTGGTCTCAGTGCCTCAAATCTAACTCCATATCTGGTGCACATTGACTTTAAAGTAATTTTACATTAAATTCGTGTCTACCATGTTATTTTTCTATGCAATTAATTCTAGTAGCTTCCTATTGCCTCTAGAGCAAAATAAAAATGCCTCTGTTTACCTTTCAAATGTCATCCTATCCAAGACACAACTTACCTTCACAGTCTCATTGGACATTACTGCTTGTCCCATACTCTGGGGTCCAGCCAAACTGACTTTCTATTCCTCACTCATGGAGCAGCATCCTTCCTTGCATTTGGCTTTCCTCTGTACCTGAATAGCACTCCCTCCTTCCTTTCCCTTATCAAGTCCTCTTCCTTTGAAATGCTACTTCTGTCTATCTATCTATCTATCTATCTATCTATTTATCTATCTATCTATCTATCTACCTATCTGTCTGTCCATCTATATGTCTGTCTATGTACCTGTTGATCTTCATTGACCTTATGCTTAAGATGTATATACTTATACATATATATATATATACATATATATGTATACATATATATTCTTATTGCCCTTCTTGTAAATGTCAGTTCCCTGAAAATCGGGATTGTTTCATTCTTTGTACGTGCATCCCCATCACTTAGCCCAGGACCTTGGCGTGTAGTAGGTACTTGATAAAAACTTGTTAATTGATTGATTCAGTTCAGCAAAGTCTAGCATGTAAGGACCTTGGTCATTTTGTATCTCCTTATTATACAGAACACTAATATTCTTTTATTTATATACATATATAATATGTACTATAAATATTAAAATTATATATGATATAATTTGTTATCTATGTAATTATATAACACATATAATGCATAACATATTATAAATAAAATATAAAATCTAATAATAAAGTAATGTTATATTTATACTTTATAATCCATATGATTTTATATGCTGTAGCATATTTTAAAAATATGTCTAATTTTGAGATGATTAGATATTCTTCGTTCTCATTGTTACCATTAACAAAAGCTGTGATTCCATTGGTATCGAGAGCTTCTGATAAGTAACAAAATCCCTTTACCAATGCACATCAAAACTTGCTCTGCCACTTCTGGTGTTAAGAGAGTTGCCTGGGATGCTGAGAGATTAAGTGATTTAATCATTTAATGTGCCCCGGGTCGCACAGCCAGGATGTATCAGAGGCAGAAGGTAAAGCCAGGTCTTCCTGACTCCATGAGTCCACACTCTGCAGATCCTACACTCTTGGGATAAAAAAGTCAATGTATTGCAAAGTAGCCTATAGGTTAAATCCTATTGCAAAATTACATGATTATAATTAATATCTATGTACAATAAAATATTTCCAAATCTCAGACCCTGGTATACTCCATGAGTCTCTACTTTGAGCCATCAGCATTAATTTAACATTATAATGATAACATTATATATGGTATTTAAAAAACAGCCCCATACATAAGTTCTACACTAAAAGGCTGTCTTTGTCAAATATTAAGAATGTTAAATGTGCGGGGACTTGTGAATGTAAGTGTTATGTACATGTTCTCCTCCAACAGAATTTGTTGTATATTCATTAGCAAAGCAGTGTTAGTATCAGATGGCAGCTGGGAAATAACCTTGCTATATGAAACTGGATGCTATAATGACATTTATTAAAACCAGATTGCATTTGTGTTGTTGACTCATATTTCCTTGCTTTTAAATCTCTGACAAATACAGAAAGCTACCGAGATCCAAAGTTAGTAAAAATCATTTGACTGCTTTGGAATAGGAAGAAAAAGGACCAAAAAAATACCCAAACAAAATAAATTCAGGAAGGAAAAATGCATGAAAAAACATTTATGGGTGGATGGGAGAAAGATGATATAAAATAGAACTGGAAAGTAGGACGGACAAAAAGAAGAATATAAAACTACAGAAAATATAGAAGATGACTCATCAAGTAATTTTCATTCACTTTTCTCCTGAGTTAATATGTCAGGTTTCTGAGAAATGGACATTGAATATTTCTCTTAAATAACTTTTAAGTCATAATGCTTAATTGAGGTTAAATTCCATTTTAACAAATTCCATGAGCATGTCCACATCTTTTGATGTACAATAATTCTGCTAGATTTGATGCTATTTAAAATAAATTTGCCAGTGTCTAAGATTTGGAAAAAAATTATAAATAGATAATCATCATAATCATATGATTTTGGAACAGGGTTTAATTTATAATTTAGTTTGTAGTACATTGTGTTGTTTTTTTTTTATTCCAGGAGAGCAAGGTCTTGGGTAATGAATATGAAACTTCTCTGTAGATTGGTGATTTTAATTTTTCTTTTTTATAATTATGTTGTTCAGTTTTTTATTCATATCCAACTCCTTGTGACCCCATTTAGAATTTTCTTGGCAACTATAATTCTCCAGGTCATTTTACACATTAAAAAACTGAGGTGAACAGGATTAAGTGACTTGCCCAGGGTCACACAGCTAGTAAGTGTCTGAGGCCAGATTTGAACTCAAGGAGATGAGTCTTCCTGACTCCAGGCCTGACATTCTATCCACTGCGCCATCTAGCTGCCCTTTGATAACTACACTATAAGCATTATGGTTACCATGGGAAATTTATTTCCTTTTCACTATCAAATAAGAAGCCCTATTAATGTTATAAATGTTTCTGAGAAATTGTTTACATTCCCAAGGAAGCACATTGTAAAGGGTTTGTGCTGCTTCTTTTATGGGTACATTTATTTTTAGGCAGAATCTTTCTAGTCTGGATTTCCCTCCTTATATCTGTATGCCCTTTGCTACACAAGAACAGTTTTTCCTCTAATTAGTTCTCATTTAAACTGAAAAAAAATAGGCATAATCTTTCATATACCAGTTTTTCATATGCTTGAACACTTCACTTCTCTTCTCCATGTCAGGCATTCTCAGTTATTTCAGAATGATTTACCCTTCACTCCTTTATTTATCTTCCCTTTATATACATCTCTAAATATTTTCAAGAGAGCCATATCTTTTTAAATTCAAGAGCCTAGAATCTGGCAGTCTATTCACCATTGACTTAACCCACATATTTACTGAACACCTACAATGATTATGAACATAAAATAGATACGACCCCAGGCTTCCGGGAGCTTACAGTCTATTTCAGGCAAGGTTGTATGGCATGGTCACTGGTTTGGGTGTTAGAAAGTTTACTCACCATTTACTGCCTGAGTGAACTTGGGTGAGCTACTTTAAAAATTAGCAAACATTTATTGAATTATTATTATGTGCCTTTGTGGGAGGTGGAGGAGTTTACAAAGAAAGGGAAAAAACAGTCCTGACTCTGAAGGAGCCCACATTTTAGTGAGAATTAGAAAGTCACTTTACCCTTCTGGGACTCAGTTTTCTCATTTGAAAAATGAGTTTAATTAAATGGCATTTAAGTTCTCTTCTAGTACTAAATGCTATGAATACATGACAAATTATTACAAATTATTCTATTACAAAGAATAAAGCAGTAAATCCTATAAAAGAGGGGAAAAAAGTTATCAACCCACTAATGGAGAGGGACAACAAGAGGTGGATGTCTGTTTGGGAAGAAGGCAGTATTGAATGAGAGCCAAGTGGACTGAAAGGCCAACCATTAGGACTAGATACTGTTCACTTCTGGTTGGGAGAAGTTAACAAAGGTGTCACAAAGAAGGTGGCTTGAGAGGTGGTCCTTGAAGGATGCACAGTGTCCTAACCAACATAATTAGGAAGTGAAGGCACTTACAGTAGAGGAACGACATGAGCAAATATAAAAGAGACAGATGAACTGCTAGTGCTTGGCTGGTATGTAGGGTGCATGGAGGGGAGTCCTGGGAAAAGAAACTTGGAAAGATGGGCTGGAGCCATATGGTAAATAATATTGAATGCCTGCATAAGGAGCTGGCACTTTGTTTTCAAGGCAGTAAGGAGCTGTTGAAAGCCGTCAACATGTGAAGGAGATTGAGGTAATGTAGCTGTGGTTAGACCAGGACTGTGTACAACAGGTAGATTCTCCATAATCAGTTTCTATTTATGAAACAGAATGTAGTATTTGCATCTTAAGCTGCAGTATTCCATTCTGGATTCATATTCAATCTGCTACTCACAATACATTTTATTGCTTCTCAGTTATATCTGTGTCTGTCGATTTTTTTTTTTTTTTTTTTGCTTTTTGGAGGACAATTGGGGTTAAGTGACTTGCCCAAGGTCACATGGCTAGTAAGTGTTAAGTGTCTGAGGTTGGATTTAAACCCAGGTCCTCCTGACTTCAGGGCCAGTGCTCTATTCAGTGCACCACCTAGCTGCCCCCTGTATCTGTTGATTTTAAAATGGTCTATTTGATCTATACTGAACTCCCCCGAACTCCCCCTCTGTCACTTCCCCATATTCTTTGAGGTGTTAATGTTCTCTTCTTCCTTTCAGACTGTAACACATGAACTCATTTGTTTACATACCATTTAAGTAGTAGGTAAACTCCTTGAGGGCAGGGATTGTTTTTTTGTTTTTGTTTTCTATTTTATCCCTGGCATGTAAATGGAAACCTTTAATCCATTAAGCATTAACAATAATAGTTGGATTAAGTTATATTGGAACAGTGGGAAGAGCACTGAATTGGGAATTGATAACCTAGACAATAGTCTCAGCTCTGCTTCTAATTAGCTATGTGGCCAGTCACTAACACTATTCTTGGGGATACTAATTACTTATTTCATTAGCTGGTAGTGTGGATAAAATGCTTTAAAAAGAGTTAAAGAGGTTTATGGGCTTGCATGGTATTGTTTTAAAATTACACATAAACTTCAAGATGGAACTCTCCTGATTTCTTGGTATTTGTGATACAACTTTAAAAATCACAGCTAATAGTAACTTAATAAAAATATTGCTACATCTATGTTTCCATCTGTGTATTTACATGGCACTTGTCATCAGCATATCAAAATTAATTTTGAGGTTTTGAAGACTTAATTCACAGTTCTGAAACTTTGAGCTACAATGCAGCTATCCTTTGGCAGGCATATGTGCTTAGGAAGGCCTATTTCCTTGACACTGTGTGTATGACAGCAAAATCTACTCCTAGTTTGTTGTCCCCCCCCCCCTTGGGTGTTGGTTTTCCTTATAGCTAAACTTAATTAAAAATATTTTTTCTTCATAAGCATCATTAACAGCACAGACTTAGATATTTTCTTCTTTATTTTTATTTCAATGGCTTGTATTTAAAAATATAAATTCCTTAGCACAATCATTTATATTATTAATTTAAAAGATATTTAAGATATGAATGGCTTCTGATTTAATAAGTGGCATTTTATTACCTCTTTGGACCAATTAATTCTGTTGGTTTGACCATGATGGAAATGGAAGCAATCTCTGAATTAACCAGTTAGCTTCTTGGAGAAGAATGATTCTTTTTCATGATCACAAACATAATACAAATAGATAAAAATAATAAAAGCTCACATTTTTAAGGTAATACGTGGTCTACAAAAGGTCTTTTCTTACAGCATTCTTGTGAGGTAGATGTGTGACTAGTTCACAGTTACAGATTTGGTAAGTTGTGAAAGCAAAGACTAGAACCCAGATGTTCTGACTTGAAGACCTGTATTGCATTTATTATTCCAGTCTTCTTTACAATTGTCTTCTAAATGGGAACTATTGATCAGGCATAACACATGCATTTTTCTTTGGCAAAATTGGGAAGTAAAGAAGTGTATTTGAAATACTCTAATGGTAAAATGAACATTCCCTTTTTTCCTTCCTATTTCTGACCTTTTTTCCCCCTCCCTCTGGTACTTACTTTTGTCCATTTCATGCTCTCAAGTGGCTATCTCTTTGCTGGTAATGGACCTAAAGTGTGAGGCCTTTTCTCTGTTTCTGTCTCTCTCTGTCTCTGTCTCCCCTCCTCCTTTCTGCTCTCCTTCTCTCTCTCTCTCTCTCTCTCTCTCTCTCTCTCTCTCACTGTGTCATTCCTGATATAGATTTGTCTTTTCAAAGATTATTCTTGAATTTGGAAAACAGACTTTTAGGCCCAAAGGATTTGAACTGTATTGGTGGATTGACACATATTGAAGTTGCTATTTGTTTTTGGAAGGGTAATTCTTCATGATGCAATGGAAAGAATGCTGAATTTGGAGTCAAATCCTGGCTCAGGCACTTGCTATTTGTGTGACCTTGTATAAGTCTTTTATCCTCTCTGGGACTCATTTTCCATATCTGTAAAATGATGGAGTTGAACTGGACAGTGTGTAAGGCACCTTCTAGCCATAACTCAATGAGACTGAGCTATGATCTCTTGAAATCACACCAATGAATTAGGAATATTAATGTTGGAAGGTAACATTGAGATCAGTCCTTTAAACTGCAAGATTTTGTAGATGAGAATAGGTAGGATTCTATTTTCTCCTAAGACTGACACTGCCATTTATCATGAATGCAAATAAGTTTGACAATTTACATCAAGGGTGTCAAAGTCAACTAGAAATAGGGGCCACTCATCCATACGTGATGGAAAATCTCTATGGGCTACAGATTGATTTAGTTTTAAAATGTATTATTATCTATATCTTACTTTATTATAAAAATTTTGTTAAATATTTCCCAATTACATTTTGTCCTCGTTTGGGCTGTACTTGAGAATGTTGTAGACCACATGTGGCTTGGGGGCTATGTTTGTGGCACATTTGTGGCCACATTTGGCATTTCCTCTCTGAAGAAAACGATGTGAAGAGTAAATGCCATCATCAGTTGTCTGTACATGATGGAAACATAGTTGCAGGTGAGGTGAAAAGGACTCTTTCATTGTCATGAGAAAACCTGGGTTCAAATTCTGACTGATCATTCCAATCAGCTTTATTTATTTCATCTATAAAACTGGAATAGGAATATTTGAACTACCTCATAAGGTTGTTGTGGGAATAAAGTATTTTTGTAAACTTTTGTAAGATGAAATGAAATGTGAACTGTTATGATTGTTCACTTGTGTAAATGGAATGAGAAGGAAAATAGTGATACTATTGATGGAAACTGTAGAATATTTTGGCTCCTTTATTGACCAAAAAGCGATGAAAAGTAAGCATGTCTAAATAGTTTCATCATTGAACTCAAGTACCAAGCAACTTAAAACACTCAAGCATATGCATGGTTTAGCTCTTGATACTCATGAATATTATAGCCAGTGTGTAAATGAGCCAATAACACATTGTTTAAATCCTAACTATGGTGCCACTCCCATGTTCCTTTGAGAGGGGTGGGGAAGGAGAGGAAGTTCTATCAGACTAAGAGACCCAAAGTTCAGCATTATTAGAGTTCGTATCATTGTATATAGGACCTAAAAAATGCCTTTGGGATCATCTGGTCCACGGATTGTGGTACATTCAGAAGTCCAACATATTTTGGGTATTCGTAAGCATTTATAGGTCAGGCAGCCTTGGTTACTCGTGTAGATATGACTTTATTTCTTAGCAAAAGTTAAGCAGAGAGAAAAACTTGGCTCTCAGTTTCTTTTTATTGTCTTGTATTTCTTAATACTCAATAAGGAGAAGTGAAAGCAGAGAGTGTTCCACAAAGAAATCTTTAAGGGAAGATAGTTGGTTTTCCTTCACCTTGAGCTAAGTCAAATATAATTGTTTTATCCCTACTGTTTAAGTTAAGCAATGTACTGCCCTGTAGATGCAACCATCTGTCTTTAGCCCACCTCTCTAATGGTGTATAACATGTAGTTTTGTCACTTTTAATTTAGGATATTAGTTTGTTCCCCAGTTGACAGAGAAATGCTATTGTGTACTAAGTAGTAGTCTTCTAGAGTACTTTTCTTAGTTGGCTCTTAAAACTGATACCTTAAAGCAACAAGAAATTTAGAGTAATTCATTCAGTGAGCTTTCTGTGACAGTGGACTGCTTCCTTAAGGCTATGTTATAGAAGAGAGAGAGAGGTTGTTTTGCTTCTTTTAATGAAATAATGTTGGTTCCAGTTGACTGTCCCCTGAAAGCTCTTTACCATAAGTTTATAATCCACTCCCATATTCATGATGTCATTTTCAGGCTTACTGCTGAATACCATCGAAAATGTCATAAAGGAATCCTTGGAGCAGTATAGAACTATCCATGGTGGTGTAGTGTAAAATACTGAACACAGATTGAAGGGAAGATAGGTAGTTTTTATGCTGAAAATCTCCTTTTCCCCCTTTCTCCCTGCCTTAAAAGAAATGACCAAATTAAATGTCAGGGAGACAGACTTACTTAAACACCTTGGAGGAGGAATGACTTTCAAAACCTATTGATACTTCTTATGCATTCCAGATTCATTCACAGTCAAGCAAATGGCAGTGAAAGTGTCTCCATTTTTACTTTCAAATAACTTTGTTGTGTAACATGTGTGATATCTGAATGTGAGAGAAGGAAGAGGAGCACCTAACAATTACAAGGGAAATAGGATTGCCTTTGTTCGATTGTCTGTTGGTGATGTACTCACTCAGGAAGCATAAGTGGCTCCCTATTGTCTCTGAGATGAAATGGAAACTCTTTGGTCTGGTTAAAGTCCTTCACAATATAGCTTCAGCCTACCCTTCTAGACTTAGGTAACATTACTGTTTTTCATGCATTCTATTTTCCACTCAAATTGATCTACTAAGCATTCCTCAAACTCAGCATTGTAACTTGCTTCTGTGCTCTTGTACAAATTGTCTAATGTCTGAAGCATGCTGCCTGATCACCTCTACCTTGTAGAGTTTTTAACTTTATTCTAGGTCAGCTTATGTGCACTATTCCCTAAGAAGTCTTTCTTGATTGCTCTAGCTATTACTTCTCTCTTCAAATCTTATATTACTTGCTTATTTTCATGTCGTAACCCCAAGTGGAATGTAAGTTCCTTAAAAGGCACAGAGAGTTCCCAATTTTTGTTTTAGTATCTGTAATGCCTAGCAAATCGTATATATTCAATAAATGTCTTTTGAATATAATTGAATTCCTAAGAACCTTAGGGGAAAAAGTTTATTGAATTAATGCTAACATAGTTAATCTTTTGTCCTTTTTGTCCATTTCCTTAACATCTATATGTAGAAATAAGACCATATTATTAATTGATTGCATTCTTTTATTTAAACAATTTGTTGCCTCATGTAATAAAATTGGAAATTTTATTATTTAAAGGAAGCATAAGCAACACTTTAGATATTAACCTTTAATATCATAAGACTGCACTCGACACTTACTAGCCATGTGACCTTGGGCAAGTCACTTAACCCCAATTGCCCTGCCTTCTTCCCTCCTCCAAAAAGCAAAAAAAAAAAATATTGTAAGACTGTAAGGAGTCTTGAGAAGTCATCTGGCTCAGCTTCTTCCCTTCAGATAGGACAGCATCTAAAACCTTCCAGAGAGATAAATATTTATTCTACTTTTAAATATTTGCAGGAAACTGAGAATCATTCCAGAATCTGTCAGGGTCTCTATTATCTATCTGTAATCCTTCCCACTACAATCCCCATATTCTTTATTCTTTATCATTTACAGATGTTTACTGAACCCTTACCCTATTCAAGTTTCCATAGGAAATGTAGAATGTAAATATACACATATACATACATACATATATACATTATACTCCTCTCCCTCTCTCTTAATCTCTGTCTGTCTCATAAGAAACATGTGAAGTCAGAATATTTGGCTTAGAGAGAGACAGACAGACAGACTGTGAAAGACAGAGAGAGAGAGAGAGAGAGAGAGAGAGAGAGAGAGAAAGGAGAGAGGAGACTGAGAGATTGAGACCCTAAGGGGAAATAAAAACCTACAAATTTAGATTCCTAATTTTAAGTTTAAAATATCTCCAAATACAGTTATAATAACATCTCAGAAAATGTGATGCCACACAGGTGTTAGGTTACCATGAGATTTGTTTATGAATAGAAAATTTCATTATTTTGGCAGCTGACATATGAGATGTGACTATAAAGTATTGAGACTGATTCTTGTGCTTCGCTGGTGGAATCAATCTCATTTACTGTGTAGTCACACCTCATGTAATATTACTAAGAATTTTGGACGAAAAATGCTTCTGTATATCATTATGGCTTTTTTTTTTTGAAATGCCTTCTTGTGAAAGACACTGTACAAAGAGGATTATAAAGGCATGGTCCCTTGCCTTTAGAATTTAGTCAGATAAACAAGGGGGGAAAGAGTCACATGCAGAAATGTAGGCAACAAATAAAACCAGTAAAACAATAGAATTTTCAATGGTAATAATTATGCTAATTGTATGCGTTGGGTGTGGCAGGACAAAAAGCGCTATGTATGATTGCAATGGAGTGTCAGGTAAAGAATCACAGCCTTGTATAACTTCGATGACAGTTCCTAGTCTTTGAGTCAGTTTATGGCTATTCCAGAAATGTTCTGTGATTAAGATGAGTTTTTAGGAGTTGTAAAAAGAGATGTTGCCCAATAGAAAGTTGGGAAACAACCCCAAGCTTCCAGGAAACATCATGTTGAGAGAGCATTCAGGGGTCAAAATGGAATGACCAAAGAGGTTGGTTGTAAGTACCTGATGCATCTTACCCTTTGGGTTATACACACACACACACACACACACACACACACACACACGTTCATGCATGTGCACGCAAACGCACACACACATATAAAGAAAATTTTCTTTGTAAAATGTAAGTGATGATAAATTCCATTACTTCTATTTCTTATAACATCATAGACATCTAAATTCTTTTCTAGAAACTCCTAGCAGGATTTCTTCTGCCCCTGGACACACAAACATTGTTTTCTTTTGGGTGAGAATTCTGGTCATGTTTTAGTTTATATTCAAGGAAAGAGTCTTTAAATGATCTCTTTATGAGTGCACTTACTAATGCTACCATTCTCATTTTCCTTGATCTCATTATGGCTCTTGACACTGTCAACCGTGCTATTGTTCCAGAGTGTTTGAGGGAATTTCCATTAGAATCAAACTTGAGAAATGCAATTTTGTAGACTAATATTTTGGCCAAGTTCTCTTTTAAAAAATCTTGAAGTATGAGGTGGCTAGCTGGCCCAGGGAAAAGAGCCCTGGAGTCAAGAGGACTTGAGTTCAAATCTTACCTCAGACACTTAACAGTTATTATTGGTGTGACCTTGGACAAGTCACTTAACCCCAATTTCCCTGCCCTACCCCCTCCAAAAAGAAAAAAAAAATACTGACAAATATATTTAATGGAAAGAATAGAGTGTAGATATATGGTTCTTAAAGTTTGGCTCGGTCTTATTCATTTATTCCATAAACATTTATTACTTACTATGTGTACTACATTGTACTAGATCCTGAAGAAGATTCAAATAGATCCTACGCTAGAGGAGGTGATTATAATTTAGTATTATAGGATTAATAAATTGCATTTTGTAGTATTAAGGACACTTGAATTAGATAAAATATATAAAGTACTTTTCAAACCTTAAAATGAAATACTGTCTATTAGTGGTGCTTCTTTCTCCTCTTCCTCTTCTTCCTTCTCCTTTTATTCCTTATCCTCATCCTCATCCTCATCCTTGTCCTCCTCTTCCTTCTTCATCATCTTCTTCTTCATCTTCTTATTCTTCTTCTTCATCTTCTTCATCTTGTTGTTGTTCTTGTTCTTCTTGTTCTTCTTCTTCCTCTTCCTCCTCCTCGTCCTCCTCGTCCTCCCTCTCCTCCTCCTTCTCAGCTGAACTGGGTTCAAATCTCAGCTTTACTTCATATATATATTTTTTTTATCAGACAAGTCATTTCTCTTCTCAGAGACTCAATTTCCATATCAATAAAATGAGGAAAACTATGTGAGCAGCTCTCCAATGCCCTTTCATGTTCTAAAATTTAAGATTCTATAATATATGTGTGACAGAATTTTTTTTTAAAAGCCTAAGAAGAAAATAAAGTGATTTGAATGTCTATGAAGGAGAGCTTGCTGCGGGCTGAGGAGATCAGCAAATGGCTTGTGAAAGAAAAAGCATTTTTTCTGGATCTTGAAAAATGAAGTAGATGTTAAGAGGAAGAGAGTTACGAGCAAAGGTATGGGGATAGAGAGGCATGTGATGTGCTTGAATTTACCAACCCATCCCATTTGTCTCCAACAGAAAATGCATGAGGGAAAGTAGTGCAATATTTGGCTAGGTCAGTGGGTTGGAACCAGACTATGAAGGATATGAAGGAATTTGCCTGGTCCCTGGGTCATTTTAAATTATTTTGACTTATCTTCTTGGTTTGTCATGAACACACGTTCCACTGGAACAACAGTAATCACATGAGCCTCAGTGTTTAATTTTAAACTGACCTTAACCTAATACTGTTGGACTATGCTGGCTTATTGGTGTAAGGCTAGTTTTTGTTTCTATCCCAGACTGATATTCATGTGGTTTGTTAAACCTTAATAAGAATTGCATCATTGCTGAAATGTGGAATCTTCCTCCCAGTGGAAGAGTTGAACGACTGATTTTCCCACCTTTGAATGCTAATTTAAGTGAGGTATTCATGTGTTCTGGCCTTGGACTCCAGGCCTTTCCTACTTTTGACTGAGCTTTTAATAGATATACAATGCTTTTAGTACAGGATTATCTCTTAATAACCTCTGTGACTTTTTTTTGTCCCTCAGGTGTCCTTTGAACATCCTGTTTGGCAGATTATTAAGACTTCTGACTGTCATTTGAAAAATGTAACAGCACTCCCTCCCTGTTTATTCTTGTCCTACCTAGAAGCTGGTTGTGGCCTTTTAATTTTTTTTTTTCCTCCTCTGGGCTAAATAGATATAGTGCTTTTCTGACTAGCCAACTACATAGACTCATCACCTTTTTCAAAAACAATTCAGCTGCCAGAAAAGTAGATCTTAAGGGAAGGTGATATCAGATATGTAAACATCAAATACCCATATCTGGTATCATTTCAAATACTCAGAAAACAAAGGCTTAATGGTGTTCTTCCTGAGCAGATCACCCCAAAAGTAATAAAAACATTGCTTTTGAAATGTATCCCTTCCTAAAGGCAGTGCTCAAAGACTTTGCTACTGAATTATAGTTAGGTCATGAAGATCACTGGGGAAGGGAATTCTCATACTCTTCAAATCCCAGATCCCAAATAGATCTCTTCCAGGTCCTTCCCCTCTAAAGTTCTCTGTATTTCCATGAGAAAATGGCAAATCTTCAGCAAAATTATGCCTATCATCAGGAAACAAGTCAACTCTCTCTCTAAACTTTCTTGTGAAGTTTCATTGATTATTTTTTCTAATTTTATTTAAGCATTATGCTTTGTAATATGGTTATGATTTCAGATTATCCATATCAAATTGTTCTATGGAGAATAAAGATTTAAATGTTTCATTTAAGATTAACATCCTATTTCTTTTAAACACCAAATGTTTTAGTTTTATTAACCATTATGCCTCTGAAGAAAGTGCATGTGTATTTATAATGCAAAACTAAAGTGCTTTCACCCACATGTATCGCTCCACACATGTATGTGCATATACCTCCTGACACACACACAGAATGACATGTAGAGGAAAAAGAATAGGTCAGGAAGTCTTAGTATGAGGAGAAGAATAAAAAATGTGATTATCTTGGATTAAGCAAAAATTGCAACCTGAGGTTTTTAGAGGAAAAAAAAGAAATGGGAATAATTTCTTTGAAAAACCCTTTAGTGAAGGAAAAATGATGACTAAAGAAAAAAAGAAATGTAATAGAAGATGGGGATTTGGAAATGGTCAGGATTGAAATGGTTTAAAATAGGATGAGGACGAGTTCTAACAGCCCAGCCTCTCAGAAGAAACCATTGGTATCCTAGAACTTGAGGGACCCTCATTGGATGGAGAGAGCACTTTCCTAGTGTAATGGACCTGATATAATTGCAATGAATCTCAAGAGATGTCACACTGGACTCAATAGGATACCTTCTATAGACAAAAATCTGCACAACTACACAGGATGTGAGTTCTGAAAACCAGTGACTACTCATGTGAAGTAATTACCTTTTATAAAGAAAGGCGTGCAGGGTTCTGGGGGAAAAAGGAAAGCCACATTTGTGGCAATTCTAACATATCCGTACAAGTGAGAATTTTAAATTCAAACCATTTTAATGCAAACTGAAAAAAAAGGAACCTGCAAAGGTACTAATAATAATAGTGAGTATTTATATACCACTTTTAAGATTTGCAAAACATGATACATGTTATTTCATTAGATCCTCACAACAATCCTGAGAGACAAATGCTATTGTAATCCTTACCTTACAGAAGAGGAAACTGAAGAGAGAAGTTAAATGATTTGCTTGAGGTCACATAAGCTAGGAAGTGGCTCAAGTTTATATTTGAACTCTGGTCTTCCTGACTGTCAAGTCCAGTGCTATTACTGACAATGCTACCCAGCAGCTTCCCCATCCCCCTCTCTATGATTATTCCACATTTTAGAATTGTCTGCTACACAATGCATGGAAATAGCTGATGTGTAAAGTCATTGATTGTAGAAAATGAAATGCTTCTATTTGTGCTAACCTAGCTTCCTCCCAAAACATTAATTACGATATGGCAGCTAGGAGATAGAGCAGCAGGACATGGAGTCAGAAAGACTCCAGTTCAAATACCATCCTGGACATTTCTTACTATTTGTCCCTGAGAAAGTCAGTTTCCTCATCTGTCAAATGGGAATAATATTAGCATCTACCTTACCAACCATATTGTAAGAATTCAATGAGATAAAATTTGTAAAGTTCTCTGTATACCTTAAAGTTCTATACAAAGCCTAGTATTAATTATAGGCAATAGGATGATTGCACACACCAAACATGAGACAAGCAATAAAGAGCTTTCTTTTCTAGGGTTTGTTTTTTTTCTGCTTCATTAACTTTCTCTGCTACCTTAGATAAACCATTACATTTCCTTGCCTTTCAGTATCCTTATCTAAATCATCTTAGTGGAACAATCTTGCAGTTTTGAAAATGCAAATTGGTGACATAGTGGAGTTCTCAGAAGCATGTCTAAAGCAGTGTGGTCCACTTGGTATCATTTTGCTTTTTGCTTTTAGGGAAGCAATTGTGGAAGTATTTTCTTAACTGGTGTTGAAACCATCAGGGAACAACTAGTTTTATTGCAAAGGGTCTGGAGTACATTGTGTCATGCCAAGTGTCAGGGTCCTGCTTTTGCAAAATAAAGAACTTAAAGAAAAGCCCACTCAGATGCTTCGTCAGTCTTGTGAGTGATAGCAAAATCCTAAATGTGTTTATTTTATATAAGCAAACTGAAGTAGAACTTGGGAAGAATGATTGTGTGAATTCTGGTAGCATTCATGGATTGGATTTGGAGGGCATTGTAGTGACTGTGCTGCATGTATAGGGAAAACCCAAGGCTGACCTTTGGTAAAGGGGGAATGGCCCGTGAAAGGTGCCTCAACCTGGTAGGGCACAGGAGAACACAATTTTGTCCCAGTTTCTAGAAGACTTGGCCCTAGCCCTGTAATCCCAATGGATTGTGGCCCTACAGCTGAGGTTATTCAATTGATTTATATGCCATATTTTTTCCTTATTATTTTGTAGCATCATATCCCAGCATCCTTTTCATTCTTTTGGCTGTCCCTGCTGCACATTATGCAGACATCTTCATCGAGCTGGTCATGATGATGCCTGGATCTTTTTCCTGAGAGGTTACAGCTGATTCAGAATCCAACAATGTGCATAAGGATTTTAAATTATCCCTCCCAGCCCACATTGCCTTGCATTGACAATATTTCTGCTGTGTTTCGTTTGCCAGAATATGGCCCAGTTACTAGCTTTAACCCAAAGAGATCAGAAACTGTATCTTTCCTGTGTTCTCTGTTAGGAACTTCTCGGCATTTTTGTGCATGCCTAATAAACGTTTTCTGGTAATAATAACATAACAATAATAATGAGTTCATCATACTTCTCTGTGACTCCTTCTGACCTACATTAATAACATTGACAATCGAATGTCACTTAAACCTTCTAAATGTTCTTTCTAGGCCAATGAGATCTGACACATCTGTAGTCTTATGTTCTATGTATCTTGTTTGTACATATCCTCTGGCTTGTTGTCTTCCCCATTCAACTTTGAGTTCCTTTAGAACTTATATTGTGCTGGGAACATAGTGGGCACTTAAGAAATCCTTGTTGACTCACTATGGCGTTAGGTCTGGTTCTTGGGCCATTAACTTTAGTAGGATCATTGACAGATTTTTACCATGTGCAGGAGAGATCAATTACAATGGTGAAGGGACTAAAAACCCTTGAGAATTGGTTGAACTGGCTAGGATTCTTCAACCTGGAAAAGAGAAAAGTCTTCAGGCAAATCAAATACTTCAAAGGTTGGCATATAAAAGAGGAATTAAAGTTTTTTCTTTTTTTTTTTTTTTCATTTGGGCCTGGAGGGTGGATCAAAGACTGAGAGCACAAGGAAGCAGATTTTGGCCAAAAATATGGACACGCTTCTTGATAATTGGAAAGTGGAATAGGTTGCAGTGAGAGCAGTAATGAGTTATATATTAAAGAATTCCCTCCCATTGAGAGGGAATTCATACTTTTGAGTAATGTTTGGACCAGGTGAGATAACTTTCAACTCTCCATGTACACTGAGATCCAGTGGTACTTGGCCTCTTTACTATTCCTTGTATCTCACACTCCTCTCCTAATCGAGCATTTTCGCTGGCTTTCTCCCACTATGCTTGGAATTCTCTCCCTCTTCATCTCCACCTCTTAGTTATCCTGGACTCCTTCAAGTCTCACTTAAAGTCCCACCTTTTACAGGAAGCCTTCCCTGATTGCTCTTCATTCTAGTGCCTTCCCTCTGTTGCTTATCTCCAGTTTGTTCAGTATGTTTCTTGTTTGCACATAGTCGTGTTTGCATGTTGTCTCCCCCGTAAGACTGCAAACTCCTCGAGAACAGGTGCCATTGTTTTTTTGGGGTTTTTTTTTGGCCTTTCTTTATATCCCCAGAATATATACGAGGTGTGTGATGAAGGCTAGCTGACTGATACTATCCTCTGATGCCAATAAAATATTGCTATTGCAAATAAGGGTTTTTCCTTGCAGGTTTTGCTTGCATTTCAAAGCTACCATTATGCCCAATTATCATTTATTAGTGGCAACACAGCATAGCAAAAGATATCAAGTGCTGGGCTGGCAGTTAGAAAGATCTTGGTCCGCATCCTGCCACTGACACCTATTAGCTATGTGACCCTGGGCAAGTCATTTAACTTCTTTTTGTGTCATACAACTCCCTAGGATTAATTAACTGAGTCATAGGTGAGTTATGGTGTCTGTTGGTGGAAGGAGCTATCTGCGCTGCAACATCACTGATCATTCATGTGTATCCCGCTTTGTCTTTTAATTTGCAAATGCTATGACTGCTGACATTGCACTTCTATCATATGCTAATGTTAATGGCTTGTAGTCTTAATTTTTTTTTCTCTCTCTCCATGATTTGACCATTATTTGGACTTCATGGTTAATTTAAAAAAAGGAAAAATAAAACAATATATATCAATGATTTAAATAGAGGTGCCTACATATAAACAAATTTTTAAAAATCTCAGAAATAACCATATTGTACTATGTTATGAAAATGCTTATTTTATTCTATGAATTAAAAATATAAATATGTTTACAAAAAGAAAGAAAGAGCCAGCAAAACTTTTTTTAAAAGGAGTGTTAGAGTTTATTCCCATGAAACTCCAAAGAGAACATGAAAAATATTTTGGGTCTTGGAGTCATCAGAGCATAGATTTAGAAATGAAAGGAAACTTGATTACTAATTTGACCAGGAGTTCTTAACCATTTTTGTGCTATGGAAATCTTTTGGCAGTCTGGTGATGCCTATGGACCCATTCTTAGTAGGATGTTTTAAGTGCATAAAATAAAGTATATAGAATGGCAGAAACTGATTATATTGAAATAGTCATTGAATTTTATATTTAAAATCAAGTTTATGCACCCTAGGTTAAGAATACCTGATCCAGATTAACCTTATTTTACAAATAATGAAACTGAGGTCCAGACGGGTTATGCCCAAATAGACAGACACGAAAATTTCATTTTAAGAAGAATTATTTGTTGAAATAAAAAGTAGACTGGATAATATTCTAATTATAATAAAGCCAAATTCTATAAGCTGGAGATTGAATTAAGAAATATAATTAAATTAGCTCAAGTATATTAACTGATAAAATGAATACATTTTTATTGACTAAGAGCAAGTGTTTGAAATATTACAAAGAACTCTGCAATCAGACATGATCAATCTGAGTTAATGTAATATCAATTGAAAAGCTCAGTATACTTGAAATATTTACAATTTTTCAAAAATTCTTTGTTCATTAGCACAGTCAACCTTGACTTTAATGTAGACTGTGGCACAATATGAAATATAGTTAAATAGTTTAGAACCCTTGAATTCCATCTTATCACCAAGGACATTGTGCTTGATTAACCATCACTCTGTTACCTAAAATTAAATATGCTGTATATGTAGGTATATATGTGCATATACATATATACACAATATACATGTACACATGCATACAGATATACATGTTTATGTGTGCACACACATGTATGTGTATGTGTGTATATGTGTATGTATTTGTATATATGTGCATGTGTATATATGTATGCGTGTATATGTACGCGTATGTATATGTATATGTATGTGTGTTTGTGTGTATGTGTTTGTATATGTGGACGTGTATGTATATGTGTTTGTGTATATATGTGTGTATGTGTGTGTATGTGTATGTATATGTATATGAATGCGTATGTGTATATGTATATGTATATGTATCCACATGGCTCTAACCTGACCAAACTTTTAGTAGGTTGCGCAGTAGATAGAGAACTAGACCAGGAATCAGGAAGACCTGAGTTCAGATTTGGCTTCAAACACTGTGTGATCCTAGGTACAAAAAACTTAATCTCTTTTTGCCTCATTTTCCTCAACTGTCAAGTAGGAATAATAATAGTACCTACCTTCTAGGATTGTTGTGAGAAGATGAAAATATTTACAAAAGTCTTGGCCAAACTCTACATAGTAGGCTCTTAATAAAGGCTTGTTCTCTCTTGTTAATAGTGTTCTACCAAACATTCATTTTCCCCCCCAAATTGAGATATATCACTGTCTGAAAATTCACATGTGTTTACATGCACTTGCCTGTGTATACACTTAAATCAGTTTTGGTTAAAGTACAAACTCCAACTAATGTCAACACTCCTGGCTAATCTCAACATTAGTTCCTCAAAGAGATTTGGCTAATGTGAAATCATGGAAGAACAAAGAAGGATCTGTTATCATTAAATTAGAGGCAGCAATGATCAGTACTTTAAGAGTGTTCGAATAACTCTCTGAGGTCTAGTTAGTGAGAAACTGCTGTTCTTGAAAAGACAAGATTAGCCCTGCCTCTCTGTTTAATTTAGACAGCCTGAGTTTGGGTTATGGATAAAGGTGCATTTGTTTCTCTATCTAAACATCCAGTGAATTACTCCACAAGTTGCATGTGGAAGGAATATGAAATTTTACCTGCAGCTTCAGTTTGGGGTTATTGTGGCATACTTCAAATCATTAATTAGTGTAAGAGAAATATCTCCAGTGCCCTGTTGTCAATTTTAGTCATTTCATTCCTCCTCTCTGCTGTAATTGCTAATGTGGTTGAGAAAATGAAAAATAACAGTGATGCTGAACATCAGGCTTCAACATATTTTCATAAATGATGAAGAGAATTTTTTTTTTTGCCATTTCCCAACCTAAAGTGTAAGGGATATTGACGGGACTAGAGAAATAAAGGGGCTTTTTTCTCTAATACCCTCCCTCACCATGAGTGCTACAAATTCAAATGTATGTGTGTGTGTGTGTGTGTGTGTGTTAATCTCTGAAATAAGTTGGTATATCTGAAATTCTGTTATTTGCCTATACACGAAAATACATTAGTGAATTTCTTTGGTATGTTTCGTGACACATTCTAGAGGCAAGAACTAGGACATGACCTTTGTGCTTGAGGTACTATCTACAAGGGCAGCTCTCTGATGCAGTGGGTAGAGTACTGGCCCTTAGGGAGGACCTAAGTTCAAATCTGGCCTTAGACTCTAGCTGTGTGAGCTTGGGCAAGTCACTTAACCCTGTTTGCCTCATTTTCCTCATCCATAAAACGAGCTGGAGACGCAAATCACAAACCACTCTAGTATTTGCCAAGAAAACCCCAAAAGAGGTCACAAAGAGTTGGACATAAATGAAACAGCTGAACAAAACTGTTTACAAATGTGAAATCAAGGCTGCTTTGGCCTGAGGAAAAAGGATGGGAGAAGAAAGGATGGATGCAACATTGATTGTAGCTGTGCATGTTAAACATAAAATCATATATGTGTGTGTATGTACACACACAGAATGAGTCAAATAAATGCAGTCAAAGTTGATTCCCAAAGATTTGCATCAGGATTTTATTTACATTTGATTTCAAAAGAGATTCTTATTAACTCCCAATAGATACAAATGCAATTGAGTGTTCTTTGGTCAGTTCATCCACATATGATTCCCTCGAGTAAAGGAGAAAAAATATAAATCAAATGGTTATAGGAAGTGTATATGGCAGCCCGGACACAGCTGTACCTTGAACTGTGCATTTCCAAGACTGTTTAAAAAAATAAGTAATTACCATCACAGCCCCCATCAGCTGCACACTGCACATGTGTATGTTTGCTTCCAAAAAACTCCTTGTACTAAAAACCAAAACTATTTACTCAATTTTCCTGGAATACCCTTTTTTTTTTCATTCAGTGCATTGTTGATTTCAACAGGAATAACAATGGTGTAAGAATGTGATGCTTTTTCCACACTATTAATTTTAATTTTTTAAAGTGGGAGGGGGCGTCTCTCATGTCAGAAGTTGAAGTGTATTGGTAGCTGATAGGTGGATTGAGATGATGGAGACAGGTGCAGAGGGGCTGGTTGATCCTATTTATTTTAAACCTTGAGTTTTTTGCCACATGGGGAGACTGAGCTTCTCTGGCATTTTCTCACCTTGTGTTTCTCTTTCCCCTCCAAAGAAGCTATCCAGAGTCTCCGAAGATTTCCTTCAGCTTTCCCCTTTGCCCTGTTAATCATTAGGTACACATCAGCCTTCCTGATATTCCCTTTGAGGTTTATGCAGCATATGTGTCTTAGCAAGGCAATGATTTAAAAATAAAAATAATACTCACTTTACATCTGTAGCACTTAAAAAATCCTCTTCAATAAATATTCCCCGTCCATTTCCAATAACAATAATATCAATAGTCAGTCTACCCCATTATGGCAGTCCTTTCAAACAGCAATTATTTTTTTTCAGTAGTAAGATGATGCCATGTATTTTCACCGTTGCTCTTTGGCAGTGTGGTTCAGTGCCTGAGTTTTAATTCAGAGCAATACCACTGCAGAGCAGTAAATTATATTGAAATAAATGTGGCGTATCATAGCATAAATATCCTTTGAAAATGAAGGAAAACAAGTTTGACACTCAGGTGGCTCATACTTCACTCAGATGTTGGGAAATGAATTCCACACAAGTCGTCAGCAAGTAGGGGAATAGCAGATTATTTCAGCAATAAATGAAGGGGTAAACAGGAGAGAAAAGATTGGAGTTGGGAGGCAGGATTAAGAGGTGGGGACTGGTCCAGTTCAATTTTAATCCAATAAGAATTAATTAAGTGCTTGTTGCTTTTGTTCAGTTGTGACCAACTCTAAGTCAGCAAAGATAATTGAAATGATTTGCCATTTTCTTCTGGGAGGGGGGTGTCCCCATGACTTGCCCACGGTCAGACAGCTAGTAAATGTCTGAGGGTAGATTTGAATTCAGATCTTACTGACTCTAGGCTCCTGCTTTATCCACTACACCATCTAGTTACCCCAATTAAGTACCAAACACAGGGCTAGAAACTGGAATACAAACACCAGAACAAACCAAAAAAAGCATCTGCCCTCAGGGAACTTACATTCTACTGGGGGAAACTGTACATACATAGATGAGTGAATGCAAGATTTATGCAAAATAAGTGTAAAGTAATTTTGGAGGCAACTAGGTGGCTCAGTAGATGGAGTCAGGAAATACTTGAATTCAAATCCAGCCTCAGGCACTTACTACTTGTGTGACCCTGGGTAATTTACTAAATCTTTATTTACCTTGATCCACGGGAGAAGGAAATGGCAAACTACTCCAGTATCTTTGCCAAGAAAGCCCCATGGACAGCATTGGTGTGCTATGATCTACAGGGTCACACAGAGTCAGGCACGAGTGATCAACCGCAATTTTGGAAGTTATCGCTTTAACTACCGCGGGAATTAGTAAGGGCCTCGTGTGGGAGATAGCATTTCTGCTGAACTTGGAATGGCGGTTTCCAGAGCATTCTTGGGCATAGGAGACAGCCCGAAAAGGCATTTCCTTCATACATAGATAAAAACCCCAAATAGGAGAAATTGTTGGCTGTTACGTGAATGGTTCAGACTATGTTTAATAAAAGTGGGTGATTCTGTGAACATTTTTCTCTTCTCCTATAGCTGCATCTTGTGTCTTTAGCTGAAATGTTTGTGTTGGAGGTGTTAATCTTCATGCTGTTTCTGTGCATTTTGCTATTTGCATAGCACGTTTTCATTGAATTCGTATGTCCTACCCAGTGTCACTTCCATTTCATACTTCATCCTTGTTTTGCTTTTCTCCCTGTGGTCTTGCTGAATTAAAATTCACAGCTCAAAAATGTACTGAAGGTTGAGTCATAGAGAGTTAAAAAACAATTCTTTTTCCAGTATCAGAGTTTTCCCCTATTTCCTGTTGTACAATAATATAGAAGGCAGAAGGTGATCCTGGGAAGCAATGTATAGAATAAAATGGAAGAATACAATATGGGGGGATCCTAAAATATGTCATAAACCCTGTATTATTATTAATCTGAATTATTAATTAATCTGTTATTATTAATCTGAAACTGATGAAGGTGTTAGGGAAAGCTAAGACCAAATGTAACTAGAGATTCCTAAAAGTGACCTGCTATTAAACCCAGTCAGTTTGCTAGCAATTTGTGTGTGTGTGTGTGTGTGTGTGTGTGTGTGTGTGTGTGTGTGTGTGTGCATGCACGCTTTTGGCTATCTGGAGAACAGCCAGCAGCAGGGTAGCAGCCTGTTAAGGAAAGAAGTAATTTCTCACCAGTTGTTTGCTGTATTTTAGATGCCATTGTGGTTTAATCATATTGATACAAAAAAGATGTACAATTGAATTCATCATTAGACAGTGATTGGCACCTGCAGTCACTTATTATTTTGTCAAGGATTTGACATGCCAATCAATCGTGAAAGCGATGTATGCTTGCTTGAAATTGATCATGGAATACTTCATGTTGAGAATCTTAAAGAGACTCTTGATATTGGTCAATGCTACTGGGTTGAAAGGTAGAAACTATGCCAAACATTGGTTTCTGTGTGACCACCTTATGCTTCTAAGAGGAGGGGTAGCCAAACCAATTGTTTCTTAAGACTTGTTAGAATAACTTGGATTTGTTAGTGTCATCTTTTGACCTTGGAGGCAGAGTACTCTATGACCTAATTAACTTTTAATTGTGCAGAATGCATATTTGTTCACTAGAAAGGACTCTTTGTCTTCATTAGTCTATATTTTAAGAGATAGATCTTTTCTATATTACTCCAAGTAGTAGAGTTAAGTGCAGGGGCTGGAAATTACAGGGGTGCTAATTTTGGTTAGACATTTCAATTGAATTCAACAAACAAGTATTAAGGTGCAAAGCACTGTGCTGGGCTCAGTAAGAATGTATCATGCACTCATAAAAGGGAGCCTGATTATAAAAGGATTATCAAATCATTGATTTAGAGCTGGAATGGACATTAGAGGCCATCCTAGCCAAAACTCTTCATTTACAGATGAGGAAATTTATGTCTAGAGCAGTTAGATTGATGAGACTGACTTCTTCCCAGCAACAATGAGAGCCTTGCCTAAATTAAATCTGCCCAGTAACAGGAGGCTTTACCTGTTAACAAGAAAATCTTTTTATTTTAAATCAATACTCTGTATACATGACTATCTTCTATGACTTGTGACCATATCCTTGAATGTTGCAAACTAAGTCCCCTGTTTTGTGACCACATTCTTGAACTGTTTTTTAATGTACCCAACACACCTGCTTCCTCTTCCTCACCTTCCCTGTGGTTAATACCCCACACCTGCCTGAGTGCCCAAGACTTGTGTATAAAACAGGCCCCTTGTCTTTCCCAAATTGCTAGTACCCCTAAGGACTGACCTGTCTCTTTTGTGTCAATAAAGCTCTCTTGACTAGGAGAATATTTGCCTCTTGAATTCTTTCTGGACAACTCGACCCTGAACCTCATCTGTCTCATCAAGATAACTTGCCTGAGGTCACATAACTAGTAAATTGCAAAACTAATATGTAATCTCAGGTCTCTGACTCCAAATCTGTGGCTGAGAAACCAAGACAGAATACTCAGGAAAATTGGAGAATAGCATATGCTTTCAATCAGCAGGAATAGTGAAGGATTTGTGGAGATGACAGATCCATAGGGAAAGAGCTTGCCTCATGAGATAGTGATTTTCTTGTTATAGGAGGTATGCAAGAAGAGGTTGAACTACTATTGAGTACGCTGCAGAGGGGATTTTCTGTAAGGAGTGGAATTTGTATTCAATGGCATCTAAGATATCTTCAAATTCAAATATTATGTGATTCCTTGGTAAGTTCAAATTCCATAAGAATACCGTGTTTGAAAATTATAGAATACTTTTGTTTCTTTCTGTTGGATGATGGTCTGAAAATACCAATAATCAGGGGAATAGATAAAGAATGAAATAGACTTGGATTTTTTAAAAAAGTTCATTTTTACACTAACAAAAAAGTCTAACAAGGAGCTGTGATTAAAAGAAATTTTTATATGTATATAAATATACATACACACATATATTACATGAACATCCTCCTCCATTTACCAGCAAACGAATGACCCAGGGCTTGAGGTATGAGGTCTGGTATTGCAGTTGAGAGTCCTGAGGCTCTAAAGGAACGTTTTTAGATGTGGGATACATGCCGTGAATGCAGCTGTTATATAAGAAAGGAGGAAATGAAGAGATGAGTCAGATGTTTAGGACATCTCTCAGAAATATTTATGTACCTTTTGAAGTAGCTTGAGATAAGTAAAAATACTGTATTATAAATCTAGGCAAATTAGGGCAATAGAAGCCTTCATTCCACCTCTCCCTTTCCATTTAAGGTATAAACAGGGAAAAATCTTACCCTGTATTGGCTTTGGTCTGTATTTGTAATAAATTTTCATCATTTCTTCCATACCTATATCTTGCTTTATAGGCACAGGTTGAGAAAGTTGCAAGGAAATCAGATTTGTGTAAATTTAGATATGCCATAAGGGAACACACACACACACACACACACACACACACACACACACACACACACACACACACACACACACACACACACACATACACACACAGCAACCCCACTGTGAAGCCTTTGGAAAAATGAATAGTTCTTAAAAATGTAGATAGCCATTCTATAATGTGTTCGTTTAGATTAAAATTTTTGCAGGGCAGGTTTCGTTATCATTAAAGCAATCATAATCGTACGTTCAAAAAAAGAAGTGCATCATTTAATTTAATCAAACCTTTCTTAATTCTTTGTTTTGTGGAGAATGCAAGAAGGATATTAAGGAAAAAAAATCCAAAAATGACCATACTAAAGAATAGATTAGAGGCAAGGTGAGATAATGAGAAGAGCATTGCGCAAGATATAGGAGCACCTAATATCTGGGTTCTAGCCTTAGTTTTGTTCTTGTTATTATGCTGTACATTCAGTTGTACATTCAATTTCCTCATCTATAAATATGCATACATTGCGTCCAATTTGTCATGTGACCCTAAGAAAGTCCCTAAGATCTCTGTAACTCAATTTCTTCATCTATAAAATGAGGGAAGGGACACCACAGTCTATGGAAAGAGGTCACAGAGGCATAAAAAATTTTAATAAGTGACCTGGTAAACATCTAGTTGCTAATAGGAAAAAGGAAAAAAGATGTGCTCTAGATGACCTTTTATTTCCTAATGTTCAGTTTAAAAACTCAATGATACAACTTTTCAAAATTTGGGACAGTTATGTTTGTTTTATAATTTTACAAAGCAGCCAGCATTTTCTTAAAATTAAACTATGTAGTAAATATAGATGTGTGTATGTGTGTATGTGTACACATAAAATATATGAATCACATAAGGATTTTTCTTTAATATAATATTCTAATATTAAGCTATTTTAATGATTTAGAATTGATTTTGTAGCTATTCACATGAAATTAATTCATGTTCCGATTGGGATATGCAGTGAACCTAATACAGTGCCTATATTTACCAGTAAGTATCAAATTGAGCCGTTATAAAAACAAAATATATTTGAAGTTTTTAACATTACCTTCTCCTTGAAGCCATTTCCCCACTTTTACATACTTTCCTTGAGAGAATTTTTTTCTTAGAGCTGTTACTATTGTTTTATATAAATTAGATTTACCACTTTATCTCTCTCCTTAGCAATACTCCTAGCCATCCCTTATAATAAACAATGTTAAAAACAAGAAAACAAATTTCAGCAACATTAATCATCATATGAATCTATTGGAGGCATCCAGGTAGCAGAGTGGATAGGGGGACAGACTTGGAATCAGGAAGACCTGGGTTGAAATCCTGCCTTAGACACTGGCTAGCTGAGTGACCTACTTCACAGCATTGTAAAGATCAAAGGAGATAAAACATGTAAAATCCTTCGGTCAACCTTTGAATCCGCTATAGATGCTAGCTGTTGATACAGAAATATCCGGCATTATCATCAACGTTCCCCATTCACGAACTTCCATTTCTGCAAAGGAGTTGGGGAAGGTGTTTTCTCATAACTCTTCTTTAGGGTCAGACATGGTTATTATAGTTATTCAACATCTAGTTTCAATTATTTTTTTACCTATCTTTCCATTTATAGTGTTGTACATTGTATGTATACTGTGTTCCTGGTGTGTTGCTTACTTTACTTTGAATCAATTCATATTCATCTTTGAGAGAATTTTAAAAATACAAGCTATTCATTGTGAAATATGTAGATGGAAACAAGATTGCCCCTTCTGTCAAAGAGTTTCCAGTTGAGTAAAGGAGGAAATAATATGCATATAAAAATCTAAAAGGCAAGTTAAAATGATAAATGCATAAGAAACCTCAATAGAAAGGGATAGGAAATTGAAAGAGAGAAGGGGGCAGTTAGAGGTGTACCAGATCAGTTATAAGATGTTTTTCTAAGTTTTTTTTTTCTTCTTTTAACTGGGAAAATCAGAGAAGGCTTCATAGAAGACTTGGCACCAGATTTTAGTAGAAATTGAAGGAAGGGAAAATGTCAATGAGGAGGATATCTGGAGGGAGTCCATTCCAGTTATGGGGGTCAGCCAGATCAATTGTGTGTAGTCTAGAAAGGTGGAGAGGGCAGGATGAAGTCAGGGCTTGGCTTGTAATTCAATATGGTGGAACATAGAATGCGTAATTGAGACTGAAGACATTAAATACCACGCTCACTCATTTGTGTTTTGTCCTGGAGGCAGCAAAGAGCCTCTGAAGGTTTCTCAGCAGAGAATGACTGAATCCGACATTCACATTTGGAAGAATCCTTTTGTGGGATAAAGAAGGCAGGGAAACAAGTCAGGAGATTATTTTGATATTTTAATGTAAGTTGTAATAAAAGCATCAACCAGAGTGGTGGCCAAGTGAGTGCAAAGAGATGAATGTGAAGGACATTGTAGAAATGAATCTATAGGGATTTGGACGGAGGTGTGGCAGTGTGAACATACAAAACTAAATAAAAGAATGATGGAAGTTTTCTCAAATGACTTTGGGACATGTGATTCTCTTATGGTTGCCATTTTTTTTCACCTTCCTATTTCTTTTAACTAATTAAGATGTCTTGGTACTTCCTACTATTGTCATGGCTCAAATAAAAAGGTGTCCTGCTTGCTTTTCACTGATCTTAACTGTTCCTCTGAAGCAGTGGTTCTCAACCTGTGGGTTATGTTCAATTTGTAACAATGAAAATACATCCTGCATATCACATATTTACATTACAAGTCATAACAGTAGCAAAATAACAGTTATGAGGTAGCAACAAGAATAATTTTATGGTTGGGGGGTCACCACAACATGAGGAACTGTATTAAAGGGTCATGGCGTTAGGAAGGTTGAGAATCACTGCTCTAAAGTTATATGTCCAACGGCACCTATAAGGTATCCACGCCCTGTCCAAAAGTCATTTTTACTTTGAGGTGTCACAGGATGGGGTTAACATGCAGACCGTGTGGTGTCTTTGATGGTGTGTGAGGATAAGCAGAAAGCTTACAAATTAGGCTGCTTTAAATATTAATCAGTTATTTAAATTTAGATAATGCACTTGTTCCTAATAGTCTCTTGTGCATTCTTGTTGCTACAAGATTGACCTTATAATAAATGAATTGAATGAGAAACATTAAGAACTTTAATTGTCATTTTTTACTAGCTTAATTAAGTACAATACATTTTTGTTTGTTTGTTCTTTTCCTCATTAATCTTCGCTCAAACCTTGTAAGATAGATATCCAGGGATCATCCCAATTTGACAGGTGAGTCACAGAGAGGTCAAGTGAATTCCCCAGTATCACACAGTGAGTGACAGTGACAGAATCAGAGCTCACACCTCCTGACTTTGACCTAATTGTCTTTCTGCTAGATCAGGCCTAGGAGAAATACAGCTGAGCATCCAGCTTTGACCTCCGAGGTCATATCACCACCGTTTCCACTGTGGTGCCCGCGTTTCCTCCATCTTCCCTTGGCCAGCCCTCTCTGGGAGCTAGTTTTGCTGGCTAGCCCTGAACCAGATAATATTTGTTCATTGCTGACAACTGTCTGTGAACTTTTATCTGTCAGCCCGCCTGTTTTCCTCCCATGTAGTATGTATTAAATGTAGCATTTATTTTTTGTAGATGCCAATTATACTCTAGATATATGTATATATATATATATGCATACACATGTGTGTGTATATAGGTATATGTGTATACACACATACATACATGCATATATATACACTATATCTGTACACATATATGCATTTTATGCACACATACATATACTACATATACACTCATACATACTATATATACACTACATATACTCATACATATACATACTATATACACACGTGCATACTATATATGCACATGCATACACACACTATATATACACACATTATATATGCACATACATATACTATATATACACACATACACACTAC
>CM053589.1:46660992-46697419 GCA_028646515.1 Pseudochirops corinnae | reverse complement strand
TATATATACACAGAAGTACACAAACACACACACACACACATACGCAAAGCTCTGTTACATCCTGAGGCATCACCCGTCTGCTTAGGAGAGGGAATCTCTACACCAGAAGTTCCCTACGCCTATGAATTCACAGACCTGAGCAACAATCATGACAATAACAACAGCCCCTTGGGTTTCTGGGTGATGGTGGGGAATGGTGCTGAGGTAGGAATAGAGAGCAGTGATTATCTTCATTGACTGTAAAGTATCATGCAAATACAGTATAGCTTCTGGTAAGATTCCCCTATAGTATTCACCCCTTTAGCAAATACCAGAGTAACTGCTGGAAAGACAGAGCAAAAATAGGGATAGCAGGGTCTCCTTGGTGATAACAACAACAACATAAATAATAATAATAATAATAGCTTTTATATAGTGCTTTATAGTTTGCAGAGTACTTAGCATACTTTTTTTACTTGATTCACACAACAGCACTTTGCGATAGGTGCAGTTATTATCTCCATTTCACATCTGAAAAGCTGAGACTGAAAGGTTAATTTGTGTAGGGTCAACTGGTTAATGAGTGTTTGGGGTTGAATTTGAACTCAGGTCTTTCTTGCTCCAAGCTTACCACTCTATCCACTGTATCACAATGGTAGAATAGTAGAAGGTCTCCTTTACCACTCCCAAATCCCCAGTTTCTTAGAGGGGCTTTTGATGCTTTATAGAGTCCAATGACTGTCAAGGATGCAGCCCTAGGCTTTTATTGGATTTGTGAGAGTCACAAAGCAGGAAAGCAGTGGCTGCTTAGGACAGTACAATTGCATATCCAGGGCAGCTAGGTGGTGCAGTGGATGGATAGAGCCCCAGACCTGTCATCAGGAAGATCTGAGTTAAAATCCAGCCTAAGACACTAACTGTGACCTTGGGGAAGTCACTTAACTCCTATTTACATCAATTGCTCATCTGTGAAATAGGGACACATTGTAGAAGGAAATGGCAAACCATTCCCATAAAATTGCCAAGACAACCTTGTCCATGGGTTCACACAGGACCAAATTACTAAACAACACCCCCTCACAGATAGGAGCCATTCCATTTCAGGATTGTTTGTTACTTGAATTGAAATCAATTCTTTTCAGTTGGTGGTTCAGTCTTTGGTACCACTTCACATTAGCACCTTGAGATTTCTGTTCACTGCCTGCTTCCTCACTTACTGCTGCCCATTCATGCTTTAGCGCCAGTAACCTGGGGGGATGTTGAGCAGCTCAGTGCTATTTCTTGAGCAACATCAGATGCCTCAGTTCCCTCCACTGACAGCTTGGATGATAGATATGGCATTCCTGCTGGGTCTGTGATTACTTGGCCTCTTCATGAGTTTGCTGTTGCTTAGTGTTTCCTGGCTTCACTTCCCCTTAACTCACCTCTGATCCTAAGGACTGTGTGTGTGTGTGTGTGTGTGTGTGTGTGTATGTGTGTGTGTGTAATCCTTTTGAATTCCTATGCCAATATCTCAGATTAACGGTTGAGAGCATTTCATGGTAGGAAGTAATGATTTGAGGCCCATTGACTAGGTGTCTCCTGTCTCATGGTTTATGGGTGGCCTCATGCATGGTTGTTTGTGTTTCCTTCCTGATGCTGCTGCTCTATCAAGGGGGCATTGAACTGGTCCTGCTTCTTTCATCTACAGGACTCAAAGCCCTTTGCAAATCTGAATGTATAAATCTTTTCAATGTGGTAAGTTCTTTAGTCTCATATATACAGTACAGATAATGAATAATGTTCCTAGAAGGGCCATATATACTTTTAATAGCATAGAGTAGTGGATGTGATGCTGGATGTAAAGTCAGGAAGATCTCAGTTCAAATTCCATCTCAAACAGCTCTGTGATGATGGTGTCATTTAAGATCTTGTAGCTTCCATTTCCTCATATGTAAACGAGGGATCAAAACTGCCTCTACTTCAAAGGGCTGTTTTTGAAGATCCAGTGAAATAATATATTTAAAGTGCATTGTAAACCTTGATGAACCTAGGACTTGAGATAAAGGCCTAGTTTGAATCCCCTAAACTCTTCCTGCCTCATATGTAAAGCGGGGATTGTAGTACTTTTGTTGTTGTTGAGTTGTATATGACTTTTTGTGACACCAGTTGGGGTTTTCTTGGTAAATACTGGAGCATTTGGCCATTTCCATTTCCAGTTCATTTTGCAGATGAGGAAACTGAGGCAAAGAAAGTTAAGTGACTTGTCCAGGGTCACACAGCTAGTAAGTAACTGAGGCCAAATTTGAATTCAGGTCCTCCTGACTCCAGCCCAGTCCTCTATCCACTGCGCTACCTAGATGCCTGTGATACTTTTACTACTTGTGGTAAGGCAAACAACTAGGTAAAGCCATAGACCAAAACTCACATAAATGTGAGATAACAATAATAACTTACATTTATGTGGTATTTTATGGCTTGGAAAGCTCTTTACCAAATTATTACATCTGATCCTCAGAACAAAGCTCGGAGATACGTGCTATTATTATCCCCATTTTGCAGATGAGGACACTGAAGCAAATAGAACTTAAAATGACTTACCCATGGTCACACAGCTGGTAAGTAACCAAAGCTAGGTCTTCCTCACTACACGTTCAAGTACTGTGCCATCTAGCTGCACATATACATATATCTGAAATGTAATTTCTAAATCATATATGTAAAATCAGGGTGGCAGATGAGATGGTCTGTAATATTCCTCCCAGGGCTATCTTATATGACCTCTGAGTATCTCCCTCTATGATGTCTCTCTTTCTATTCTTTCTTCTTCTATTCTTTTTAAAAATTGTTTTTTCTATTCCATTTTACCTTGTCTTTTAATTCACTTTGACCCAACAAGTACTGAGCGCTGACTGGATGGTTAGCAGTGTTCTACGCACTATGGGATTTTAGACAATAATGTGTCAGGGTCCCCATCCCTATCCTTGGATTGTAATTTATTTAACCAAGCATGACATGCTCATGAAAATTATTCCTTCCTACTTTCCTTTGAAACTACAGGCCATGGGGCATTTTTGGAGCTATTGTTAAAGGGGGAAATGAAATCTTGAAGAGACCTATGGCTATTCCTTTTCTCCTTTGCTTAGCCCTTGTGTAGAAGATACCCCATCATTCATTTCCATACAGCCAGGTCCCAATTAATGCAAATAACAAATCTCCTGAAGTAGCTGTATGTATTTAAAATCACATTATTTGAACTTATAATTACGTGAAATACAGTTGTTGATTCCATTTTATTGGAAGTCTACAATATGAATTCCAACAATGCAACCACCATAGGAGATTCATTCTTCACGCTAATCGAGACCTACCTGTATTGTCAGAGCTGAGCTGGCACACAAAGAAGATCTAATACATAGACAATTTCTTCTCCATAGTTTTGGATTACCATGGTTTCATTTGTGCTAGCAATAGATTTCTCTTCCCTCCAGTCTCATTGTGCTAATCAAGTCCTTTTTAAATCTGTTTTGAAGGAAATCTTTCTTAAGGAAAGGCATATCACTACTTAGCAAAAATGTGTGATTGAAAAAGCAAAAAATAGGGGGAAGGGAGTCTCAGACAAAGAAGTATATGTACTGGAAATAATAAAAATAGAAATGTTCAAAATGAAGGAAACTAGCTTAAAGACTATGGAATCAAAGAATGATATAATTATAGATTTCATGGTAGTCATAGGAAGTAATATAGTCTCAAATGAATACTTGATTTCAGAGAAAGGATGGGCATTTGTGCAATATTCTATAGTTAAATTTCAATTTATTGGATTTGTGCACCACTGAAAATTGGTCTATTAAATTTATCACAGTGGCCTCACCTTGATTTGTTTAATACATACTGGAAAAGAATTCCTACTCACCTGAGATTAATTTCAGTGTTTGTTAAGACTTTTAAGTCACTTTTTACGTCATCAACAGTAAAATATAAGTAGCATATTTTCACATTGTATTGCTTATAAAAAAATACCGTGTGTGTGTGTGTGTGTGAGAGAGAGACAGACAGACAGACAGAGGGAGAGAGAGAGAGAGAGAGAGAGAGAGAGAGAGAGAGAGAGAGCGAGTGAGGGAGAGAGAGAGAAAGAGAGAGAGATGGAGGGAGTATGTGCATGAGAAGCAGTGACATATGGTAGATAAAGGTATAGCCTTGGAATCAGAAAAATTAAAACCTATCTGTGATACATAGTAGCTCTGTGACCATTAGAAAGTTATCGTAACATCTTAGTGAGCCAGAAAACTCTGTAAGACTGTAAGCTGCAAATGAGCGGCCAGTTTCCAGTTTCAGTTCCAATAAACATTCATGAAGTGCTTCTATGTCCCCACACTGTGCTAAGCACTTAATAACAAGACAGACAATCGCTGTCCCCAAGGAGCTTACAGTCTAGTTGGGGGAGAGACACACACACAAAAAGAAGCAGGAAAGCAGAGGCAGGGGAAACACCGTGGAGTACTTGGTGGGGGAGTGGGGATGGGTGGGGAAGATCTCTTTCTTGGAGTTAAAACCAGGCAGAGCAGCAGAGTGAACTGAGAAAAGCAATTCTGCCCTCTATTAAGCAAAGCATTGGGAAGAATTTGGTATTCCATCCTCCATCCCACCTGGCAGAGGGGAGAGGAGATTAAGGAAGGTGGTGTCAATCTAGACTTGTGTTAGTAGCATGGTGATGAGATTAGGAGTGATGAACTTAACCTAGGAGGGGCATCTTGTTGCTAGGAACTGAAACCAATCTGAGCAGTGGATGCAAAGTGAAATATCTGTGGAATATCTATCCAGTTTGTATTTTTGGAGGAAATTTTCACACAAGGAGTCCCTCACATTCCTGAAATTACAGGTCTAGAAGAAAATGTATTCCTAAATTGTCTATGTATACACAAAATCATATAAATATGTGAATATGTCCACATATATATTTGTATATCTATACTATGTGTATATTACTTTATATTTATACTGTATATTTTTTCTAGTAGCTCCTTACTTGGATTTTTAAAATCCCCTTAATTATTTATAAGAAGATAAATCATTTAACATTTTAAATATTAATTATCTGCAGCAATCATTGCTTAGTATTCTGGGCCAAACTTTTGAACTCAGCATAGATTTTGATTCTCACTAAATAGATTTCAATTAGGCTGCTTCAGTCTCCTCTAGAGAATAATTGGAAGTATTAAAAAAAAAATATATTGTGCACTCCCTTAACAACCCCAAATGGGGAACTTTACATATATGATTGCCTTTTAACTCTCCTCTTGTACATTTTTAAGTTGCCCAAGAAGTTTCACTCTACTTGGCATATGAATGAAGTACAGCCATTGTTAAGATTTTCCTGAGTAATGTATTTTATAACAAGCCCAATAGCATGCAATTAGGGAATTCAGCTTACATTATTAACTGATTTTATTATTATTAATAAAATATTTACGAATATAACTTGGAAGAATTTAGTTAGATTTGCCAAAGATAGAGTGAAAAAAACCAAACAAATAAGCAACATGTGAATATTTGTCAATTCAGTTCATTTCAATAACATATTTATAAAGTGCCTATAGTATGTAGAGGTACAAAGAAAAATGACATATGAAGAAAGGAAGACTATTAGCACAGTGTTAAAAAGAGTCATGCTATCCATATCAGTTAAAGTCAGGGGAAGATGGGCGGAATGGGAGAATCTGGAAGCTACACCATTAAAGAGGGTGCCATATTATTAATGTCTATTTTTTATTGTAGTATATGGTACATGACCATAGATCATCTGTGAGAGAATTAAAGCAAGACTTTTATATAGCATATGCTCAACTTGAATTTAAAAGATTTTTGGTTATGTAGAGTTCAAATTATCTTTGACACATTTTTGCAAGTTACTTATAAATTCCTGACTAAACATAGGATTCTTCTTTATCAGAAAGTCTAACATCAGATTTTAATCATATTTTGTACCCACAGGGTTTTAGGTTTCCAACAGGCCACCTGTCTCAAACATTAAAAAATTCACAGGACAGATGGGAAGGTGAAAGAACTTGTCCTTGGATATAGAAATTCTTGCACTGCAGCAACAGTCATAGGCAAGGCTAGCCAATATAACACACACACACACACACACGCACGATTGTCGTAACTCTGATGTACCATGATTACAAGTTTCCTTTTAATAGAATAAATGCAGATATTTTTTATCTCTTTATTTTTGGGGTAGAGGACCAAGAAAGAGCCCATAACTTGCAAAACCTATGGATTGTTCATTTTATATATGAATAAAGTTTGAGGACTACATAAAATATGTACCTAATTAACATAACTTTGGTAGGAATGGGAATGTGTTCTTTTTTAGGTTCTCTGAGATTTGTTTAGGTACTCTGAAATATGTTAGGCCATATTGTGAATAATGTAAAGGAAGGAAAGATTTAACCAAGTATCTCCTGAAATTACAGTTTGTGATGCTATCATGCTATGGTAGTTTATGGTAGATATAGTTAGGAGATTTTTTTACATGTTGTTGTCACTTTTTTTAGAAAGTAGGTAAAGGAGTTTGCTAATTACCAAAGACAACAGAGATGGAATTCAGAGAAACTAGCTTCTTAAAAAAGGTACCATCACATTAAAAATAGAAACAATCTGAGTCAGAAAGGATACCATTGCTAATCTTCTTTAAGCTCCCATCCTGTGTAGTCCTTAGTGCCCCCCCCCTTTCTTCATCACCAATATCCATTACAGGTGCTCATTTAGTCTTCACTTGAGTATTTCGAATGACAAAGAACTCATTAACTTATAAGGGATCCCGTTCTATTGTTAGCTATCTCTACTTATTAAGATGCTACTATATTAAATTAAAATCTGCCTCCCTAAAATTTCTAGCTCTTAATCATTGTTATATCCCCTGGAAATACAGAATGTCTTTTAAAAAGAATTACCATTCAGGTATCTGACAATGGCATGTCTTCTCTCAAGGCAAACCATCATTGGCTTCTTCAAGTAACTGATCCCCTCATGGTTTCCCAGTGATCATTCCTCTTTTCTGTGGCTTTGCTCATACTACTATTCTCATCTAGAATACCTTCTGTACTGCTTTCTGCATGTCATTTTTAATTTTTAAAGTACTCCTTATGACTCAGTGCATCATACAAACAGGAATTGTTAAGATTGGTCTTGATGTAATACCCAAAAGCAACAGCAACAACTGCAAAATAGCATTCCATGAAACAGTCATCTCATTCATCATATCACATTGCATTCATCATAAGCTTAAGTTAAAAATCAAGCATGAATAGTTATTATAGCTTAGCAAAAGATAAGTATATGATCCAAAGACCTGCTTGGGAGGAAATGGTAGTAAATGTCTACAAAGTACTTAAAAGGATCCTAAAACTAAGTCACTACATTATCTTCTCTTTAATGGCTTTAATGCAAAGGCAGGGATATGGAATAGCAAAGTGAAAACTATATTGGAAAATATGGTTTAGTTTTGAGAATGAAAGGGGTTAGAAGCTTGTAGATATCTTAGAGGTTGAGAGGCATGGAAGCTACACTAGTTTATAATATTGGAGGATCACACTATGATACTAGAGTCACACTAATTTGTAATACTATAGAGAAGAATGGTGTGAATGGTATTGGCTCCTAAGATAGGGGAAGCAAAACTAAGTCCATAGAAAGCTTGGTGTGAGACTCAACCAGTCACATCATCTAAACCAGTGGTTCTCAACCTTCCTAATGCCACGACCCTTTAATATTTGTATGTGGGCATATCTGCATGTGGGTGAACGCACCTGGAGACTGATAGAGGAGCAGTGTCTTGGTTCCTAAGACCATCAGAAATATGTGTTTTCCGATTGGTCTTAGGCAACCCCTGTGGACCCCTGTGTAACCCCCAAAGGGATCACGACCCACAGATTGAGAACCGCTGATCTAAAGAAAATTAATAAATACAGGTGAGCAACACATTGATAGGAAATGCCATAAATTGGTCAATATTTGTTTAACAATCTTTTTTTCACCATCAAAAAAAGTAAAACCGTAAGAGTTGGACCCTAACATATCAGTTCCCTATCTGTTACTTGAAATTGCACTTAAGTCAAAGTCAGGAAGAATGACTGGACTTGATACACCAAAGAAACCTATCCTGGAGATTAATGTAATATTGAAAGCACTGGGATTACAATATATCTCAGGGAGTTGATACTAAAAGAATAGAATAATAATTGTGAATAAAAAAAAAAAAGAAGCCAAGGGGAATTAAGAGCCCATAGCTATCATTTTATATACGTTCTTAACCATTGTCATAAAATATGTATTGGAATAGTTAAGGTCACACATTGAGAGTATTCCTGATGAAAATATGGGAAGGAAACAATCATGCTTGTGCAAATAATTTTCTATGGCAAGCCATATCTTTGCAGCCACAGAGTTGACTGAAAGGTACAGTCAATAAAAGACTCATTTGTGCTTGGTATTTGTTGATGAGTAAAACAAAATAAAACATTTGACATAGAGGACTGAAAACAAACACTTAGACTCTCCAATAACAAGAAGTCTCCCATGCCTATATTAAGATTTTAGAAGATTTTTTGATAAATACAATTAAACAAGTTACTGTTCAGTGACCTTTTTATTATTAAAAAAGGTGAAAATTAGGTGCTACAGTAGAGTACTGGGTCTGTAATCAGGAAGTCCTGAGTTAAAACGTGGCCTCAGATACTTTCAGGCTGAATGACCCTGGACAAGTGATTTGGCCTACATCTGCACTGGTTTCTTCAATTGTAAAATGGGCGTAATAATAACACCTACCTCCCAAGGTTGTTGTGAGGGTCACATGAGGTAATAGTGGTAAAGTGCTTAGCACAACATCCGACAAATAGTAAGTGCTGAATAAATGCTTTTCCCATCCACCCAAGTGAGATATAAAATAGAGGGACATGTGCTGAATAAAGGGACTCCCTGTTGTCATGGAGAAGCACCGTGGCATAGCAGAGACTTGGAACTGCAATAGGGAAGGTCTGAGTTAAAACACTACATCAAGAGCTTATTGTGTGACCCTCAACAAGTTATTGACCCTATCAGAAACTCGGTTGCTTCATCTGTAAAGTGTGGATAAATAATAGCAGCTTCCTTTTGAGATGCTGTCGGTCTTAAAGTGGAATGCATGTGACTTAGTGTGGTTGTCATTGTTCTTGTTCAGGGTTCAAATGGAAGAGGAATTTGATATTTTCATAAGCTGGTATGCTGACTCCACAAGACTCCAGAAAATTACAGTCTAAAAGAGACGATTAAGAGATCCACTTGATAAACCAAAATACTAAAAATAAAATGGATGATTATTGAATCATTGAATAGTTTATTGGCTGGAGTGATCTGGAAAACCAATTCATTGAGCTAGCAAATCCTTACCTGTAGCTGGGACAGACTCTATAGATAGACACCAAGTTAGATTCAGAATTTAATAGGAAAAAAAAAGCAGTCAGGATTGGATTTTGGGATAATTATTCAGGACTTTCAATGTTCCCAAGCTGCTCCCTAAGAGAATCAGGGAATCTTAAGAAAACATTGTCTCTCTCTCTCTCTCTCTCTCTCTCTCTCTCTCTGTCTCTGTCTCTGTCTCTCTGTCTCTTTCCCTCTCTCTCTCCCTCCTTCTCTCTCTCTCTCTCTCCCTCCCTCCCTCTCTGCCCCCCCCCCCTTCCCTCCCCTCTTCTTTTCCTTCTTTTTGTCTCTCTGGTTGATTGACTCTAAAATACAAATAACTTCATATTGACGATGTTTGGTTGGGAATCTTGGAATGCCACAATCTCTGAACAATCAAAAGTGTAGCAGACCCAAAGAAAAAGTATGATAGTCCCAATTAGGCTAGATTATACCTTATCTGTAGTAAATGGTATAAGGGATACACATTATCAAGAGAACATAGAGTTCAGAAAGGAAGTTGGAAGTGGACTTGTCTTGTAGTGAGAGCAAAGGACAGTAGATGGAGAGCCCAAGCGTTGAACTGATAATAACAGAATAGAACAATGATATTTGTAGAGAAAGGCTCTAGCACACTAGGTAGCCACTCAATGGAGAGTTTAATGATGAATATTGACAAGAATAACATAGATGTGCAGATACACTCTTATTAAGATGAAAGGGAAGTGAGGAGCTATAATGTGTACTAATGAAGGGAATGATGAATTCTGTGGAAGTAACTGGTATTTTCACAGATCATTTTTAAACTCTATGAAAGCAGAGACTGTGTCTTAATTATTTTATCACCCTGGAAAAGGCTGTAGTTTAGTGAAATGTTTCTTTGTATACTACTCTGTATTATTTCTAAAGGCTATAGCTTACATTTTTCTTCCATTGTGCATTTCAAAGAAATTTATTTTCTTAAATATTTCCTAGTGGCCAAAAAGTAAGAAAAATGAAAGCCTACAAATCTGAGCCTATTGAATGCAGAGTCTGATATCATAATCAAATTGAGAATCTAGCATTTCCTTTGTCTGTGATTTTAATGTAATTTTAAAGTAACCTATAAAGTTTTAGCTTCGAAAATATATCCAGAAGACAAGGGGGCAACTAGGTAGTTCGGTAGACAGAATAAGAGGCCTACAGTCAGGAAGCTATGTGACCCTGAGCAAGTCAATTTAACCCTACTTGCCTTAGTTTCCTCATCTATAAAATGAGCTGGAGAAGGAAATGGTGAGTCATTCCAGGATCTTTGCCAAGAAAACCCCAGCTAGGGTCACAAAGAGTCAGATACAACTGATCCAAATGAATAACAACAATTCCCATAAATATGGTTTTGTTCTCCTTGGAAACATTTGTCTCCATTTATGTTAAGTTTTCTATGTTTTGTGTGGTCTGATTCTCAAGTGCAACATATAGTGGTAATAATACAGGTGTAGAATTTGGAGAGATAGGACTATAATTCAGAATTTTTCAGAATTAGTTCACCTGATAATATTACAAAATAATGTAGGCTTGTGTCTTTTAAAAGACTGGTTATATATTATTAAAGAATAACTAACTTACATAGCTCCTTTCCCTAATGCTTACAATTTATTTTCCATTAAAATGTATTTTATGAGAAAGTCTTTTTTCTACTTATGTATCATAAATAATCATTTTAATATCTGTGTGGAACATGGGATGTAGAACTGAAAGGGACCTCCGAGGTAATCATCTCTCACACTCTCCGTTTATCATTTAGGAAAATGACACTCAATGTGGTTGCCTACTTGATAGAGTGGGGATTTGAACTATGACTTCTGAGGTTAAATCAAGTATCCTCTCCAATACACCATATTGAATATACTGAATTACCATGCCTTTGCTATTGGTCACATGATTTAAAAAAATAATTTATCAACAAAAACTATAAATATAACTGACTTGAGATCTTTCATAATCTTCTTTTGAATTAGTGATTTTCATAATCACAAAATTTATGCATTTAGAAAGTCTTTATTCCTTTTTTGGGTCTTTCTGTGTGTCTATGTCTAGAGGCTACAATTTCTTCCTCTCCAAGGCTAGCAACCAAACATCATTACCTTGTCATTCAAGGGGGAAAAATGTGAAGCATGATGAGTGTCTACACCATAACTAACCCAGAAAACCATTTGACAGAACCTCTCTTTATTAGTCCCTTCAGTAGACAGTTGTGCATTATATCTGAACATATGTCAAAAGTATTCTTTTTTCAAGGATTTGATTTTTTTTCCCCTCCAGAGGTAGTTTGATGGTTGGGTCTATCTTTATAAAACTCAAATGAAGTTGAACACTTGGTGCGCCCAGGACACACTCAGCGGAATGCTCACATTGCCCAGCACTAAAAAAGGTTCACTAAAGCTGAGTCCCAAGCATAGGAACCAAAAAAAAAAATATGAATACAGTACTTCCATGGTAACTATTGACAAAGAAAGGGAATGCCCCAGTGACTCTACCATAAAATCATGAAAACAGCAGCATTGACGAACAACTTTCACTTGAAAAAAAGCCATGTAGAATTAGTTGGTTTTGAAAATGGTCTACACTCTTCATTTATTATTTAATCTTATTTTGCTCTGCACAGACAAGCTCTCTGGCCTAGTGTGAAGCTTCACACAGCCAATTACCTCAAGGTGTTTAGTTCATTCATTATTTAAAGCATAAATCTTGTACAGGTTGTCCATTGACGACCCTCAGGGAAGTCTATAGCAAATGCCTTTCATCCTTACTGCCTCAGCCAGTACACATGGACATACCTGCTGAGCTCGGGAGGCCAGAAAAGGTGATGGGATTTATAAGGTATGAGAGATGATAATAGCACGTCATTTTCTCTTTAAGTGAACAAAAGCTGTGCATGCTGCAGTGATTTCCAGGTTGGAATTTGGACAGAAAAACATCCTGCTTGTTTAAGTGACATGACTCCTTTGACTAGAGAAAAGCCTCTATTTGTTCGGCTCTTTGGCTGTGGTGTTCAAGTATGGGCAATGACATTATTGTTGGTAGAAGCATGTTTTTCAATGACAGCAGTGAGGCCATACTTAAGGAGAATCATCCCTTAGCTAGAAGTACCTCCTTTTACAAATGTGGCTTGTGTCTTCAAAAACATTTTTGTTTTGCTGGCTTGTTTTTATTCTAGTGCAGGGACACCAGGAAGGGCCTGTCTGGATGACTTGGAAAGAGACTTCCTCAAGTAATGTGCTTATTTCACTGATGGGCTTATATGCCATTAACAGCTTCTATCCCACACTGAATGTGCCAGGTATTTAACTGGGGACTGGTACTAATTTCAGAGCTAATACTGAGCTGTTCCACATCAATGCTTTCAGCAGGTGGCTTGAACTGACAGTGTAAAGAAAAAAGTGAGAGAAAATTACCATTGTACTATAGAATTTCTCTGATTGAATTGACTGATTATACTGTCAAAAGGGCATTGGGAAACTGGCAGGGTTATGAGGAGCAAAAAATGACAGGATTCTTTTTTTTTTTTTAAGAGCTTGTCTGTTGATTTTGCACAGCCAAATATTTCAAAACCATAAGAAGGTTTGATGTGAGAGATTTTAATTCAGTCCTTGTGCAACCTGTGTGTTCTCTGATTTATTCTTTTTGAGCTTGCATATTGTGTAAACTGATCCAGTGGTTTTCTTACTCTTTTCTTTACAAGCCAGGCATTAAAACGATTTATTTTGGAGGCTGCGTTATAGATATGTGGATTTCCCCCTTCAAATCCCATCACCAAATGTAAAACTACATTACACATTTGAAATGCAGTCTTTATAATGATTTTACTTGTGGGAAGAAGCCATATTTGTTGGATAATGGTACAGAGGGCTTATCAAATAACTCGAGATGAAAGTAATTTGTTTTATATAACCATCCTTGTATACCGTATTCATAAAAGATGGTTTAGACTTCTATTGAAGGAATTCTGAAACTCATCACCCAAATTCCAAATATTCTGTTCCTTTGAAAATTGTCATTTTATCAATTCTAAAATATTACATCTGTTAAATATTCAATCTTGTGAACATATTCCTCTAAAGGTAATTTTTAAAAATGCTCTGGAAATATAGTCTTAGTCATACATTAGCATAGCTCTTTCATTTTCTGTTGTTTGTAGGCTGTATACTAGGGACCAGAAATTATTAAGTTTTTCTATTTATGCCACCGAGCCATAATAGTATGTGTGTTTAATATGTCTGCATATGACTAAATACATATGCATGTATGTATGTAACCATACAGTTTACAAAATACTTTCCTTACAACAATACTGTGAAGTAAGTATATTGCTAATCCTGTTTGATTGGTGATCAAGCTCAGAGAGATCAAGAGCTTTTCCCAAGGTCACAGAGCTAGAAAATGTAAGAACCTGGTCCCATACCTAGATTTTCTCAATGCAAATCTATAACACTTTGCACTTTATGATGCTGTCTCTAAATGATAACTTCAAAATGATTTGGTTCAATAATTTAGGAGTGAGATAAAGAGAGGGATTCAGCTCATAATCCTGTAATCACTAATAGTTAGGAAAGGGGGGTGAGGATGCAGGGAGGGAAACCTCTAATAAGTAGCACAGTATGCAGTGAAAAGCAAGAGAGATCTTTGAGAATTTTTTTTTGAATTTGAGATTAATTGTTGGTGGGATTAAATGGACAGTAAAAAGAGCCCTGACTATGGAATTAGAAGACATGGGGTTACTTCCCACCCCTGATACTTACTAGCTATGTGACCTTGGGCAAGTCACTTATCCACACTAAGCCTCAGTTTCCTCATATGTAAAATTAGGATCTTGGACTAAATAGCCTACAAGAAGTTATGTTAGAATCCTGTTACATGTGAATTAACATTAATATAAATGAGCACCGCTAATTACAAAAAGGAAAGATGGAGGTCTTTCGGTATTAACTGGAACGCAAATGGTTTTGTTACATTGTATAATGCAGCAGGCAATCCTTATATTACCAGTATTCTGATGCAGTGTAACAAACCAGCGGGAAACTGCATTCCAGGGGATTTCTATGGTGACAACAGAGAATTCGTTCCATTGCTTACAGAGCAACCAGTTGTAGCTTACAGTAGCTTCAGGGCTGATGCATATAGGGATGCGGTTCTCCTTGGCACTGAACTGTAGAACTAAAAGCACATGCAATGTAAATATAATAGTGTGCAAAGATTTTTTCCTAACCTGGAGGTGTTATCAGAGCAATGGTTGTCAACCTTCATATCCATGAGTAGGAAAAACGCGAGGCATTTGAAAATTGGACTCGAAGAGTAAATACGTGGACAAGTTTCTTCTCTTATTTAACAAAAACAACAACAAAATATATAGTTATTTGCTTTTCAGTTGGAGGCATACCTCAAATAAAAAAGGAAAAGAGTGCATGCACGCTCACAAAACACACACACACACACACACACACACACACACTTTCCCTAAGTACAATGATGACTCAATTAGCAAATCCTCCTCTTTGAACAAAGCTTCTTTTAATAGAGTTGGACTCTTCCCAGAGGAGGCTGGGAAAAGTTCTGGTCTACTCATCTCCATGGTGGTTCTATTTGCAAAGGACCAGGCACAGGTGCTTGCTGTTTCAAGCACTAGTTTCCCTTGGGCTGGCAATCATTATCTAGGGATGAAAGGGGTGGAGATCAGTGTCCAGGCCACTTATACAATATAGCCACTAAGTACCAAATTGTCTGTCGCCCTGAATGTTTGAGATAATAGGATGCCCCTTCAGCCTGTGATTCATCCCTATGGCTCTTGTATTATTTCTACCTATGTTAATCAAATTTCTGATGGCAAAGTGTTTAATTTAAATATATCTTTTTATGAATAAAATTAAAATTTTGTATGATTATAGATTTAAAGTTGAAAGGGACATTGAAAGCCTAGTTCACTCTCTTTAATAAATAGTTGAAGAAACAGGGGGACATGGAGATAAGGTGACTTAGCCAGGTCATACAAGTAAGAAGTTGGACTGGGATTTTAAATCAGGTCCTACAGCTCCAAGTTCAGAACTCATTCCACTTCATCAAACTGACTCCATTAACTCATACTGACTTTTGGGGTTCTTTTTATTACTTGAACAATTTCCCCATTTAGCTTGTAGACTAAAGAAGTATATATTAACGGTAAAATTCCTTTGAGAAACATATTTCATTACTTTAATTTCTCTTCACACATTTAATTGTGAAACTGCTCTCCATTTAATGGCATAGTTGGTGGAATGATATACATTTGACACTGTCACATGTGCAAAATTGGGGTGGAAAAATATAAAGGAAACCATTTTACTAATTTTTAAACTTTTAAAAAAGTATTGAAATTCAGATTGGAGAAAACGTTTAAAGAAGGTTAAAGTGAATGGTGTTCATTTCTTTTAGAATATTGCTAAATGGAGATTTAAAGAACTGTTCATCTCTTCCTAACCTTCTTCATCCCTGCTCCTGGATTACCTTTTGGCCTAATTTAGGTGGAACACTTTAATAGCTTAAAACATTTTAATTCTTCGTGCATTGAAACAACTTTTTCTTATAAGATAGGTTTTAATTTTTTCTTTTTGCTGTTTTTGACAATTTGGCCATGAGTTCCCTAGGGAAGATGTCATTTACTGTCTTACCTGGATAGGATATGAGCCCTTTGACTTCAGGATTTGGCCCAATAAATCAGATACTTAGTTTACCTAGCATGAACAAAAGAAAACCAAAGTTGGATTTTCCAGTAAGTCATTATCTGATTGACCTCAATTAAATTTAGACACAAAGAAAAGTGAGGAATGTGCTAAGCATGGTAGTATGTCTTTAGGTCTGATTCATATTTAAACTTAAGCTAGCATTATCTAAAGGCAAAGATACCTCTTTTAAAAAAACTGCAGAAAAAAATACATTCAGTCATGAAATCATGAACATTTTTTGACATCCTGTATTTGCATAATTGTGAATGAAAGGAATATGCCATTAAGGAATAAAAATTATAGTACAATCTAAATTTCTTTAGTCCTTGTATTCTATTTTGTCTCTCTAGTATCCAGGGCATTCTGGAAAAATACCCAAACAGGTTTCTTAGACATTTTTATACTTTTCCGGGAAATGCCTCGTTTGAATATGGCAGTGACTGAAGAAAAATTTACCTCTCCAGTGCCTAGAGAATTACTCAACATACTCAGAAATGGGTTGAAGTCCTTTTGAAGATGGTTCTTGGGGGATTGACTGAGCTAAATGGCTTCTAAGCAGCATTATCTTGATCTGATTTACTTGAATTTGTTACTATTTATAAATTGTCTATTTGAACATCATTTTTGTTACTTTCCTTTGTTTTTCCTTCTTTTTTTAAAAAAAATCTTTTTTTTTCTTTCACTGGTTCTGTCTCTATAGCTGATAGTCTGTGTTGTTATCTGATCTCACAGAGTAGTGATAGGGAATAAGTAAGGAACAGTTGGGGAGTTTACTGAAGCCTTAAAGCACAGGCAGAGCCTTTAATTTTTTTTCTCCAGAAGTAACAAAGACAGAGGAAAGCAATACTGGATTTGGACTTTGATCCGGGTTCAAATTCTGGCTCTGCTGTTTACTACTTTGAGAATCCAAGAATTTACCTTAATCTCTTGGTTCCTGTATCCACAAAATGATGAGATTAGAGTGGATCTCTTCTAAGGTCTTCACTGACTCTAAAGCTGGGACCTTTGGAAATGAAAGATAAATTCTCTGAAATTAAAAAGTTTGCCGTTGTTTAAGGTGCCAGATTAGGGAGATATTTTCTTTTTTTTTTTTTTTTTTTTTTATGGAAGCCTATACACCAAAAATCTTTCTATCAAAATGACGTTTGGAGATGGAGAGTGGTTTATGGTCACTAAGAGCTCTCTTGACCAGTAGTAGATTTTCCTCTCTTCAGAGCAGGAATTTCCAGTCAGTAGACAGAAATACCTTAACGGCGTATAGAAAGCCAGACCTGTAGGTCTTCCTCAACAAAAGGATAGAGCAACTCTTCCCTCAGAGAGTGTCTGCTTATTACATAGTAATATAAAATGAATTACAACATGTTCAGTTTGACATCTTATGAGAAAATACAACAGCTTTCATAATATACCACTGAAATATTATGAGCATCTCAGGGTAGGGTAGGGGTGCTAGAATGATAAGGGCATCTTGTGTAGCCTTATTTTTTGATATGGTCAGCTAATACACTTCCTCCTTCCCATTAATTTAAACAGAGACATTCATTTAATTCAGATTCAGGGTTGGGATTCGCAACATTTATTTGTAATATTAAGGATTTGTTTCTTGTTAGACAAAACTTGTTAAACGAAACTTTAGCCTCCAAATTCCTAGTGATAGAAACAGAGGGAGTCTGTAGGATTTTTCTTCTCTCTGGCCAGGAATATTATTTTCTTTAGGTCCTTAGTATGTGGTTATTAATATCAACTTACAATTATTTAGGAAATAGTCCATCATCAGTTACAATTGTAGAAATTGTTAAAATATGTGATTTTCTGTGGGATGTTCTACAACTGTTAGTCGAAATAAATATTTATTGATACCTTTTTCATTTTTTCATTGCCTATGTGTTTCTCTGCGTACCCCACACCATTCCCATTCTCCTCCCAGAGGAACTCATCCTTTATAATAAAAAAAAATGTAAAAGAGAAAGAAAGAAAAATTCAGCAAACTAAGATATGATTCCCTTCCTCTGCTAAGCAGCAGTAGGTGTTTTGTCATAGCTCTGCTGTGGGGGCAAAGTTGGTCATTATAATCTCATAGGATTAAATTTCTTTTTTTTGTTTGTTTGTTTTTGTTGTAGTTCTTTACATTGATCTTGTCGCAGTATCATTTTTATTGTTTTCCTGGTTCTGCTTATTTCACTTTGTATCAGTTCATGCACGTCTTTCCATGTTTCTCTTTTCTTCATTATTTCTTATAGAACAGTAGTATTTCATTACATACTGCAATTTGTTTAGCCATTCTGCACTTGATAGGCATGTACTTTGTTTCTAGTTCTTTGCTACCACAAGGGAAAAAAAAAGACTTCTGTAAATGCTAAGAAGCCTTTCTTTTGGTCATTGACCTGGAGTAGATGCTGAACTATGAAATCTTTTGAGTTAAAGAACCATATGCATTGTCTGAATGATTCCAAGTTGGTTTGCAGAAGAGTTGTACCCAATCCTGAGTAATAATGCATTAGAATGTCTATTTCCCCAAACCCCTCTAACACTGTTACCATCTTTTGTTGATTCTGCCAACTTGCTATCGATAAAGTGCAAGCTTAGGGCGGGTTTTAGTTTCATTTTTTATTTTTATTAGTCCTTTGGAATATTTTTTCTTTTGATTGATAAGTTTGTATTTCTTTCAAGGAAAGTTTATATCCTTTGGCCTCTTATCTATTGGGACATGGTTTTTGGCCTCATGCATACATATGACCTATATATATTTGCATACAAAAAGAGGGTTCTTGATAAAATTGTCAACCATACTTATATATATTTCTATATATGCATGTCTCTCACTTTCTAAGTATAGATATAGGATATATATCTTAGTAAGTGTACATGTATCTTAAAATATGTCATATATATATAAAGTGTATCTATCTCTCTATGTATCTATCCATCCATCCATCTATTTATCTATCTTTCTTACTATGTCCTTAGAGATATCTGATACAAGAGGATTTTTTTCATGCAAAAACTTTTAAAACTTCATGTAATTCAGTTTTTTTCCCCCCTAATCTTTGTGATCACCTCTATCCCTTGTTTGGTTAAGAATTTGACTCTTACCAAAACCTAGGAAAGGTATATACTCTTCCTTCCTAATATGTTAATGAGCTTTTAATATTCAGGTTATCTTTTTCTTTTGAAGTTAGCATGATATATAGTGTGAAATATTGTTCTAAACCTAATTTCTCCCTAACTACTTTCAAGTTTTCTTAGCAATATCTTGTCATTTTTTTTCAAATTATTTACTATCTAATTTATGTTTTAGGGTTTATTGAATAACTGTCTTATTGAGTTCAATTAGTTGTGATTCTTCAGCTAAAGTACTTTTTTATATTTAAAAACCAGCACCAAATGTTTTTGATGATTTTTTTTGTAATATAGTTTGTGGCTTGGAGGTGCTATCTACCTTTTCATTCCTATGTTTTTTCATTATTAGCCTTGATATTTTAGAACTCTTTTCAGCTAAATGAATTTTGTTGTATTGTTGAGCTCTGTGACACATCCCTCTCATAATTTTATTGATATAACATTAAATTTGTAATGGTATCTCCATAATAACATTTTAATTACAAATATACGACCCATCCATGAACATCGACTACTTCTCTAGATATTAAAATTATCCTTTTTTTTTTTTTTTTTGGTTTTTGGAGGGTAATTGGGGTTAAGTGACTTGCCCAATTAAAATTATTGTTTATTGATCTAAGGGGTGTTTCATAATTACGCCTATATAGTTATTGATTGGTAAGACTGGTAGATTGTCTTCCAGATATTTTAGGCATTTTGCAGTTATTTTGAATGGAAATTCCCTTTCTGTTATTGCCTCCTAGATTTTGGAATTCCTGTGGTGAAATAATAGTTATTTTTACAGATTTATTTTGTGGCTTACAATTTACAAAAATCTATTAATTGCTTTAGTTTCATTGTTTCATTGTTTATTGTCATTAAATAATAGCAATATTTTTCCTTCTTCTTTTCCAACATGCCTTTAATTTCTTTTTCCTGTGGTATTAATTTTTCTAGTATGCTAGAAATACATCATGACAGAAGGGAAAAGTAACATCCTCACTTTACTTCTGTATTTATTTGGAAAAAAATATATAGTATTTTCCCATTGCAGATAATGCTAGTTTTCAGTTTCAGACAAGATGCTTTTTCTTGTATTAAAAATCTTTCTATGCCTATGTCTTACGGGGTTGTAATATAAATAAGTATTATACTTTTTAGATGCTATTTTTTTTACATCTATTACTCTTTTGACTTTAGATGTTTTTGTTTTTACCATGATAAATTATGTTATTTGTATTCCTAATGTTAGATTATTCTTGAATCCCTGGCATAAATCTAATCTCAGAATATCGAATGATTCTAAATAATTTGATATAATCTTTTACCAGGATTTTATTTAATATTTTTGTACCCATCGACAGTAGTTGTATTTTATCTTAATTTACTTTAACCATTCACCAGGTATTAGGAAAATATTTGTCTCATAAGAGAATTTTGGTTGAATGCTTTATTTTTAAAAATAATTTGCTTAGTTCATAATCATTATTTTTTTTAAAGTTTGATATAGTTCTCCTGTAACAGTTGATAGAATTTTCAAATAAAAAAAAAATTGGTAGAATTCTTTTCTAAAAGTTCTTTCATCACTAGTTCAACTTCCTTTCCTGAAACTGGATTATTTAAGGTCTCTACCTGGTATTCTGTTAAATAGTGGTATATGTGGGGTGGCTAGGTGGCGCAGTGAATAGAGCACCAGCCTTGAAGTCAGGAGGACCTGAAGTCAAATCCAGCTTCAGACACTTACCATAAAACTAGCCATGTGACCTTGGGCAAGTCACTTAACCCCAATTGCCCTACTTTCCCCCCTCCCAAAAAAAGCAAAAAAAAAAAATTTGTGGTATATGTTTTTGTAGCTAATTCTCCATTTCTTTTGAATTCTCAGTTTTGTTGGCTTATGTCTGCATATCTTTTCTCCTTCTACATATTCCTATTCTGATTGTTTTGACTTCCTTTTCTTAATTTGATTTTGTACATGATTCTTTCTAATCAGGTTGACTAAAGGCTAACCAATTCTATTATACTTTTCAAATAACTTTGAGTTATTTTATTGTATTTTTCTTTTATTTATCTCCTCTAATTTTCATTTTTTGTTTATTTTCTGTTTGTTAGCTTTTACAATTTTTAAATTACATATTCAGTGCATTAATTCTCCCTTTTTTGTTTGGTTAATGTTTATTTTTAGATTTTTTTCCTTTGAGGACAGCTTTCCCTGCATTACAGAAATTTTGACATGCTCTCATTACTCTCTCTGTCAGAAAGTAATTATCAATTGTTCCTGTGATAATGCTCTTTGACCCACTTATATTTTGGGAAAGAATTATTAAATATACATTTAACTCTCTGTTTTTCACTTGTGCCCCCTGTATTGATATTTATTTGACTTTCATTATAGCCTATAAAGGAAGTGTTAGGTATTTTTGCTTTTTTTCATTTATTTGCATTTTCTCTCTTCCCCAATCTATAATACAGTTTTGTAAAGATTATGTTGTGTGCTATATGTATATTTTAAATTTCTGTTGGATTTGTATGACTCTGAAAGAGGAATACTAGTCTTCCACTATGATGTTGTTACTATCTTTGTCTTTTTCAAAGAGCTAATGTTTGGAAAGTGCCTAGGGTTGTGCCTGGCACATAGTAGATACTGAAGTCCTTGTTTCTTCTACTTTTTGTAATTCGGTTAATTTATCTTTTATGAATTTGATTTATTGTCTTTGATTCCACTAAGCAAAATATACTTTCCTGTTAGTTTTTATTGATGCTGTGATTTTTTTCATCATCTGATAGAATAATTGCAACTCCAGCATTTTTTAATTTGCCTGATGAATAGTTAATTTTGTTTTAACCTTTCACTTTGATTCTATGTGTGCCATTGCTTTTTAGATTTGTTTCTATTAAACAATAGATGGTGGGGTTTTGCTTTCCTATTGATTTTGCTATTCTCTTTCATTTTATTATTTAGTCCATTTACATTTTAGGATATAAAATTTAGAATTAAATCTTTGGTATTTTTTTTTTATTTTAAAAATCAATCTTCCTTTTTTGGATCAATACTTTCTCCATAGGATTACATGTGCTTAAGCCACTTTAATGTGACACTATTTTTATAAGCTCTTCCCTCCTTGCCATTGCAGTTTGTTTATCTTTTCCCTAGTTTGGGGATTTTTATATAAATTACTGATTCTTTTTTTCTTTTATTTAGTTATGAATTTCTTTCCTTCTTTTTTCCTTTATTTTTTTACTTTTCATTTAAGTAAGTAATTAAATCCTTCCCTCTCTTTTTTTCTAATTACTAATGACATTTGTTAGTTTTCTTTTTGTGTGTGTACATTTAAAAAATAACTTTTTTTCTTTTTGTTAATTGCTGTCCTTTCCTGTATATTCTCATATTAAATTCTATTATTTATGATGTTTTTCCTGTCTTTTAATCTTTTTTCTGACTCCCCTTTTGCTGATGGGTACATCTTGAGGCTGAACTGCAGAGCTATCTCAGCGTCTTCCTGCCTTGAGGAATTTAGGTTTTATCAGTCTTGGTACCTGTCCTAAGTAGTCTCTGGAGACTCGGGAATGGTAATGCTAATTTTCAGTCCTGTTTCCTCAATTCCTTCAATAGTTAGTCCAAATCGGCATTTAGCACTGTTTTCTCCCCTCAGGGTTAGACGAGGATAAGGAGGGTTTAATAGAACTGAATCTCTGTATGCCTAGGAAGTTCTAATCAAAAGGCTGCCACAGGCAGAAGGCAGCTTGCTTCACTCCCTAGCTCCCCATTATGTGACTGGTAGCAAAAGGTGGTGTAGTGGATACAGTGCTGGACCTAGAATCAGCAGGACTCATCTTCCTGAGTTCCAATGTGACCTCAGATGTTTACTAGTTCTGCGATCCTGGGCAAGTCACTTAACCCTTATTGCCTCAGTTTCCTCATCTGTAAAATGATTTCAAGAAGGAAATGGCAAACCACTCTACTATCTCTGCCAAGAAAATCCCAAAATGGGATCATGAAGAGTTGGACACGACAGAAATGACTAAACAACTAAAGAATCAATGTCTGCCATTTATTGTAGTTTGTTAGAGGATGTTAGGGGCAGGGGGTGAGGTTTGCTGGCAAAGTTTCTACAGCAGAAGATGATTCCAATATGGAACCATATACGAGTCTGAGGCTTAGTCTGTACATCCCTGCTGGGAGAATGGAGGCTGTTTGGGAGAGATGCCAAGTGAGTACTTTAAGTATTAGTTGTCTGATGTTAACTCATAAGGAATTTACAATATTGGGATTCTTTTTTTTTCTTTGAATTTAGATGTAATTTCTTTACATATAAGGCATAATTCCTCTTTGGGTATTTTTACTGAGAGTTAGTGAAGATCGGAAAGTGGCTATTCCACCATGACCCAGAAGTCATTTTTATGCTATTTCAATATGAAGTTACAGTTTATTAAATGAAAGCAGCATGATAGTGGTGGAGAAAAAAATCCAACAATGAATCAAGAGGGTAGACTTGTCAGGTTGGCTCTACCGCTAGGTAGCTGGGTAACTCGGTACCTGGAAAAATCATGAAATCTTTCTGGGCTTCAGCTTCCTTACTGATAAAATAAGGAGACTGGACTGAATACTCTTTCAGATCCTTTCCAACTTTATATTTTTATGATTTCACATTTTAGTGAGAGAGACAGTGCAGGGAGTCAAAAGAGAAGTGGTTTTGCAAAAAGAACAGCAGCTTTCCACCTCAGCTCTGCCACTTAGTGCTTGCATATCCTTGTTGACAATTCATTTACTTTTATGAGCCTTAATCTTCTTGGAAGAATAGCCTTTGCTTTGCCTTGCATTACTAATTATAGTCGACTTCACCAAGGGGTTCTGAGAAAAGTGCTTTGTAAATTCCTTTTTGTAAGACTGAACATTTTTAATTATTGGAAATCTCTATTAATGTACTATTTCATGTGAGTGAATACGTATTCAAATCTAGAAGTTCTAGAAACAGCCTTGGGAAAATATTAGCATTGGAGACATATGGATGGAGACACTCAGAAGGATGATGAAATAATTCATGATCTAGTTTGTCAGATAAAATATCTAGGAAGAGATATAATGTGATCTAGTGGGTAGTGGGGTTAGCCTTGGACTTGGAAAGAATTGGATTCAAAACATACCTGTGACTCAAACATAATGTTTGTGGGACCATGAATTTGTGATCCCTGAATTTTTCAGTACCCAGATCTCTAAGTCATATATGAGTTGTCAATCTGCATCAGTGGGTGAGTTTCATCACCCAGAGTTACCTAGACTGATGAAATATGTATGTGTCTAAGAGAAGGAGACAGAGACATAGAGAGACAGAGACAGGAAGAGGAGAGGAGAGGAGAGGAGAGGAAAGGAGATGGAAGGTGAGGAAAAAAGGAGAGGGGGGAGAGAGGGAGAGAGAGAGAGAAGGAAAGAGAGAGAGAGAAGGAAAAAGAGAGAGAGAGGTGGGTATTGGGAGGGGGTCAGAGAGAGGCACAGAGACAGAGAGAGAAAAAGAGAGAGAGAGAGAGAGGAGAGAGTATATCTAGACTCTATACACACAAAGACACAAGTCTATTAAATATACCACACTTCTTTTGAAAGCAACCAATTTAACTCAAATATAGAGTGAATACTTGTTAATATGTTATTTACCTACTAGGTCCTGCTTAAGAACTGAGGGTTTTTTGTGACTATTAGAACTATAGGGAAAAAGGTATAGTATAATTGCTTAAGAATTTTTAGTGTCCCAAGGTGCATTTACTTCTACTTCTTTTTTTTTTTTACAGTATTTTGTAAACAGTACATTGGGTCTTACTATCCTTCCAAAGAAGACACTTTGCTTTGCTATATTTTATATTCTGTATGAATAACCTGACAGATTCCAGCCTCAGAAACAAACTCTTTTAAATTTCCACAATTTAAGACACACATGAAACTTTAGGGCTTATTTGTTTGTTTATGTTTTCTTTGGACTTGGAAATAACTAAGGCAGTTTAGTGTTATTTTTTTTCCACTTTAAAAAAAATTGCTCCCAGGCTAAGCTTTATCATACCAACTATCATACAGTAGCTAGCTTTTACCACCAAGTTGTGAACCCCTGGAACTGCTGAAACAACTTTCATTGAAATACTAGCAGTGGCACCACTATAATACTAATGATAAATGACTTACATTCTAAAACATTTAAAAATGATCATAGCCTTAAAGTCAAACAGATCTGGGAAATATTAATGGTATATGAACTAGCCTACGTGGATCTGAATTATGAACAGTAGAGAGATAGAAAGAGATAAATTGCATAATAAATCAAAGTTTATTTATTGTATTGTTTATTTAAAAAAACTATATATACTTTTTTATGCATCATGTCAGCTTTTTGGAAAAAAAGATGAATCATTCAAGATTCAGATTTATTCTAAGAATGAATATTTAGCACTTGGTGGCATCATCCTGAGGATAGGAAAATAATTAAAATATATATTTCAACACAGAACATCCTAAGAGAACTTTGACTCATCATGCGCACTTTTATTATAATCAATTTAAGCCTCGTGTGTCAAGCACAGTGTGTAGCACACAGTAGGTGCTTAAGAAACATCTGTCAATTAGCTATTAATTTTTAATCTATAAATTTCAGGAGTCAATCTTCCTTTCACATGCTGTAGAAATAGTATCTTCCAAAAGTGAATGTAAAATCATATTAAGACTAATTATTAAGTTTTTCTTCATTCAAACTGTTGCATGGAAACACAACCTTTGCAAGACCATTTTATTCATTTGTTTTTTTCAATGCACATCTTTAAAATTGCTTAGATTATGCACTTTAACCATACACAACTTAGAAAAGGGATGCTTTGCATCCCAAGCATGCCTACAAGAGAATGTTAAAATGGTTCACATTTTTGTTTTTGAAGGCCTATCTTAACAAAGCTGAATAAAACATTTGTTTTCAACCCTATTGCTGGAGCATTTTGCTTTGCTGTTTTCCGAATGGTTCATTAGTGCCGGTTAGAATTGCTTAAACAATAACTCCTTTAGGGCTCTCTCTATACTCTCATACCGTGTCCTGATTGACTGGAGTCTTGGCTGATGGAAAGAGGTGACCTTATTCCCCTTGGGTTGTCCAGCTGTCATTCACTGCCATCTGCCAGACATCTAGACCCACAGCCATATACAGTAATTCAGTAGTACTAACCATTATGTGACTCTGGAGCCAGATTTCTAATCATCATTAACTAAAATGCTCTTATGTAACTTGTAGAGTCTAATATAGCATGATATTCTGGTGCAGAAATTAGAGGCCTGGAGGAGGCTTAGTTTGAATGAGGAGGAACCACATGATCCTACTATAGAGCCATGATTGAATTATTCCTGCAGCATTTGTTTTCCCATTTCTAAGTTGATACTACTAGAGACAGCAGGTCATACTGGATAGATTGCTGGGCTTAGAATCAGGAAGACTTTGATTCATCTTATTTTTGACATATCCGGCAATCACTCAGTGTGATTCTGGGTGAGTCAATTACCTTGGTGTGCCTTGGACAACTTTTTAAGACTTACACATTAAGATGAGACAAGTTGAGATCTGTGTAGGTATAGTGAGTAAATATATCAGATGTTTTCATGCTGGTGAATTCAGAAATTCTTTAGGTCTTTTTTGTTGTTGTTGGTTGGTCATTTCAGTTGTGTCTGACTCTTTATGGCCCCATTTTGCAATTTTCCTGACAAAGATTCTGCATTGGTTTGCCATTTCTTCTCCAGCTTATTTTACAGGTGAGAAACTAAGGCAAACGGGATTAAGAGACTTGCCCAGGGTCACACAGCTAATAAGTGTCTGAGGTCACATTTGAACTCATAAAGATTGGTATACTACCAAATAAGAAGCAAAAAGACACCATGGAGTAGTAGAGAGAAAAAAACCTAATCTTGGAGTCAGAAAGGTCTGGTTTCAAGTTCTGCCTTCGACATTTAGTGACTGTGTCATCCTAGGTAAATTAGTTAATCTCAGTTCCCTACGCAACTCTTTTAGACTATCAGTTGCAAAGGAGCTCCAAGCTATAGTTGTCATGAGAGTTCCTTTACCAGTTTTTTCCATGTAACCTAAGAAATTTGTTTTTCTATTTGAGCTCATACATGGTTTCACACTGTTCCAGTTAATCTTATCCTTGGCCAGGACCAGACTTGTTCACTCTCTACCCATACCAATTCTGTCCTTTATATCTTCATCTCATTTCACTGAATTAAGACTAGAGTAGGGTGACCCCTTTAAAGCAGTTGGGAGATGAGGTGTTTCAAAGAAGGCAGGAGGAAGAGGATGGAGGTCAGAAGAGAATCAGAGAAATGAAGTAGAGGGACACTAATGGCAAGTGTGGAGTAGAGTAGGATTTTCTTTTCAGGCATTATAATATGTGCCTGTTTCCATACTAGAGTCAGACAATTGGGGAAGCAGAATGGGAAGAAAGACTTTCCGGATTGCAAGAAGGTGAGGAAACCATATACATTGGTCTAGCATGAACCTAGAAAATATCTAGACACAATAAGACCATGGCACACACTCTGTCTTCATGGAATCATTCTATTTGTCCCGTCTAGATTCACGTGAAAATGAAACAAAACACAAAGAGACAATCAAATCAAGTGGAAAGATACAGTACAGTTGCAAACACTTTACTTGGGTAGGCGCATACTAAAATTGTTGCCTTTTTATTGCCAACTACAAGTTTTATATTATACAAAGTTGTTTTTTCTCCACAGCAACTAGTACTATGCTATATTTATATGAAGTCAAGTTGAACTGTTTTAGAAATACTTCATTGGCCCAATTTAATAATTAGTTGGCCTAGCTTATAGCTTTCACATTATCTAATGGTTCTGTAATTTTTTCTCTGACAAGATTCCCATTGTAATTTCTAGGAATCCATAAAGGATTTGTACTGGGTATGAACTTTAATGCCAGTTGTGCATATTTCAATGGCTTATGAATATTCTTACTGGCCCATCACCACAGGAAAATGATTACATAACCCAAAGCTGGAATTTTTCCAAATACTTCTATCCTGAAAAAATTTTTACAGTTCTAGTACACTGCTAAAATGGTAATGGGAATTTGACCCATGAGAACATAGTCTCCTTCTTTTAAAAAAAAGCATGCTGTTTGTTCAGAAGGGGGGAAAAGAGAAATAAAATAGAAGAGGTATTTAAATGCTTCTCATTCATGATGTTACAAATCGTTGGTGGAAAAGCTCCACGTTTTTCCTTAACACAATGTAACAAGCAATTAACTTTTTGGCATGGTGATAAATCTGCTTCCCTAAGAAGGTGTTCTGTGTTTTAATAGTGGTAACACATGCTAGTGTTTTCATTTTTTATTGAATAGTAAGGGGAAGGCACATCATCCAATTTAAGTCATAAAGGTGGTCCCCCTGGGAATACTGAGATCTCGGAATGGAATGCTTCCATAGGATGGAATCGCATTAAATTCATTGGGGAAAAAAAGAAGAAAAAAATATTGATAAATACTTAGCACAGCGTGCCCGGTATCTCACACCTAGTAGGTACTTAGAAAATGTTTATTGAGCTGAATTGAGTTGAACAACAAAGGCTCAGATTTAGAGTGGAAACGGTCCTTAGAGGTGATCTGGTCTAACCCTCTGGTTTTATAGATGAGGAAATTGAGGTGCAGAGAGGTTAAGAGCTTGGCCTGGAATCATGCAGGTCATTTTCCACCAAAGCCCTCTGCTCTTCCCAACTTTCCTATTATTGGCAAGGACGCCACCATCCTTTCAGTCATCCAGGTTTACAACCTCAGGGTCGTGCTTTGACTCTTCATCTTCTTTCGTCCCACACATCCAAATTGTCTTTAAATCTTTCTGTTTTGACTTTCATAACATCTCTTGTAGGTTTCCCCTTCTCTCTACATCTACATACACAGGCATCACTCTAGTCCTGACCAGGATCATTTCTCTCCTGGAGTTTTGCAATAGCTTTCTAATTGTTCCCCCTGTCTCAAGTTGTTTCCCCCTCCAATCCATCCTCCACTCAGCTGTGATTTTCCTAAATCTGCCCAGGTCTGACCATATTACCATCCCTCAACATTCAATCAATTCCAGTGGCTCCCTCTTACCTCTAGGAGTCAATGAAAAAGAAAATCATTGACATTTAAACCCTTCAAAATCTGCCTCTTCTTACCTTTTATGTCTTTTATTTTAATCCTCACAAAGAATTCTATGATTCAGTGATGCCAGCTTACTTTTGTTCCTTATAACACATTTTCCCATTTCTCATTTCTGTTTATTTACACTGGCTTCCACCTATTCTTGGAATGCTTTCCTTCATCTTTGCCTCCTGGATTTCCATCATGATTCAACTTAAATCCTACCTTATCCAAAAAGGAATCCTCTGGTTCCTCCCCCCTCCCCCCAGCTTCCTTACTATTGCTAGTGCCTTCCCTTTGAAAATACCTTCTTACACTAAAGAGATTTTGTTATGTATATCGTTGTTTCCTCCATTAGAATATGAACTTTTTGCCTTTTTTTGTTTATCTGGTGCTTAGACCAGTGCCTAGCCCATAATATAGGTTGTTTTCTGACTAAGCCAGGATTCGAACCTGAATCTTCTGATAACAAATCCAGTGCTTGTTTCACTCAGTCAGACTGCCTCTCATTGCTTACACAGCAGTGATTCTAGAATTTGCTTGTGTTTGTGAAATTTTTATGACTACGCAGTTCACATCAAAGATATATATGTATATGTCTCTGTCTCAGTTTCTAGCTCTGTCTCTCTCTTTGTCTCTTCTCTCTCTGTCTTGCTATCTCTATATACTGCTAGCTAGCAAAAGGTTGAGCCAGAAGTCAACCTCAGATTTTCTGATACCAGATTGATTACCCTTTCTACTATACCATATCTTGCACTTGTGTTTCAGGAAGGTTTAAACACTTCTGCTCTGAAAGCCTAGGATACAAACCTGCCTTAAAATTGAAAAGATTATGGACCTAGTAGTGTTTATCAAATAAAGTATATAGTATTATAGTTCCACATGCATGTTTCACAGACTTAGAATGCCTAAAACCAGTGTCTAGCTTACATTGATTTAGGCAAGTAGAGCCATGATCATGTTCTTTCGCTCTTTCAAAACAATGAAAATGCTGTACCCAAAGGCTCTAACATTCTAGGAAATAAAATGCTTGTTCCATGTTCATTATTATCAGAATTATGGGTGCATACTTATTTCTCTATTCCTACAGGCATACAAGCACTTATTTGCGTGTGCGTGTGTATGTATGTGTGTGTGTATGTATGTATGTATGTGTGTGCATGCTATAGGACTATAGAAATAAATATTTACCTACTGGCACACACATATGTGTGTGCTCACATATGCTGTGTGTATCTCTAGACATGTTTGGAAACTTTTACTGTTGTAAACCTTTTATGCACCATACTACACTCCCCCCCTTTGTATATGTTTGTGTGTGTACATACCTATATACATACACATGTGTGCGCATATGACAAAATACATATAATATTGTTTATGATATAATGTATGATTGCTATATAACATTATATTACATTAATATATTGAGTTATATATTATATATTATATATTATAGATGACCAAATATATTCAAAGTGATGTCTATTTTGTTATGATTTTCAAATGAAATATAAGAATTTTTATATGAAAATCAAAGAATAATAAAATGGATATCACTTTGAATATATTTAGTTGTTACATTATTTATTTTCTCTTTCCCACCTCACCTTAATGAACAAATAAACCAAAAATCTCTTGAAACAGGTATGCATAGTCAAGCAACACACATTTTTATACATGCGCCAAATCACATTGCAACTGAATTAATTTGAACATTAAGAATACTAAATTAATGATGATCTAAAAACTGTGTAATGATTAGTACCTTAAGCTCTGAATATAGTCAGTGGACTCTACTGGTATCTATATTGTGTTAGGGAACAAGATGAAAGTTCCCCCAGTGCATATATCACACAGGATGAAAGAGCATAGGAAGGTCTCCCCCTGAATCCTAGAGGGAGTACCCATACCAGGGAGGTAACAGAAAGGATCAAAGTAGAGGACCATCTTATGTATTTTAGGAGATGTGAAAATTGCATAATATAGCAATGTAATTTTTCCTATGTGAATGTTATGTTACTGGTATCTTGGTCAATGATAAAATATTTTGCCCAACAACAAATATGTCATTTGTGCATATATCTTAGGAAATAGTTTGACCTGATGCTTATTTAAATGCCATGGAAGGGGTTACACAATGGGATGGCTGTTTTGGGGTGGTGGGTAGGGGAAAGATGGGGAGAAAATTTGTAACTCAAAATCTTGTGGAAATGGATAACGTAAACTAAAATAAATAAAAGTTAAAATTTTAAAAAAAGAAATGTAGTATTGATCATTTTCATTTTTTCCCCTATGGAAAAGAATTCCACATATATAGTCATAATGTTAATAGTGATACCATATTTTCTCACACAGATACTGCCTTCAAAAGTAGAAATGGCAGCAGGATGGCCTGGATTAGTTGAATATGGGTCAAAGAATGTTTCAAAATCATGGACCAAAGCTCCTAATACTTCCATTTCCCATGCCTGGAAAGCAGCTGCCTCCAAATGCTCTGTTTCTAGGGCCAACCAGGCACTCTGGGGATAGAGGATAAAAGGGGCACTTTGCATCTACCCACATTGAGAGCAAGATAATCCATCTCAGTTTCAGGGAAGAAAAAAAAAATAATCACTCAGTCTGTCTAAAATTCTGACTGAATTATTTACAAGTGGTGTGAGGCTTTCCCAAGAAAACATATAGTAGGCAACCTCTAAATTTTTCTCCCCACTTAGTATAAGAAGGTAATGATAGGGTTTAAGCATTATTGAAGAATGTGAATCACTGTTAAAAAAAAAAAAAGGTTTAAAACAGTGTTGTCTTCCTTGAGAGGTTCAGTCAAATAAGTTTTTTTCTTTATTTCATTAAAGTACAGTCATAAAATATTATGAAACTCATGATATTTAAGGAAAATGTTGTGTCACTCAGATTGGAGTTCAGGCTGGTCATCTATGCTTGCAAACAGAGATTTTGGTATCTGTCCTTAAAGTAACTGCATAATTCTTAATTTGATTCAAGAAAATTCTCTAAAATAATGATGAGAAATGTATAATCGATATCATATTGCTTGCCTTCTCAACTTGTAGGAGAAGGGTGGGTGGGAGAGAGCCAATTTGGAATTCCAAAATTTTAAAAATGAATATTACAGTTTTTAAAAATATAATTGGAAATCAATGAAAAATTAAAAATGCAGTAAAATTTTAAATATAAAAATGGTGATATTTATTAAAGTAATTATAGAATTTTATAAAAAAGTGCAGGGACCCATCCCACAGACCCAATTTAATGAGTTTTTTGGCAGAACATTTGACAGACTCTCTCATCCTATATTTACAGAACACGTGAAGAGACGTGGCTTAACAGTAGCATCTTTTGGTGAATTGAGAACTGACTGAATGACCAGACCTAGAGAAGTCATTAGTGGTTTGATGTCATCTTGGAAGGACATTTCTAGTAGAGTGTCCTAGAGATATTTGCTTGCCCCTATGCTGTTCATTTATTTTTATTAAATCTTTGACCAGTGATGTAGATGATGTTATTATCAAAAGAGCTGATACTTCAGTGGAAGGCTCACTTACACTCTGGAAGACAAAATCGGGATCCAAAACATGCTTGATAGGCTTGAATAATGGGTAAAATTGAATTAGATCCTGATCAATAGGGATAAATGTAATGTTTTGCATGTAGGTTCTAAAATCAGCTTCACAGATATAAGATGGAGTGGCATGGCCACAGCAGTTCATTGAAAAAAGATCTGGAGGTTCTTTTGAAATTCCAATTCCATAAGAGTCAATAGTTTAATGAGATAGTGAAGAAGGCAATCATTAGCTACATTGAGAGGCTTACATATTCTACATTATTAGTAAGGTAGTAGCTCTCTTGTGCTCTTCCTTGATCAGACGATATAACACATGCCCATTCATGTGCTCAATTCTGGCTAACACATTATAGGAAGGAAATTACCACTCTAGGGAGTATGCAGAGGAGTGGAACCAGTATGACAGAATTGGTTGAAGGAATTGAGTACCTTTTCACCTAGTAAATAAAAGACTTGTGGTGGAGGGCAGGGAAGAAGCACAATAGTAGTTTTCAAGTATTTTAGGTTTTATATAAACCACACTTTAAAAAAATCAGTTTCATTTCTTAGTTTTTCATTGTTCCTTGAATGTGTTTAACTGTCTTCTGGTTGGTCAGTTTGCATGTTGCTTACGTCTGAATTCTTTCATAGCAATTGCTCAAATTCTTCCATTTTGTTGACTGTCAGTTATTTTGTTTGGTGACTTGTTTCATCTTTGTAGTATGGTTTATTTTGCAGTGCAATTCAGCGTTCTTTTCAGAATATCATGCTTCAATATTTCCCTGAATTACAATGAAGAATTAATGGTCTTTGTAATATAAAAAAGGTCTTTTCCTCTCTTGCTCTCTGGAAAATATATTGTCTAATGTTGAAATTCTGAAATGTTACAATGATGTTCCTTAGTGAGTTAAATTTGCAGTTTCTTTTAGTTGGTGTTATGTGAATTTCATCCATTCTTTGCTGTCTTCCACTATTTTCTGTGAAAATTTCTAGTATGATTTGTTGAAGTGTAAAATTCAGGAAAACCTTAATAATTGAAAAAATTTGGATGATTTTTTTGGAAGTCCTGTAAGTCAGAGAATATCTCCTTGCGTTACCTTTTCAAGGTCTTCCTTCCTATTTCTTTCATGAATTCTGCCAATCTTCTTGTCTTTTGATTTTGTTCAGTCACTTTTCCAGCTGCCTCTGAACTTTTGTGTTCTAATTCTTTAGATAATCTGCTGCCTTGTAGAGAGCATGTGTGTCTTATGTTCTAAATTTGCCACCTTTTTTTAGATCTTGATTTCTTCCTTGTGGACTCTAATTTGTCTTTATATTTTAATAAAATATTTTCACTTTATTGTTTAATTGATTATTAGTAGTATTTTGGAGGATGAAGAATTTGTTGTGATACTTTTACCTTACTCAGAAATTCCAATTTGGCTTTCTCGATTGCAAAGTTTTTGTTTATTGGAATGACATTTTCTTCAGGTGTTTATTTATCCTCTTCAGTTAGACTTTATCTGTTGTTGTTAGTCATTTTGCTAATGTTTCTGTTGTATTCTTTTGTAAACATCTTTATTACTGTCACTCCTTTCTCTCTGGCACGCCCATTCATCATTATTATTGCCCTTCTCTTGGTCTCTGATTCTTTCACTCACACCACCAAACTGGACATGATTAGTGGCCATCAAGGGGTGAATGTGTTCACTTGAGATATTGAAGCATGGCAATTCCAGAGGTCATGGGTATTGGAACCCATTCTCTACCTTCCTGAGGATTACTTTTCAGAGCTCCATCTCTTGTCTGTCACTGATTCTTCGGTCTCTAAGCTTCTGAGAAGCTTTGACAATTGGGCCTTTCTTCTACCTTTTTTCTATTGGTTGCTTATTTCCTCATGTATGATTTTGAATAATTATAACCCATGTTTCATGTCTAGGCCACTATTTCTTTACAATCTTTTCTCCTAGACTTCATGTTCTAGTATAGTGGCCTACTTCTTTACTGTGGAACACTCGGGTTAGTCTCATCCCTCTAGGACACTGCCAAAAGAGTTAATTCCAAAATATGTCTAAAAATTCAGCTGCTATCACTTACAATAGGCTACCTTAAGCCTACATAACCCTATCAGAGACAGGGGTAAAAGCTAGGGGTGTTGAAGGTAGAACCTAAATATAAAAGCCCAAATTTTATTTTTTAGACTTAAGAAACCAGGGTAACTAACTTTTGCTGAATGGATACTTCTTATATATCCACATATTAGCTTCTATGGGAATTATACATAAGTGTATAGTTGCCCTCAAAGAATTCTAATAACATTCTGTACAACTTGGTTGAATAAACACAATTTTAAATGTTCAAGTTAGGAACTCCCACTGAATTCCTCATATGGTAATTTCCAGTTTTCTCCTGATCCCTTTCTTTTTTTTCAATTCTTTAAGGTCTGAAGCTTAGTGAGCAGCTATAATGAGGCCACCCCAGACCAATCGCTTTTCGATAGCTTGAGGGGAAGGGAATGCAAAAACTGTCAAATGAACAAAATATGAGCCATAAGGGTTTGAATCTATCTAAGACTTCAAGTTTTATAAAGCATGACAATCCTGTCACTTACATCTTGGTTTTCTGCAGGGAGGTCCAGTGTTTTTCATAGAATCAATCTGCCTCTTAAAGAATAATTGGTGAGAAGAGAATCAAAAATTAACACCTACCAGAACCAAGATCAGAAAAATGCATTCTAAGGGAGAGATCAATTATCAATTCATTTCAATTCAAAAAACATTTCTTAATAAGTATCTTGCCACAGTGTTTCCACAACTGATTATCCCTATCTTTGCCACTTTGAGTTATGTTTTAGGTCAAGGGTGGGGAACCTGCAACCTTGAGGTCACATGTGACCCTCTAGGCCCTCAAGTGCGGCCCTTTGACTAAATCCAAATTTCAAACAACAAATCCCCTTAATAAACAGATTTGTTCTGTAAAACTTTGACTCAGTCAAAAAGCCACACCCAAGGACCTAGAAGGTTACACATGGTCTCAAAGCTGCAGGTTCCCCACCTCTGTTTTAGGTAATGTGGAAGCGAGGCAGGATTTAATGGGTTTGTTTTCATGGAGGTAATCATTTCCAGAAGGTAGTTTTATTAGCACAGTAAGGATGGAAGTAAATCAAAGGGACAAAGCAAAGTAAAAGAAGAGAAGTCGAGGAAGTAGATAAGCAATATTTATTGGAATGAAGGAGATGGAAGAAAGGAATATGAGGTGAAGAAATGATTTCGTAGAGCTTGAGAGTGTAAGATACAAGAAGGAAGTGTGGTGTGAACTTTCAGCAGAGGATGTGGGAAATAGGTTAGCAGAATTGATATTCTAGAGAAAATTGGAATGAAACAGCTGTGATTTACCTGGTATAATAGAGAATTCAATTTTGATCATCCCATTTTAAAAAAAATAACTTAGTTGAGAGCTTTTTTGTTTTTATGCCACAAACATTTCCCTTTAAACCATTAAATTCTCAC
>CM053589.1:46613246-46660892 GCA_028646515.1 Pseudochirops corinnae | reverse complement strand
TCACCACAACATGAGGAACTGTATTAAAGGGTCCCGACATTAGGAAGGTTGAGAACCACTGCTTTACATTATTATAGTTATTGTCTATATTATTCTCATAGTTCTGTTTATATTGCTTTAACTTATATGGCTTCTTATTTTTTTCGGAATCTTCCATATTCACCATATGCTATGGCATATTAACATTCTGTTATATGGATACTACATCATTTTGTTAATCTATTTCTCAATTTATTGGCACCTATTTTCCCCCCTCACTTTTTGCTACTACACACAATATATCTATAATACTGGCCTTACTGGGATAAAGCATCAGCAGCCAACATTACAAGACCTCATGTCTGTGTACATAACATACCCCATAAGTTGTCCTCTACCTCTGTACTGAGAGGAGGGGAGCATGTTTTTATCATTTGTTCTTCAAGGCCAGAACTGGTCATTCCAATCAGAAGTCATGAGCCTTCCAGCATTGTTTTCATAATTGTATTATACTCGTGTAGATTGCTGTCCTGGTTTTGCCGACCACTGTATCAGTTCACATAAGGTTTCTATACTTCTCTAAATGCCTAATACATCCATAGTTTCTTATGACTCAATAATATTGTGGAACATTCATATATCATAATTTGTCTTCCGGCTCTCACCTAATTAATGGACACTAACTTTGCGCACACGAATGTCGCTATCACTATTTTTGTACATTCGATGCCTTCTGCCTTTGACTTCCTTGTCAAAGACCCTAATGCGTTCCTTTATACCTTCCCCAAATGCCCATTATGGTGTTATAACATGGAAATGCTTGGTAACTGAGTGAAAGGATGAATAACAGATAAGAGTAACATATTTAGCCTTTCCATAAAATATTGATTTCTCCTGATGCTTAAAGAACAGAATTTTAGATTTATATTTTAATTTTGTGACCTGGTACATTTACATTTTATCATAGAAAATTAAAAAAAAATATGGCCTCAATTTTTCCTAGCTGTAGTTTAAAATTAGCATAAAATTCATAAATTTGTAGTGATCTTGAGCCAATTTCCCTTTACTGAGTGCCTTGGCTGTGTGGAAACTTTCCATGTTCTCTCTAAAGTTATACCAGGCTGAGCAATGCCTTATAGAAAAATTTATATGGGATGAACTTTTAAATAAACTACATCATTTCAGTTTCCTGGAAAACAAGCATAAAAATTGTAAGAAACAATGTATATGCTACAGTGCCATCTTCATAAGTACAGTTGTATTTCTGGATAATGAAGAATTAACTCCTGTCATCTTATTTGTGGATCCGTGCTTCACTTTCATTATCCATACATCTCAGTGTTTGTTAGAAGCCTTGGAATGACAAAGGAATAGGCTTTTCCCTGCATCAGCTTTTTCAGAACTTAAAAAAAATTAGTACCACAAATAAGTCCTCAGATTACACCTTCCTCTGCTTGCTCATTTACCCCATAGCTACCTTCTGTCTCCCCTCTCTGTTGTGGAGCTATCTTCTTCTTCTGTAATTTTAACTCATAATTTTTTGGGGGGATGCTATTATCAATTAATACATCAGAAAACATTTTGAAGAGATTATTATGTACCAGGCAGGAGAAAACAAAGGCACTGAGATAACAAAGAAAAGACATGAGAAGACCTTGTCTTCAGGGAACTTACATTCTAATGGGGAGAGATAATTTATATGTAATGTAGATATATGCAATTATTAGGCAAACAAACTTATGTTTGCTTTCCTGACATTTTTATTGTTGCCCTTAGGTACACAAGAAGAGATTGCTAAGGAGTAGAGGGTATCTTCCAAAGGATTAAAAGAAGTGTCAGAATTCATGACCCCCTGCATAACTGCTCTTGCTATCTGATCTCTGCTCTGTCTGTGGACATCAGTTGATGCCATACACGTGCTGCTGTTTTACATTATCAGTGTTTATACTAGCCTCTCTTCACTTAGAAGACAAAAAAATGGCAATACTTTTAGAGTCAAATTGAGTCTGAGTTCTGCAGGGCATACTAAACCAACAAGTGAGAAGATGCATCTTAAATTCCCTGCATTGATTCTATTGAGTGGCACATTTGTCCATGCTACCATCCCCCCATCAGTTTTATGTTCAATTGAGAGTAAATTTGGCACCATCTTTGGGTGGTGAGAGAAAAAAGAAAGAGTTCTTGGAAACCCCCCAAAAAAGTATGCTCAGAATTTAGATATGATTTTGAAAAAAAATCAACTCAGATTTCTTAAGATCCAAAAAGGGAAATCACTTCTCTGTGGGTCTGTGTGTTTCTCTGCTTGTCTTCTTCCCTCCCTTCCTCTTTCCCTGTCTCTCTGTTCATTAATCTGCTTTTCTCAGCTATTTGTCTCCTTCCTTCCCTTCTTCCCTCCCTCCCTCTCTTCCTGACTCTCTGTTCATCTATTTATTTTTCTCAGCCTTCTTTCCTCCCTCTGTCTCTCTATCTCTGCCTCTCCCTCTCCTCCCTCCCCTTTCTCTCTGTTATAGTACAGGCTGACCAGAGGTAATCCTTGGAAGAACTGCTAGGGAAGAGCAAGTATTTTTTCAGATTCCTTTGACAGAGAGGAAGAGACAGAAAAAGTCAAGGTTAGGACATAAGGAGCTAAATAATAGAACTGAACAATTTTTTTTCTTTTATAAAATAATCCCCAAGGTCATAGGCTCTGTCTTAGTATCTTCAAAAATTCCATAGATCTGAAGTGATTAAGAATTGAACTTTCTTATGTTTATCACAAACCACCAGGGAAAAAATCAAGTGAACCAAAGCCCTGATGAGGAATGCTTGGGTCTCTGTCGAGGTAGCTGCAATCAGAATATAATTCAAGATGCTAGGATAGGAGATCACTGATTTCAGCAAAAAGACAAGTAGAGAACTAAAAAAAAATTACTCTTGATCTTCATTTTTAACTTTGCTTTGCAAATTACTCTTTAAAATGTCTTTGATTGAGGTGAACCTATGCATGCTTTTAAGTGAAATTTTTCCTAAATCTGTCTCTACTGTTATGAAAATCTCTGGTTATGTCACTGGCTTTGGAAATCTGTTTGGCTGAAAATATTGAAGTCTCCTTGTATAATGTTATGTTATTGTGTTGAAGTGTTCATTCTAATTATTTTATAGATGCAACAGTTTTAATTAAAGAATCAAGTTCATTTATGTAACTTTGAGTCAAACTTCTTGGCGCAGATAGTTTCTAAAATCTGATCAGAGAAAAATGAAGGTTGTTACTCCCAGATGATCCAAATGCTCCATTAGATTATTTTAGAAGATTCCTAGTCCTTCTGTTTTACTTTCTTTTTTGGCCAAGAATAGTTCTTGGGGCAAAATATCTATAGAAGGAGAAGAGATTTCTGGTGATCATGTTGATTAATTTAGTCAGTTTAATTCAACAAATACTTATTAAGCACTTACAGTGTACAGAGCCACTAGATACTAGACTTCAAAAAAAATAAAATGGTTCTTGCCCACTGGGAGCTTATATTCCAATATGCTCAATAAAAATCTGATGAAAAACTTTTTGAACTTAAAATGTTTGTTTTTCCAAACTATCTTCATCATGAAATGTTCAAAGGAATGCCCTTACAAATCTTTGCCACATTCTCAGGTGTTAGTTGGCAAGACTGATCATCGTCATTGCACTCTTTTAGCAAATAGATGAGGCAGTGCATTTCTGGGAAATAGCACCATAATCTATGTTGACTACATAAGTAGTCAAAGAGCATTTGAAAAGTAGTTCCTCACCAGCTTTCTTGATTTGTTGGTCTTCAAAATCAAAGAACAGGTAAATAAATGTTCAAGTATGAAAGATTATGTTGACTTGACTGCAATATGTAGTAGATAATTAATAGAATATATTAATATATTATGTAAAATAATTCATCACTCCAATTAGCTATATTTTTGGTTTTTAAACTTTTAGTAGTATTCTATTTTTTCCAATTTCATGTAGAGACAGCTTTTAACATTAATTTGAAAGGATTTTGAGTTCCAAATTTTCTCCCTCCCTCACCTCTCCCCTCCCTAATCTGATAGACAATTTGATATAGGCTAAATGTGTACAGTCATATAAAACATTTCCATAGTAGTCATGTTGTAAAAGAAGAAATAGACCAAAAGAAAAAAAAGCACAAACATAAAAATAAAGAAAGTGCAAACAGTATGCTTTGATCTGTGTTCGATTTGGTTCACTTGATTTTTTCCCTGGTGGTTTGTGATAAACATAGGAAAGTTCAATTCTTAATCACTTCAGATCTATGGAATTTTTGAAGATGCTAAGACAGAGTCTATGACCTTGGAGATTATTTTATAAAAGAAGAAAAAATAGTTCAGTTCTATTATTTAGCTCCCTATGTCCTAACCTTGACTTTTTCTGTCTCTTCCTCTGTCAAAGAAATCTGAAAAAAAGAAAAAATACCTGCTCTTCTCTAGTGGCTCTTCCAATCCAGTTCTTTCTCTGGATGTGGATAGCATTTTCCACTATGAGTCCTTTGGAGTTGTCTTAAATCATTATATTTCTGAGAATAGCTAAGTCATTTATAGTTGATCACAATAATGTGATCATTGTTGCTGATACCATGTTCTTCTCATTCTGCTCACTTCACTTTGCATCTGTTCATATAAATTTTTCCAGGTTTTTCTGAAATCCACCTGCTTCTCATTTCTTATTGCACAGTAGTATTCCATTACATTAATTTATCACAACTTGTTCAACCATTCCCCGATTGATTGGCTTCCTCTCAATTTCCAGCTGTTTCTGGCTATATTTTTAAGTTCAAGAATTGGTCTTGCTGTGCCAAAGAAAATGAGGTGTTACATTCATACAATCCACTTGGCTCTAATCTTGGGGTCTAGTATTGTCTGGTTGTTAATTAATAAACAAAGGATGTTGTATAGGGCTCTACTGACAATAAAAGTTTGTGAGAAGTACATTTTGGGGGCAGTTTTCTGCTTTTTTAAAGACCCAAGATGTTTGAATTCTATTCTTTTCTTTTCATGAACTTTTGCTTACAAATTTGAGTGAGAGGTTTTCCAATCCAGAGATTGAAATGTTAGCCCTTGGGAAGGCGTGAAACTTGTTCTTTTCTTTTCCTTTTTCTCATTTTAACTGTTAACCTGGAAAGTTCAGTGGTGTGGCTTTTATTGTATATCATATACACTTGAAAACTTAAGAGTTCAGAGGTCATATCAGTTGAAGTTCAAACTAATAATAACAAGGGCTAACATTTACATATTACTTTAAGGTCTGCAAAGTTCCTTATATACATTTTGGTTTTCATTTGGCTGTATGAAGTATATACTATTTTTGTTATTTTTCCCACTTTAGAGATAAGAGAAATGAGACTTAAAGAAATTATATGACTTGTCTTGGTCCATACAACTATTAAATGTCAGAGCTGGGAATCAAACCAGATCCCATAGGATTACAATTCCAGGATTTACCACTGCAGAATGACACTTCTTTATGAAACTAGATGTTTAGTATAATATCCTTACTTATTGAATTTTACCCCAGACACAAAGATTTCTTTGTTCAGTAAAGTTTCTTTTGTTATTTCAGGTTTCTAGTCATTGCAATGTACCTACACTTGTAATATGTTGAAGTAATTAAACTAAATGGAGAATGTCTGAAGGTTACAATCTACCTAGCTCCAAATTATATTATATTCAAGTTGCTTATGGAGTGGAAAGACATGTAAAGTACAACAAGACTCTATTATAACATGGTTCATTATTATACAGTCAGAAATAACATAGATCAAATCATATGCAGTGAAACCTAATTACTTGAAGTCAAAGCCTGATATATCATGGTTAACTTATAAGGCAAGTATTAGTCAAGACCTCCCTGTACCACTACTATAAAAGAACTCCAATTTTTAAAATAGGGCTGGTTAGTAATGCCTTTGTTTTTGAAAATGGAATATGTGAATAAGTTTGTACTACATTATATGATATCATTCATATTAATTATTTTATGGACCTAAATCCTCTAAGGAGTAGCACAAATCCTCATGGTGTCCAGGGGTACTAGACGTAACATTTGAAATTCTGATTTAGCAGAACGATGAGTAAAAAACACATAAAGCTGACAACTCCCTATTGGCTACACATCTAAGCAGTCTCATGTGCATAAATTATTTCAGATAAGGTCAACAGTAATTTCCACTCAGAAATGGAACTAAGAGATCTTCCTGTTTCAAATAACACCATGTTAAAATACTTTAAATTGAGAATGAAGGGATCTGTTGACTATTATTCTTTTTTTGTGTTAGAGATTTTATTGGATTTTATTTGAAAGAATAGAAATCAAAGGGAAGAAGAAAATCTGGGAGGAAAATGGAGTTTTAATGTTAATGCTGTGTGGGGTAGAGTTAACTGAGAAATCTAGTTACCGCCATAGGCTTACTAAATGACAAAATGAAGAGATTATGCATCTGATGTACATCTGTTTATTTGGAACCCCACCTCCATTTTGTTTCTGAAGCTGGTATCAGGAAGTATTTCTGCATGCTCTAAACTGGTATTTGAGACACCATCTTTCGAAGATCATCATTGTGCAGTCTTTTCTTAGCATGGAGAGGGGAGCTCTGTTGTCAAGGCCAAATTACAGCTTGGATAATTACTTCTGTTCACTTTCCTCTCCTCTCTTTCTAATAGAGAATGATGCTATTTTTGTTATGATAATAATGGACGCTTAGGGCACCCCCCCCTCCAATTCTTTGTTGTCTTGCCATAATTCACATAATTTATTCAGAATGTTGGTAACTCTTTTATCTCTCACTCTGCAAATGGTCAAATGGAAATTTGGAAAGAATAAATGACTTATTCAAAGACAAAGGCAAAATTATGATACAGATATAGAAGGAACAGACGCGCTGTCTCAATTTTTACAATTTGAATCGTCTTTAAAAAATTTCCACTCAAAAAAGAGGTGTTGTTAAGAAAATGAACCAAAAAAGCAATTAATATACAATATTTCATTACAAAGATTATAAAAGTTATGATCAGATTGGGGAAGGATTAGAAATACTACTTCTAAGGAATCTCTCATAGAAGATATAGATATGTACGTTCCTATGTACTTTTGTACATGTGCACATGTGTATGTGTGTATGTATATATATGGATACCTCTCTATCCATCTATCTAAGAAAGCTGGAACATGCCTATAGTTGCAGCTATTAGGGAGGCTGATACTGATGGATCTCTTGGGATCAAAAATTCTGAGCTCCACTGGGCTATGTTCATCAGGTATCTGGACTAACTTTAGCATTAAAATTATGAACCTAGGGAGCAGGGAATCACCAGTTCCCTAAAGAGGGGAGAAAATGACCCAAGTCTGAAACAGTGCAAATCATAGCTCCTGGAATGATCAGAAGTGGAATTGGGCCCTTGGCCAAGGGAGGAAGACCCAGTCAAGGAAGGAAGGAAGGAAGAAAAGAGAGAGAGAGAGAGAGAGAGAGAGAGAGAGAGAGAGAGAGAGAAAGGAAGAAAAAGCAAGAAGGAAGAAAGGAAGGAAAGCAGGAAGGAAGGAAGAAAGAAAGGAAAAAGGAAAGAAAGAAAGAAAAAAAAAGAAAGACAGAAAGAAAGAAAGAAAGGAGGGAGGAAGGGAAGGAAGGAAGATAAGAAGGGAGAGAAGAAAAGAAAAAGATACTTGCATTTTGTTGTGAGATGCTACAATGTAAGTGAAACTTAAGTGTTAAAAGAATACTTTGTGAAAATTAAACTTTAGAAAATTAGAAAATATTGTTGAATAGCTTTTTTGGCTAATTACAGATAGATAGATAGATAGATAGATAGATAGATAGATAGATAGATAGATAAATAGATAGATGGATGGATAGATGGATGGATAGATGGATGGATAGATGGAGGGATAGATGGATAGATAGGTACATAGATAGATACATAGATAGATAGATAGATAGATAGATAGATAGATAGATAGATAGGTGTAAGTCAGAGCAGTGGAAAAGTGAGGAGCTCGAAAAGATCCTAAAGGTCTGTTTTCCAAACTTTTGTTCAGGGCGGTGTGCTTTGCCCTGGCACTATAATTGGAAAACCTCATTTGCTTATACAGATCTTGGGTTGTGCTCCATTCAAGTGAATGACAGAAAACTGTTGAATCATGTTTTAAATCTTAAAGGTTACAAAATGCTATCCTGGCCCCTCACTTGCTCTACTTTTCAGAAATACTGTGTGAAATGTGCATCGTAAAGTGAGATATATCTCTAACTCATTGCATTGAAATTATTCTTAGGAAGGCTTCAATTAACTCCACACTAAAACTACCCGTATCCTCATTTTTGTCACTAGAGATGCTTGATGAGAGGAGCAGATGGTCACACAAAGCAGCTATGTTATTTTATTTCCAAATTTAATGTAAACTGTACTCATAAATTTTTTTAAATAAGTCTTTTCAAATTTGGCATGAGCTGTCCAGGTTTTCAAAGCTAGGGGTTTCAAAAAACCCCTTCACCTCTCTGATGTGACCTATTCAATTACTGAAATGACAAAGCTAACAGGTGTCCATTTTATGCATTTTTATGCTTATGTTCCCTACATGCTTCTTTTCTTTACCTATCATTTTTGGTTGGGCATTACATTTCTTATCATTTGCCCATTGAACATAAAGATTATAAAAGCCCAGGCTTTTTTGAATCTTGAAAAAAATGGCAAAATGTTCATTCATTAAAGTCATGTCTGACTATTTTGGCAAAGATTTTGGAGTTCTCTGCCATTTTCCTCTCCAGCTCATTTTATAGATGAGAGAACTGAGGCGAGCAGTGTTAAGTGACTTGCCTAGGGTCAAACAGGTAGTAAGTATCAGGTCAGAATTGAATTTAGGGAAATGAGTCTTCCTGACTCCAGACCTAGTAATCTATCCACTGCACCACCTAGCTGCCCCACAGTGAGATACATATTCCATGATAAATACAAAGAAACTCTCTAAGGCTATCTGTCAGTCTTCCATAAACTTTTAAAAATGTATACATTCACATAACAGTATTTCAGTATCATCACATTTCTATTATAAAGCAGTCTTCATTAATTTAAATGTTTAAGAAATTTGATTCCGTTCAACAAATGTTTTTGAAGCATTTTACCGTGGGCCTGCTACTGTGATTACCTCTAGGGAGACAAAGGAAAAAACAAACAAACAAACAAACAAACAAAAAAACCTAAAAAATCATCCTTGTTCTCAAAAGAGTTCACATTCTGCCAGAAATTGTATATTCTAGGTAATTTAGTCCTCTAGTTACTCAACATTAACTGGAAAATCCTTCTTTTTTCCATAACTGATTGCTAGAAATCATAATTTCATAGAATATTAGTGCTGAAAGAGAATTTATAGTATCACTTATTTTGCAAATGAGGAAAAGAAGGATCAGAAAGATTGGATGATTTTTCCAATCAGAGAGCTAGTTAAGTCTCAGAGCCAGGATTAAAGACCTAGTTTTTGAATGTACTGTCTCCCAGAATCCTAACACATTTTTCAGTCTTTGTTATTGTATCATGCCCAGTTGCTGGGGGATGACTTGTAAAGTTTTGAATCAGGAAGTGAACAAGTATAAACTCATTAACTAGGATGGATGTAGAGGACTCTGGAATCTAAGAGCCTGAGATGAGTGGCAAAATCAACAGGGGTGGGGAACCCGAGGCCTTGAGGCCATGTGTCACCTTTCTAGGTCCTTGAGTGTAGCCTTTTGAATGAGTCTAAATTTTACAGAATAATTTTTTTTTTTTTTTTTTTTTTTGCTTTTTGGAGGTGGGAGGGCAGGACAACTGGGACCAAGTTACCTGCCCAAGGTCACAGTAAGTAAGTGTCTGAGACCAGATCTGAACTCAGGTCCTCCTGACTCCAGGGCCAGTGCTCTATTCACTGTGCCACCTAGCCACCTCAGAATAAATCCTTTTATTGAGGGAATTTGTTTGGTTTGGTTTGGATTCAGTCAAAGGGCCACACTTAAGGACCTAGAGGGCCACATGTGGCCTTGAGGCCACAGATTCCCCATACTGAAGGATTCAGAGTTAGATGAGGAGGCAGAATTCTGGAAGTGCTAAATGACTGACCTTTTATCTGACTTAGCTTGACCTCCCAAAGACTCAGTCTTTTATGACATCTCTTATGGTATGGCCATGTCAACCCTAGACATTGACAGGCCTTTAGATCATCTATAGAATCCACCATTCCTGACAAGTCTCATACTTGACTAAAAAGTACACTGAGGAAAGCAATTTTTCAATGTTGACTTTTCTACTTTCTCTATCTTATGATCATTATTCTGAATATCAGGGAGGTAAATGGAAGAAATGGATGTAAGAAATGGAACTTAAATCCACAGGACTTGGCAAGTGATATCAAAGATGAAGGAGAGGGCAGATATAGAAATAATATTGGAGTTTCACATATAAATGAAATGAGTAAATGTTAGTAGTATGGATAGAAATATGAAAGTTAAGAAAAGGAGAAAATTTTTGTTAGTCAATCTGAAGCCAAAGTGCCAAGGTGGAGTTAAACTAATTAAGTTGTTACAAATATGGAGCTGAAGATAGAAATGTAGCAACAAACACATGTACTGATGATGCAATAGAAGTAGCTAAGATCCACAAGGGAGAATGGAAGAAATGAAAAGAAGGAAAAATGAAGAAAAGAAAACAAGACTGAGAATGATAAAAAATGCTTACTTTAAGGAAATGGAAGGAGGATGAAAAACATTAACGGAAAAAGTGAAGTAGTTAGAAAGCCTCTTGAAAACACTAACTCTTTTCACAACTCAGGTCAAGTGCTATCTCCTTCAAAAGGTCTTTCCCAATGTCCCGGATTCTTACTCCTCGTCAACTCCTCCTCCCCCCTGTAATTCCAACACTGTGCTTTTATTTTTATATATTTGGCTTTATTTATCCATGATTATGTCATATCTGAAAAGTGTATAACCTTATAGAAGTCAGGAATTGATAAACTTTTATGTTTGTATCCCAAGAGTGTCAAGCTCTTAACAAATGCTTGTTGATTGATTAATTGGTTGATTGAAAGTTAAGAGAACCATGTCATAGAAAGTTAAGCAGAAGAGATAATTGAGGAGAGTTTGATCATCAGTGTCAGATTCTACAAAGATGTCAGTAGGTATGAGGACTCAGAAAAAGATTTTGGATTTTGGGGTTAAGAGTTCATTGGTAACTTTTGAGAGTGGTTTCAGGAGATCAGTGAAGTTGGAAACCAGATTGTAAAAGACTGAGGTGTAAGTAGTGAGAAACATGGAAGAAGGGATTATAGACTACCTTTTTTCAAGAACTTTTTCAATAAAAGGAAGGAAGGAGATGAAATGGTTAGCTTGGGGGGAGTAGAAGCTTTGTGGGAAGTTATTTTTGTTTGTTTGTTTGTTTTTAAGATAAGTACTGAGTATTTTTATAGTAGGTAGGAAGAAACCAGTGGTGAGAATAAGAATAATGATGCATGAAATAAATGCAATGATGAATGGAATAAGGTCTTAAAAGACTATAAATAGAAGTTGTAGGGGTAAGGTAGATAATCTTGCTAAGGAACAAGGACCCTTCTGGCACTGAGAAAAGAATATGGGATATGTGAAGACATGGAGAAGTTTCGTAATGTGGAATAGGACAATTGATAGAGGTTAAATTAGATAACCTCCATTTCAGACCATTAGGAAGAAAGTGTACCATCCTAGAGATACAATTCAGAAATTTCATTTTAGAATAAATTCTCATGATCATTTTGAATAAATTGATCTCATCAGCTTCTTTCATTTGTCTATTTCTCCTAGAAGTCAAAGACATGAGGGAAGAAAAAAAAACTCTAATAATAGATAACAATTTGGGGTTCCAGTTAGTTGGATTCTAGTTAATTGGGATTTTAGTGTAGTAGTGTAGTAAAATTGGTTTAAATCTTCTGCATTGTTTCCATGGTGAATACATAATGAGTCCTAATCCTGGGCAATGGATTAAGTATGGATGACAGTGTTGTATAAGCCTCATAAGCCTTTCAGTCACAGCTTTAAAGCCAACTCTGCTGAAATTTTCATCCTAACATTCATCCCTTTTCCCCCCAGGCATGGGACTTTCTTCATTGCTACATCAACTGATCATATGCCATATTATTTGAATGTAAAACTAATGACATCATCCACATCTCAATTCTTCTACGCATTCAAATGCATTTCGGGATCTAATTTCTTCCTTGTTTTAAAAAGTCTCTATGAAATTGACTTCCCAGTTTATAGACACTCACAAACACACATGTGTGCATATATGCATATATATGCACATATATGTATGTGTATACACACATATATATTTCATGTCATTGCTACTACTTCTTGGGTTTAAGAGCCTTTCCACTTTGTTCTTCTGCTCCTCCTCCTGTGGATATCAGAAATGGATCTCAAGATATGAACTGGCCAAAATCTTAAGGCTTTTATTTATATATGGGAAAGCTGAGTGTTATTTATTGATGGGAGAACACTGGTTTGGAATCAAAATTTAGTTTCAGATTCTGCTTCCAACACTTAGTTGACTGTATGACCTTAAGTAAATAACATCATCTTTCTATGTCTCAAGTTCTGCATCTTTCAATTGAAAGACTTGGACTGGATGAAGGGCTCTTAACTGGGAGTTTGTGAACTTGTTTTAAAAGTATTTTGGTAGGGGGCAGCTAAGTGGGGCAGTGAATAGGGCACTGGCCCTGGAGTCAGGAGGACCTCAGTTCAAATTTGTCCTCAGATACTTGGACACACTAGCTGTGTGATCTTGGGCAAGTCATTTAATCATTGCCCTGCCTTTCCCTCTCCAAAAGAAAGTATTTTGATAATTACATTTCAGGATGTGGGGTTTCCTTTGTAATCCTTTGCATTTTATTTCATGCATTGTAAAATGTTATTCTTAGAAATGGTACGGAGGTTTTACCACACTGCCAAAGAAGTCTGTGGCATCCAAAAATTTAAGAACCCATGAATGTGTGATCTCAGAATCCTTTGCTGCCTGTGATTGATTTTAAGGTTCATTATACCGAAAACAACAAAACTACTTTCAACCTTATTTATTATAGGCATCAATTTTTAAAAATTATTTTTGGACATTATTTTGAATTCTATGACTTTCTGAAGTATTTTGGGCTGAAGCGGCTACATCAGAAGCTAAGTAAAACAAGCATGCCTAAAGATGTTCTTAGTGGCAACGCAGGGGGAATCAGAGTGAGTAATACTATCAATAGGGCAGTGATTATATTAGAAAGATTGACTCCATTTCTTTAAAACTAGTTAAGGACCCAGAGGAGAAACATAATTTGACTTCAGAAAGCAAGACATTAGCAACAGAGAAAAACAGCTAAATAAATGTTCTTGCCAAGGACAGAATAGTCCAGCAACATAGGAGTTAAATTTTCTGTGTCTTTAATAAGAGATGAATTTAGAAGTTTTTTCTTTTCTGTATTTTTAGGCTCTCTTACTCCCTTTACATCATCTAAGTCTTTTTTTTTGTTGTTCAGGTCACATTATTAGGATGATTCTGTCTCCTGATCACTAAGATATAGTATTATTAGTACATGACTCCCACTGACAGCATAAGGTTGGAGACCATTGAATTTGTTCAGCTGCAACAAGCTTGCTAGAACATGCCTTGTGACAGAAATGGAGGGTTTCAAATTTTGTTTTTAAATATTAAACTTTTTAAAGCTCATATTCCCCCAAATCTCTCTGTGTGCCAAGGAACCAGAGAGTTACTCACTCTGTTATTTTCTGCCCCTCTCCATAGGGTAGACATTGGAATTTGAGGTTTATTCTTATGATTCCGTCATCCCTTTTTGTTTCACATCTCTGTGTACTACAGCCATTTCTTATCTATTCATTTTGCAGTAATAGAAGCAGCTTTAACAGTTGCAAGATTGCATATTTATATCAGAGTTCAGACTGTGAATTCATTCTTTTCCAGGGAAGCAGAAAGATCATGTAAAAATGGTGACCACATGTTGACAGAATGCATGATTTAACAAAACCAAAGGCAATCATTTCAAAGAAAAATGTTTTATTTTCTGCCAGCAGAGTATAATGGAGAGAAATTGGCTGGTATTATTTTAAAAAATTGCCCAAATCACTGTAGTTAGTGTAAAATTGTCTCGGGAACTATTTCCTGTAAGTTAACCAGACATATGATTGTATCCTTTCTATTTTGAATACTGAAGTTCACATTTCAACTGTCTTGTATGGAGCCTATCAGGTATAATAGCCCTTTGTGAGGGTACCTTCTTTTTTCTTTTAGTCTCCCCCATGTAAGCATCAATCCCACATAAACCAACCTCCGTATGGTTTTGGGTTTAGGCCTTTTAAAAATGTTTTAGTTATTTCTTATTACTGACAAATCAAGACCATAAGGAATCTCAAAATTGGCTATTTTAATATATACCTGCAATATATCCAATATATTCAAGTTAAGTAAACATAAATATTGTGTAGTCTATTAAAAAAAAAATCAACCTACATTTTTGTTGCAATGGGATTTCTGTTTCTATGTGTTTTCGATTTAAAATCTGGTTCACAGGGTTTGTCTTTATTAAACTTATAAAGTAATTTAAGAAATTATATACTGTGACATAGAGGGCCTTTTGCTACTATTCTTTGTAGACCTAGTAAATGTTATTAATGGAAAATCAGATTTGTGTCTCAATGAAAAGATCAATGTAACCTGATATCCCCAAAGACTGACATATAAATAGTATACACATTGTATGAATGCCCCAAAGGCAGGACTTATTTGGTAGAATATAGGCTTGTTTTGCTTGCCTCCCGGGGAAGAAATGGGGAGAGGCAAAAATGTGGAAATTGAAAAGAGGCAGATTTTCTGATGTAAGGGAAAATTTCCTAACAAATAGACCTGTGCAAAAAAGGGGAATTAGTTACCCCTGGAGGGAAAGAGGCCCTCATCAGTGATGTTGCTCAAATAAAGACTGATTGAAAGTTATAGTGGGGATCCTTGCTCTGCAGTTTGGTGGGCTGGACTCTCTGAACTTCCTTCCATCTCAGAAATTCTGTGAATCTGTAAATATCATTTCAGTATCCAGTAATGCTATAAGGGAACACACTATGTTGTGAACACAACATCAATGTCATTTTCTTAAGCAATTATTGTTAGGTCGCCTCTTAGACTTTGAGCCTGTTGTGAAGAACAACTCCACAATAATCTACTCATTATTGAAAACAGTACAAATGTGACTTTCCTCAGAACTGTAAAGATAGATGATAGCTGTGTCTATTCATTGCTAACCTTGAAAATGTTTGAATGATGAGGTTTTAAAATTGTTCAAAGTACAAAATTTTATACAAAGTAATAATTTGTTGATTGAATTATCCAGGTATTTCATATATAATAGGTTCAACCAAGGATGCTTATACAAGCAAAAGTATGCTGAAATTATTTGAAAATGAATGTTTTAGCATTAAATGTTAAGAACCATTCCTATTCCAAAATAAGGTTTCCATAGAAAATTTAACCAAATTTTTAATGTTATTATTATTATCATTAAATAGAATAGAGAAATGTATTTCAAGATTGACAAATAAGGACAAATAAACACATTGGCTATATCTTAAAACATACTTCTTTACCTATAGTCCACTGCTTCTTTGCAAAAAAGTGAGAGGGATTCAGCTCATTCAAGTCATCATTTTTATTGCACCGATAAAATTTTAATTACAGTTAATCAGCAAATAATTATTAAGGGCTTTCTGTATATCAAGCACTGTACTAAGCAGTGGGCATGTAAAGAAAGCCCAAAACAGGCCTTGCCCTCAAGGATCTTACATTTTAGAGGGGGAGAAAGCACATACATAATCAGTGCATATAACAAACATACTATGAGGTATATCAATATTTTTGTTTAATTTTATACTAATATTTTTCTCCTTGATTGTCAGCCTTTGATGAGGAATATTATTAGTTGACTAAGTTGAGAAAAAACATTTAGTCACCTAATTAACATAGTTTTCTGTAATGTATTTCTATTTTAAGATGCCATCAATGTTTTTATTCTAAGGAGTATCACATTTATTTCTAAGTTGGATATGAGTTAAATATTTAAAGCTTTTTAAATGATATATTACCATTATTAGGGAACTTGACCAATAGATGGAAAATAAACAGTGGAGAAGGCCCTAACAGTTGTTTCCTTTTTATTTTTCTGATCATTTGTGTACATTCTTCTCTGGCTTACATTCTCTGAAACATTTCATATAAGTTTTAATAGAGAATTTTCCATTGCTACCTGCATATACCCATTGCCTTGCCTCTCTAAATGAGACTTTGCCTTGACTGCTTGTCTCCCTTCCTTCCTGCTCCTCTATACAAACCTTACAAGGATTTATTAGGCCATTCCCTAGCTCTCACTTTCTTATATAAATCAATATTACTAAGGTACTTTGAGATCCAAAATGCCATACCAGTTGTGTACCCTAATAGCACTTAAATTGATGATTATAGAAAGCATTACAGAATTAAAGGCAAATAGAGCTTCTTTCCTTATCACCATATCAACCAGAATACATTCTCAAGAATTCACCAAATTATGGTTCTGCCATTAATTGACGTGAGGAATTTGAGTTTATTTGAACTATAAAGAATTAGTTTTTTTTTTTTCCTTCTTGCTGAATCTTTTCCACCTTCCTCTCCCTTCCCCAGCCAAATATTGGTAACTCAGTAACCATGAATCATTACGGAGGAAAAAAATATGTACCAAAAAAGCTTCTAAATGAAAGCTGTAATTTCGTATTGGATTTCTAGTGACATGAGCAAATCACTTGCTCTTTGCCCCTATGGATTTTATAATGTCATCAGAGCCTGTCAATAAAATTATAGCTTTAGAGTTGGGCATACACATTCCTTACATGCATTTCACATGTAGGGGTGAACAAATTGGTAGTGTGTCTGCCCTGGGATGCACTTTCGAAGGCGCTAGGTCTGTATTTTTTCCCCTCTTTTTCAATTGATAGCCACTGTAGAATCAATCCTGAAAGCTGCAGATGAAGAGCAGAGCCTGATTCTTACATAGGAATGTTTCTCTTGCGGCCCCTGCTGTGAGTGAAATTGACTAGAATTGTGCCATTCTGATCAATTTCATAAAGCAGCAGAAGCTGGGCATAGGCATCATGGCTGTTCCTTCAACCTCACCTGTCACCCTGCATCCCAGAGGAGATGGATATTGCCAAAGGAGAAGAGGAAAGTACAGCTGAAAGGAAAAGAGAAGGCACCAGTCTGTGAGTGCAATTGTGACAGATGCACAGAAATGCACCAAAAGGGAGATGAGAGGGAGATCACCCTACCAAGGACCAGAAGATGAGACAGTTTTGTGGGAAAGTATGAAAATAGTGTTTCAAAACCTTTTTGTTGAACTCCGTAAGTCCTCTTTAGGTAGCTATCTATATTCAGACATCCTGAACCTTTCAGAGATTGCACATTCCACCCTGGGTGATTTGTAGGCAATCAGACTCGGGTCTCTGTAGTATCTAATTTGATCTCTTTGCAGAGGTTCCTCAGTCCATGTTTAAAAAAAAAAAAAGCACAACAGTTTTCTGGTTACACATAAAAATCTCTTAATATGCACATAGCCTGATAAAGGTTTCTGAACATAGTGTGCATTTAATAGCTAATTGATTGACTGACTTACTGACAAATCTGAAGAAATTTCTCATATCCTTTCTAAGACAACCTGTAAACTTGTGATTAGTTAGGGACTGATTTTTCTGTAAATTATCCTTGCCTTTAGTTTTTCTTGGTCTTATTTTGCTGCTGCCTCTTCGTCATTCATTGTCTCATCGTTGGCCGTGTCTGTCAGAATGTAGGAAAGGAGAAGAGAAAAAGTCAAAACTCAAAGCAAGTTAGCCATATGGTTAGCAAGAGCCTGTATGCATTCAACTAAATCAATGTATTGAGATTATTTGAGCATTTAAATGGTGCTTTAAATTTTTTCTGTTATTCCTTTTTAGGGGGCAATTTAGTTGAATATATTTTTAATATTGTTGCTTGAGTTGCTTAATGCTTTTCACCATAATCATGACCAAGTTTGATGTTTTAGTCTATTTGGCGAGGCACCTGATATATTGAAGACATTCAAAAAATAGTGATGCTAATAGTAGTTATTAATCATTGTAGTTGCCCTAATGATGGTGAATTCTTGGATATATTTTGTTTCCATAATATTTTAAATCATTAATTCCCTCAGTAATACTTTACTTTCACTGTTGTAGAAAACACATTTTTATTTGTAATTTCAGTGTATAGGATGATACTCAAATGAACTGATTGTGATTTCAGTTGTGACTGGATGTCTGCAGCTCTGTGACAAGACGTGGTTGTGATTGCTGGAAAAAAAAAACAACAGTTCCATGGATGCTTCTCATTGTGTCCTCTGTGGACTATGGAATTAACACATTGGTTTCATTGAAATTTCTCCTCTGATAGCAGATCTGGAGCTAGGTGAAATTATAAAGGAGGAAAATATGTTTCCTGTCCTCAGTTTCCTGTTGCTCTTGTTTTTCCTCCCATCCCAGCTTGCCTCACCTTTCTCTCCCCCCAAGACATCTACTGCCCTCATGTCTAACCCTGCCACCAGTCTGAACCTGCTCACAGGAAAGGATGTAATAAATTTAGTTTATAGGGTATGAACGGTTGATAATGCTTAATGTATGACTCTGAGTGTATTCTAAAAGACAAAAAAGCTTTAAAGGAAAAGAGGAAGGTACAGCTGAAAAATGTATTAATTTGATAGCCTGGGTATTATTTGATAATTATTTAATTTCATAGTCTATGTATTAATTTTTTCCATCTGATACTTTTCTTTTTAAATTAATTAATTAATTGATTTGCTTTTAGTTTACAACATTTAGTTCCACAAACTTTTGAGTTCCGAATTTTCTTTCCCTCTCTCTCCTACACCCTCTCCTCTTATGGCGGCATGCAATCCAATATAGGTTCTACAAATACCCTCACACTGAACATTAGTCAAGTTGTAAAGAAGGATTATAACCCATGGAATGACCAACGAGAAAGAAGGAACTAAACAAAACAAAAAAGAGAGAGCGCAAGTAGTTTGTTTCAATCTGCATTCAGATTCTGTAAATTTTTCTCTGGATGTGGATAGCACTAACCAGCATGAGACTTTTGGAGTTGTCTTATAACCTTGCATTGCTGGAAGGAGCCCAGCCTATCAAAATTGGTCATCACAGATACACTGTGTCTGTAATTGTGTACAATGTTCTCCTGGTTCTACTCCTTTCATTCAGCCTCAGTTTATATAAGTCTCTCTAGGTTACTATGAAGTCCGTATGCTCCTCATTTCTTATGGCACAATAGTATTCCATTACATTCATATACCACAGCTTGTTTAGCCATTCCCTAGTTGACAGGCGTCCCCTTGATTTCCAATTCTTTGCCACCACAAAAAGAGCTGCTATAAATATTATTGTACATACAGATTCTTTTCCCACTTGTGTGATCTTTTTGGGATACAGTCCTAGAAGTGGTATTACCAGGTTGAAGGGTATGCACATTTTTATAGCCCTTTGGGTATAGTTCCAAATTGCTCTCCAGAATGGTTGGATCAGTCCACAACTCCATCAACAATGCATTAGTATTCCAATTTTCCCACATCTTCTCCAGAATTTATCATTTTCCTCTTTTGTCTTGTTATCCAGTCTGACCAATGAGATGTAGTATCTCAGAGTTGTTTTGGTTTGCATTCTCTAATCAATAGTGATTTCAAGCATTTTTTCATATGATTATAGATATTTTTTATTTCTTCCTGTGAAAACTGGCTGTTCATATTTTTTGACCCATTTATAAATTAGGGAATACCTTGTATTCTTATATATTTGACTCAGTTCTCTGCATATGTTACAAATGAGGCCTTTATCAGAGACACTAGTTATAAAAATTCTTTCTCAATTTTCCACTTCCCTCCTAATTTTGGCTACATTGGCTTTGTTTGTACAGACACTTTTCAATTTAATGTAACCAAAATTACCCATTTTGCATTTCACAATGCCCTCTATCTCTTGTTTGGTCATACATTCTTCCCTTTTCCATAAACCTGACAAGTAAACTATTCCTTGCTCTCTCAGATTGCTTACAGTATCAGCCTTTATATGTAGATTGTGAACCCACTTAGACTTTATTTTGTTATATGGTATAAGATATTGGACTATGCTCAGTTTTTGCCATACTATTTTCCAAGCTGTAGATTACTATAGTCATTGACTATTGTGTCTTGTATAGCTAAGGTATTACACTAATCTACTCCTCGATTCCTCAGTCAGTACCAAGTAGTTTTGATGACTGTTGCTTTATAATCCAGTTTAAAAACTTCTATGGCTAGGCAACCTTCTCTAGCATTTCTTTTCATTAATTCCTTTGATATTCTGGATCCTTTGTTCTTCTAGATGAATTTTGTTACTAATTTTTTCTAGCTCTATCAAATAATTTTTGGTAAATTTATTGGTATGGCACTAAATAGGTAAATTAATTTAGGTAAAATTGTCGTTTTTATGATATTAGCTTGACCTAACCATGAGCAAATGATGTTTTTCCAATTATTTAGATCTGACTTTATTTGTGTAAGAAGTGTTCTGTAATTGTGTTCATATAGTTCCTGGGTTTGTTTTGGCATGTAGACTCCCAAATATTTTATATTGTCTATAGTAACTTTAAATGGAATTTCTCTTTCTATTTCTTGGTGTTAGGCTTTGTTAGAAATATATAGAATTGCCAAGGATTTATGTGGGTTTATTTTATATCCTGCAATTTTCCTAAATTTATTTATTATCTCAAGTAGTTTTTTATTGATTCTCTAGGATTCTCTAAGTATATCATCATATCATCTGCAAAGACAAATAGCTTAGTCTCTTCTTTGCCTAATCTAATTCCTTTGATTTCTTTTCCTTCTTTTATTGCTATAGCTAACATTTCTAGTACCAAATTGAATAACAGGGATATCCTTGTTTCTCTCCCGATCTTATTAGAAATGCTTCTAGCTTATCCCAATAATATTTGCTGATGGTTTTAGATGGATGCTACTTATTATTTTAAGGAAAACTCCATTTATTCTGACACTTTCTAGGGTTTTTAATAGCAATGGATGTTATATTTTGTCAAATGTTTTTCTGCATCTATTTCTCCTATTTTTGTTGTTGATATGATCAGTTATACTTACAATTCTGCTAATACTGAACCTGCCTCGCATTCCTGGAATAAATCATACCTGATCAGAGTGTATTATTCTCATAATAAGTTATTGTAATCTTTTTGGTGATATTTTATTTGAAGTTTTTGCATCTGTATTTATTAGGGAGATTGGTCTATAATTTTCTTTCACTGTTTTGGCTCTTCCCAATTTAGGTATCCGTACCATATTTATATCATAAAAAGAATTTGGTAGGATTCCTTCTTCTCCAATTTTCCCAAATAGTCTATAAAGTATTGGAATTAATTATTCTTTAAATGTTTGATAGAAATTGCTTGTAAATTCATCTAGCCCTGGATATTTAGGCTAGGTATTATTAAGACACAAGGAAAGGTGTTTTTCTTGGTTTGGGGGATGTGTTTCAGGAGCATTGGAGGGCTTCAAAGTCATATCAAAAAAGCGACAAAATACCATAATGTTGCCTTTTCTGATAACTTTCCACATATTTCTTCTAAATCCTAATCCCTGGTATAGAGAAGCAAAGTTCATGGTTAGGATATCAGCGTTTGAAGGGACCTTGGAAATTATTTTGTTTAAACCATCTTCTTGTTGAACACAGTCCTTTCCCCCTGTGTTCATTTCCTCATTTAGTCAAACATGTAATATGCTCATTCAGTCTTTTCAAAGAGAAATAATAATTCATAGAGTGTCTGTGGAAATAGATGGTTGTTACACAGTTGAAGTCTGAAGATGCTAATGTTGCACACCTCCAGGACTTTTCAGCTTGTATATGTCTTTAAAAGTGGTCTTGGGGTCAAGGTGGTTGTAAACCTTATCCAGAAAACATTTTACATTTAACATGAACACAAAGTTTCTTGGTTGTTCTTTTGTCTTGCCTTCTAAACTCTGCCCTTACCAAAAAGGTGTTGGAGCAGCTCTGCCATTTTTACAAGAAGTAAAATGAAGGAGTTGCTGAACTCTCTCAATATCATAAATCAAAGAACCAGCTTGGGAGATTTTAAGGGGCATTGTGTGGAGCAGCAAAACCATGCAGTCTATGCAGGAGGGGAGGGAGGTAGGTTGTAAAGGGTGATGCAGAGAGATTAAAGTATTAAAGTTGTACATATGTAGCTATAGCAAGTCAGTGAGCATGCTTGGAAGCACGGGTAATGAATTTTTATTATGACAAACTGTAGAGAGTACTCCGTGGCTCCCTATCACCTCTGAAATTAAAAGCAGACTTCTCTGGCATTTAAAGTCCTTCACATTGTTACTCTAACCTTTATTTCTGGACTCATTTCAACGTTACTCTTTTTCATGCATTCTGCTTTGTAGAAAAAGTGACCTATTTGACTTTCCCACACTTTGCATTGTATCTCTTGCCTCCATGCTGCCCCCTATGCCAGAAATTCTCCTGTTCCTCTTGTAATCTATGCATTTCCTTTAAGGCTTGTATCACAAGACCTTTTCTGATCTTCTTGTTTGTTAGGACTTCCTCCTGACCCCATTTCTTTATGTTTACTTTCTAGGTGGGATCTTTCCCAATCCCCCTAGCTGTTAAAGCTCTGACCCCAGAATCTTTCCCTCCAAAACCACCTTGTATCTACTCTCTCTCTCTCTATATATATATACATATGGGTATGAATATGTACATCTAAATATGCACATATGTGCATACACTTTTTATTTCTCTTTGAAAAACATAGGCAACTTGAGGTAAAGAATTGTACTACTTCTTTTCATCTCCAGAACTTAGCACAGTATCAGCACACAATAAACACTTCATAAATTCTTGCTTAATATTATGTTTTTAAATTTTTTTATTTAATATATCTTTAAGGGCAGCTAGGTGGTGCAGTGAACAGAGCACCACCCCTGGAGTCAGGAGAACCTGAGTTCAAATCCAGCCTCAGACACTTAACACAAAAACTAGCCATGTGACCTTGGGCAAGTCACTTAACCCCAATTGCCCTCCAAAAAGCAAAAAAAAAAAAAAAATTAATATATCTTTGCATATGTTGCTTCCCCATTAGACAGTTAGCTCCTTAATGATATCTTTTAAAAAATTTCTTCTTTATTTCCACCACCAAATATAGCTCCTGGCACATAGTAGGTGCTTAATAACTCTTGTTGAACTACACTGAAATAAATTCAATTGAGCATAATTATGTGAAAAATTCACATATTTAAACTGAACCTCTAATTTAGGTGGTAGCTAAGATGTTCATCAAATAAACTGATTATTTTCTTTTGCCAAGTGGATATTTCTTGCATTTTGTAGATGTGAGTGTATTATTAATTTTTGTTTGTTTGTTTTTTGGGGGTGGTGGTAGTAAGGGAGCCAGTAGGTTGTTAGGATCTCCAGCTTCTATTGCTCCCTTTCAATTTATTAGCCAATTATCTTATCAGGTTGCAGGTATGTTTTCCTCTGCACTTGTGATCTCACTCTAATCTGTCATATTAGTATTCCATTATCAGTCACAATTTAGGCTCATGTTAATGTTACAGTTAAGACATTAATTTCCTCAAATTCAGGAAATCCAGTTACCACAGCAACTTATTTTTTGCCCCTTGGCATATGTTTATTATTACAAGATATGGTCTGTCCATTTCCCATGGTGGTCTCTGTATATGTACTAAATAGTGTTATTATAAAGCAATAAGGCTGTTAAAAAATAAACACACCAGACTTAAACATCAAAAAAAACGATGTTTTTCAGAGCAAGTATGTACATCAGAAGACTGTATGTATCCATTTCTTTCAATACTGCTGTCATTCATCAAAGGAAGAACTTGAGAATTTCTTTTTTGGCACTGCTTTCAGGGCTAGTGAATGAACCACTTAGGAAATTGCCTTATTAATTTTCATCACACCTTCCTTTTGACCAAAAGTGTATTACGTGATTTGATTACCTTTCTCATTCACCAAGATTTACTCTGAATGAATTCTGGATGTCAAAAATAAGAACAAAAACAAAACAAAGCACACGTGCACACTCGCGTGCGCGCGGACACACACACACACACACACACAAACAGAAAACAAAGCAAGGAACTAGATGTGATTTTATTAGAACAGAGAACTTCCAGATTAGGAAGTTTCCAGTGCCAATACAAATCAGTCATTTCTCTGTAATCTATAATCTAGAGAGTTACCTATGTCACAGAGACATGAATTTACTTGTCCAGAGTCAAACAGCCAGTATGAGGCAGAGGCAGGATTTGGTCCTAGATCTTTATGACCCGTGACCATTTCTCCATCTTCAATACTACCAAAAACCGAATCAAACAAAAAATTGACCTTGAAAGAGTAATGCTTTGCCACTTCTTAAAATTTAGGTTTTTTTTTTTTGCTTTTGACCAACAGCAACAAATTTGTAATAAGTGTGTAGATTCTCAGGGTGACTGTTTTGAGGATGAAAACAACGTATTTGACTTTGTAAGTTCTGGGATATTTGTACATTTTTTAAAAGTTTCCTTACTTTATATTCAACCTTTCCTGGTGAGTTGTGCTTAATTTGTATGATTTCTCAGTAGTTCTCAGGTTATAGTGGCAAGGCCCTGAGCAAATGACTCCATTGTTTTATTACCTGGTGGGTATGTTCAGGACAGAGTAACAGGAGCAACCTAATACCTCCTGCATGACACAGTAGTACATTAGCAGGATTGTAAGTCTTCCCAAATGAAGTCTTTCTGTATCCATTGCAACGATAATCTCTGGAACAGAAAAACAACATACCTATCCCACCCACACAATTTCACGTATTATCCATTCAAGCCCAAATTGTTGGAAGTGGAAAGTGCTGGAGTCAGCTTAAAATTTCACAAGATCAAGGTTATCTTGACCATAAGAGGTCAGAGAATTTGAAGGCCTGGAAAATGCATGAAGAAATCAGCTAGCGTATCCTCCTACTTCCCCAACAAGCATTTATGGAGTTACAAAACACCTTGCTGGATATGAAAAGGAATGAAAAGGAAATGAAGGCATGTTCCTTTGACCTTCTGGGACTGACAGTCTAGTTGGAGGAGCTGTGAACTGAGATGGGGCTGCAACATATGAGTTAATCTCCATACTCAATGTGGTAGTTAAATATCTTCCAGAAACAAGTTTTACAACCTGTAATACTTTGTCAATTGATGACATCATGTCAGTAGATGGTATCCTTTGGTGGACTCACTATAAAGTAGTAAAGCACTTTATTTGCTACCTTATGACCTTGATTCTTCAAAGCTGTCTTGTTTGAATATGCATAGGTATTAAAATGAAAATGCGTGGAATAGCATATTTTCAGCAGTAGCCCTATTGATGGGGAAGGGGGAGCATGGAAAGAAATAATAGATTTATTTAATTGGAAGAGGTCAGCAAGATCAATCCCCTTTCCTTATACCACATTCTATAGATGAAGAAACTGAAGCTGATACAGAAGAAATGACCGATAGGAGGTCACCCAGTCACTGGCAGAACTGGGATTTGAAGCTAGGGGTTTGGTTGAAAGGCCACTACTCCTACTATGGCATGATGTGAGATAAATACTCTGCTCTCATCAACTAAGACCTAACAGTTTTATACTTTAGTGGAAACACTGGAAAGATGCATTTTTCTTAATTATAAAAAACCCTAAAATATATGTAAACATTAGTGGTGTCCCTGAATTGTCCATTTGGTTTTAAGAAAAATGGTGAATACTGCATTCTCAAACCACTATTTTCACATGCCTGTAACTTTCATTTTTCATACTTAAAGCTCTCCAAACTTGTCAAAGCATGCTTTCCACTTTCCAAGTGCATCATGTCAAGCTTGACAGCTTTCAAAAGCTTTTTTTAAAACTTAGTTGTGCTTTTTAGAAAGTGCTTGAAATCACACTGAAAGGAAAATAAAGACAACATTTCTCCTAGAAAAATTCAAGGTGGCCTAATGAACTTGTATCGGAAAGTAGTTTGCATTTAGAAATAGAACAATTACAACCTAAAGGAAAATTTAGGAGATGAGTATGAGTCAGAACATAGGGATTTTTATAGGAAATGTCACCTGGGAATTGATAATGCCCATGTCGCAGTGCATTATATTACAGAATGCATGTGCACGTAAAATGTGCATGATTTTAAATTGAGTAAAACTCTATTAACAAACTGTCTTTGAATTTTAGTGAGAAAGCATCAATAGAATCATCATTTTGGGTTCTATGCCCACTAATTTTAAAGTAACAAGGCACTTTATATTGTAACCTTTTGCAAACATTTACACCTTGATTTTCTTGAATAATGAAAAATGAATAAATGACATGTGATTTCATATTTAATATAAAAAACATGCGTTAAGCACCTCATGGTCAGATTGAGCATCAGCATGCTATAATGGATAAAGGGTTAACCTTGGTATCAAAAAGAGATGAGTTCAGGTTCTTCCTCGGAAAGTACTAATCACTTAACCAACTAGCACATCAGGTAATTCTTTAAGACTGTAAGTTAACAACTAGGTGACTGATCTGAATCTTTATAGGGTGTTTCCACATAGGAAATGAAATTCTAAGTCTTGGCTCCCTCCTGCTCTCCAAAATAGGAAAAGATACTGTGCTAGTCACTAAGAGAAATATGACTATGAGTAATGTAGCATCCCCAAACTTGAGCTTGAATTCCAGCAAGAAGGATAAAAATGTATCCATAGTTCTACAGAGTAAAGGGGCAGCTAAATGGTGTAGTGGATAGAGCTCTGGGCCTGGAGTCAGGAGAGTTCAACTCTGGCCTCAGATACTTAGCTGTGTGACCCTGGGCAAGTCATTTAATCCTGTTTGCCTGTTTCTTCATCTATAAAATGAGCTACAAAAGGAAATCTCAAACCACTCTATAAATTTCACCAAAAAAATAGATCATGAAGAGTTGGACAAGATTGAAAATGGCTAAAAGAAAAAAAATACACAATAAATTAAGATAAGTACGTGAGAGGTACAAAATAACATCCTAAGAGATCTGAATAGGTAGAACAATGACATTTTAGTGAAAAAAAAATGACATTGGACCTGAAATTTAAAGGATGGCTAAGATTTCAGTATTCACAGATATAAAAAACATGAGGAGGAAGGTATTTGAGACATCTCAAAAATCATCAACTTTCTCTACAAAGCCTTCACTTTGGGTATCTTCATCTCTTTCCCTTTCTCTCTCTTAATTCCCTGCCTTTTCAGGTTCCTTCCAACGTTAGAATATAAGGTCCACGAAGGCAGATATATCTTTCTTTCTGCTTCTCATTGTATTCCCAACTCTTAGTGTAGACCTGGCACATAGTAAGGTTTTGAGAGATGATTTTTCAATTGTTGGATTGTCAACATGCAGAATAACATGAACAAAGGCACAGGAAAATGGTAGAGTGATACACACGAATATGTGCTTATGTATCGATAGAGCTTTCTTTATATCTCTGTCCTTTCACTCTATATCTCTCAACTCCCAGTAATGGATAACAGACTGCATCGTTGGTCCTCTAAAATGATGAATGATAATTGTATTGATGACGGTTCTTACATCTTTCAGAGTTGTTTTTAAGTGTTGCTACTTATTTCATTTTTCAAAAGTCTTCAAAATTATTCATTTTAATAATGATGATGTCGTAATATGTTGTTCTTTTGGTTCTGCTTGTTTTGCTTTGAACACAGTTCATATAAATCTTTCCAGGATTTTTGAAGCCATTTGTTTTCTTTTTTCTATTACTGGGAGTCCTTCTCCCACTCATGTTCAAAACCAGTGATTATCCTCAGGCTTCTATGTCTCCTTTACATTCAAGGTTCTTGCAATTTGTCATAAACCTAGCTTTATCTCAGAATATTATTTTTTTTCATGTACATTATGCTCTAGAAAAATTGGACTACTTATCACAAATCACTCCACTTTCCTGTGTCTTTGGTTATGTTATTCCCTGTGTCAATATGCTAAGCAGTAAACATTTATTAAGCTATGCCTGCCCCCAAAGAGCTTATATTTTAATTTTGGAGGATGACAAATGAAAGTAAGCTGAAAGTTGGGATGATTGAGCAGAGAGAAGAGGAAAGAGATAATGGTACATTGCATGGTAACTTTCTGAGAAAATTGGCAGTTATTAAGAAGCTTCATATAACACCTATTCTGTTGTTTATGTATCTGATTGTCAAAGTCTTATTTAAATTTCATTCCATTTTCTCCACAAAAGTCTCCTTGATCTCCCCAGGTACAAGAGCCTCCCTCTCGTGTTTACATCTATGTATATATGTAATAGAGAGCCATTGAGGAAATGTTTTGCTTGATTATTCATATTTGTTATAAGATTTCCATTTCTATTTTTTTCCAATGGGATGAAGGGAGAGAAAATGTTTTTGTTGCTCAGTCATTTAAGTTATGTCTGACTCTGAGACCCCATTTGGGATTTTCTTAGCAAAGATATTGGAGTGGTCTACCATTTCCTTCTTCAGCTCACTTTACAGGTGAGGAAACTGAGGCAAACATGATCAAGTGACTCGCTCAAGGTCACACAGCTAGCACATGCCTGCGGCTGCATTTGAATTCTGGTTTTCCTTACTCTGGGCCCAGCATTCTATCCACTGCACCACCTGGATAATCGATTTCCACTGTTTTGTTTCATTTTTTTAATAGACAAGCAGGGTGTTACATATTGCTGCCTGCATTTTCAAATGAGGTCATCATATTATTAGATTTACTTAGTTGTTTTTCTTATTATAAGAAATCTCTCATGCAATGGGAGTGATCTACAAACGTTTATAATAAAAAAACAAACATCAGTAAAATTTTAAAAACAAAAACCAATTTCTCCCCACCTCACAAAATACCCTCCAAAATGGATCAAGAAAAGCATAGAACCATAGTTTTTGAGTTGGGAATGAGGACCTTATAGTCGTCTTCTAGTCCAACTCTTTCAATTTCCAGATTGAAAACTGAGACCTTGGCAATCAAGAGACTTGCTCAAAGTCAATGAGAGGATGAATGACAGAGCCCCATTCCTAGTCATACCTTCTGATTCCAAATCCTACTGCCATGTTGCATATTACGAGGAATGGATTTAAAAAAAAATGTAGTGGAAGCAGAATGATTTAGCATAATTAGACCTAACCTTGGAGTCACAGTATCTGAGTTCTGTCACTTATGAGCTATGTGACCTTGGGCAAATTATGTAACACTTCTGGGCCTCAGTTTCTTCATCTTTAAAGTGAATAGGTAGACCAGACACCTCTAATTTCACTTGTAGCTCTCTAATTAAGTTTCTGTGATACTCATGTGATCCAAAGTGTTTGATTCATAATGGTTTTTTTTTTGGACCTATTGTGTTGGAGAATACGTGGGAAAGGTGGGGATTTGAAAATGTGGGTTTGGAGCTCAGAAAATAAATTAGGACTGGAGTCATCATAATAAATTAGATGGAGATCATCAAGAAAAAAAGTTTTCAGATGAAACCATAGTGTGGGGGAGGTTGCTAAATGAGTGTATAAAGCAAAGATGATAGGAGATAGTCTTGGCGAATGCTTAGCAAAAGTAAGAAGAGGGGGACTAGGTGGTGCAGTAAATAGACCACTGACCCTGGAGTCAGGAGGACCTGAGTTCAAATCCAGCCTCAGACACTTAACACTTAGACCTCAGGCAAGTCACTTAACCTTAATTGCCCTGCTCTCCCCCCTCCGAAAAGCAAAAAAAAAAAAAAATAAGAAGAGAAACTGGACATAGAGAGGTAAGTGAGATAGGAGGGAGTCAGATTTGGAGGTTATATTCAGAAGAAGGTGGTGGGTAACAATGCCATGTGCTTCAGAGAGGTCAAGAAGAATGAGGACTGAGAAAAGGTTGTTGAAATAAGAGGATGTTGGTGACCTTAGAAAGATAGCACAGGTAGAAGTCATATGAAATATTCTTAGAAGCAATGGAGTTATGAGGAAGTTGGGACAGTGAACAAACAGTCCTTTCAAGAAGTTGGACTGGTTAAGGGAAAAAAAGAGATAGGAAAAGAATTTGAGTTTATAGCAAGATTAAATAAAGGAAGAACTTTAAAAAATAGAGTATTATAGTTCTGGGTAGGGAAGGAAAAGGTAGAGATTGCACATAAAAAGAGACATTATTAATGGAACAAGGTCTTAGAGGGGATAGGACAGAATAGAAGCAAGGGTACAGGTAATGGATTCAGGCCTTGATGAGGGGGAGACTGGAGGCCAGGAATGAAAGTGAAGACATGGAGAATTTCTGAGATGTGTGAGAAAGGGGTTGAGGGAGCTTAGTTTTCCTGGCCCTGATCTTCTTAGTGTAGTGAGAGGTAAAGTCATGGGCTGATAGAGAACCGGGGGGGATGTGCATGAAGTGTGTGTGTGTGTGTGTGTGTGTGTGTGTGTGTGTGTGTGTGTGTGTGTGTGTGTGTGTGTGTGTGTGTGTGTGTGTGTGTCCTTAAGCTCCTGAAACTAGAGATGGCATGTATCAGGGCACTTTTTGCGGACCATATGGAGAAAACTCAGTCTGCTTAGAGACAACACACCCCAAGATGGGAGGAAGGGGCCCTGTTAAATTTTTTTTAAATGGGGAAAATTCTCTAGACTAACTTTTAGGTAATGGATAGAAAGTTCCTCAGTTATTTAGTGTTCGCCTTAGCTTTCCATTTCAAGTAGAGATGTTTTGACTCTCAAATATTTAGCAATAGATTTTCCTCTTAGTGCGTACTTATGACTTATGCTATTTTCAATGATAGTTAACACCCACGTGCTTACCAGAATGGGAAACTGCCCCCACCTTGGGCAAAAACTGGTAATCTTGAATTTCTTTCTAAATCTCAGCCCTGAAGAGAGCAGTGCATAGAATTGCCGCTCATTTACTAGATTAGCTCCTCCAATTTCCTTTTAATTGGAGCCCATAACCCAGCTTCTCGAAACTTCTGGGAGATGAACAATACAAATTAAGATCTGGATGCTTTCCAGGATGGGCTGGGCTCAAAGAACATTTTTCCCCCTAACTCACACAGTTGTGGCTACTCACAAATAGCGTGCTGTGTCCTAATGAGTCTGCATTTGGCTCTGCAGCTTAGCATTTGCAAACGCTGTTGCTGAGAGGGTAAGAGAAGTGTTTATCCAGCCTCTGGTTTGAACCCATAGGTGCAAAACCCAGGAAGCCTCTTGGAGACACAACATCCACGTTCCCAAAGAGTTTGAATTCTAAGCCAGTGGCACAAAAACCTTTAAGTACAATATCTTACATTTGTTCAGAACATTTATTTCTAACCAAGATTTCTTTTTTTTTTAATGTAAAAGACTTCAATTTATGTTTAAGAACAAGTAAAGTATAGCAGCTTGACAGCCGTTCACACTAAATTCTGTGCATTAAACCAACAGCACTCTTTTCCACAAACATCCATTGTTAGGACAATGCTCTCAGACAGAATTTATGAGAAATGGAATTATGTTACCAAGGAGATAGCATTTACTATAATGAAGAGTAGATCCTAGAAAATGGCCCCTTTTACAGCAGCTCCGAGCCGAGCCACAAAAGCAATTGATTGGTCTTGGCATTTAGTCTTATATCAGCTGTGTCATCCATAGCTTCAGGAGTGAGAACACTAATCTAAAGTGACATTTCTGTTCTGGCGGGCTTTTCTGCCCTGATGAAAGCAATTACTTCATTCCTAAATGATAATTTGCAGGAGTTTCAACCACTTTAATTGATAATTTTTTGTTCTGAGAAGTTCAATTGTGAAGTGATTAGCTGATTTGGTAAATAGAAATTTAAGGTGTGAAATATACAAGTTGCTCGAAGGTAAAGTGCTGTTTATTGGGTACAGCAAAATTGCTTGATAAAGCCGCAGTTTCTCCATTATCATGAATTTGCCAGTTGCATACTTTAAAGTTGTGGAGGAAAAAATAAAAACAAAACACTGATTCAGGGTGAGAATTCTGGCAGAAGGCAGAAGGGACGATTAATAGTTTGGGTCTTACAAAGGCCCAGGTAATCGTTATTTGAATCAAGGTGAACATTAGTTGAAAAGGATTGTGAAGCAGTGAAATTAGTCATACTGAAAAAAATGTGGCAGCTTCCTATTATTACTATTCTAATGACTCATTCTAGAAGTAAATCCTGTTACTTAAGGTGTTCAAATAAAAATGCTCATTGGTTAAAAGACAATTAATTTAATGATGGAGTTCAAACGTACACAAAGCATTTTCTGACAAGGAGACAAAGCACTTAGTTGAATGGTTTTAATTACTTTCTGATCTGTTCTACAAAAAGTCAAATGTGAGTCATGACCATCCTATTAGAATCCGTACCTTAGTGTGTACCTTACTTGAAATTAGCAAGGATACCCCGCTATTAAGGTTAATAACCAAAACATTAAGGACTGAGAAGATCAGTTTGGCTACCTTAGAATTTTTTTTGGAGGGGTGGCAACAAATTTCATGATATTTTCTTACGTGGGGAAAAATAATGGTCATTTCACATGTTAAATGAGAAAAATAAAGCAAGAATGAAGGTCAAACTGATTTAGCACATCCAATAGTCTTTGTCAGCCAAGCTTAATATATCCTGAGTTTGTGGAACAAATGAAATTTTGCTGCTATGTTACACTTTGCTTCCAAACAACCATTACAACTGGTTTTATATATTGTGTGAGCATCAGACCATCAAACAGTGCATCTTTACTGACGTCTTGCCGCAGTGATGATCTACAGCAGCAATCTGCCATTTATATAAGGGCAAAATGTGCATCTATATTTAGTTGTGAAATTGGCCTATTATACTCTTGATGTTTACAGAGGCTAACATAAATTAATGATGACAGCTATGAGCAGTGCATTAGTTAAGCAGGAGAGTTCTTACCTTGAACTTGAAGGTTTGTTCTCGTTTTAACTTCTAGCACAGACTGTGCAGCTTTCCTCACACATTATAGAAAAGGTTTTGAAATCATTACTATTTTTTTCTTTCATGGAGAGCATTAAAGGGCTTCAATTTGTAGGCTATACTGTGTGTGATCCTTCCAGAGAGAGTTTTACATGCATTTTCTTGCTAGCTTTCTGATGTTTATAATTGGGCAAATAAAGGCCCCTCGATGTATTTTACCCCCACTGCAGAAGAGCTGCTTTGATTAACTTTGAACTTTGGGTGGTGTCAATGTGTGGTGGTCTATTGTATTGAAGGTAATGAGGGAAAGGTAAATGTTGCTCTGTGGAATCTTTATTGTACTATCCCTGGAAGACTCCTCATGCAGCTCATGTCAGGGCAAACATAGGTACTGTAGTAACTATAGATCTCACGGTTAACTATAACCAGAGATCTGACAAGTATGCAGGTGTTCAAAGGTTCATGAGTTAAAATGCTGAAGCCTTTGATGAATTTTTGATGGCTGCATTTTTAATACAGGTCGACCTTCTTCCTTTGAGGCTGGATGCCAGATTAATTGATAAATAGTGGAAGTCTGTAGTGCTGGCTTCTCCTAAGCAAAACAAGTATGAAAATCCATAAAATCTTACCTGTCTGGATCCTTAGAAGTACTTTTTTAAAAAAAGTAAAATTTAAAGAGGCAATTGGCCCTACTCTTCCTTCTCCCCATTTCAGGAAGCAAACATAACCTATTTTTGTCTGCTACAAAGATTAGTCTTCACCACTGTTATGATCTCCTAACAGAGAGACAGTGTGGTGTAATGAATAGAAGGCTAACCTTGGAATTAAGAAAACCTGGGCTCATAAACACATCCATCCTTTGACACATATTGCATGCATGACTCCTTGTTTAAGTTACTTAACTTCTCAGTACCCTGGATAGCCTTTCAAGGTCATCTATTGCAAAGAAGTTGCCAATCAGTATTGGTGCAGAGAGTTTCTATGCTGATGAAATCAAAGGTTTTAACTCATCCCATGATCAAATAGTAATTTCAAAGTTTATAACTCTAAACAAAATCAGCTTTGGGTCAAGAGTTATCCTGAGTGTGGAGGATTTAGTAGATAACACCGTGAACAAATGAGTTAAAGCAGCAGTTCTCAACTTGTGGGTTATGTTCGATTTGTAACAATGAAAATACATCCTGCATATCAGATATTTACATTACGATTCATAACAGTAGCAAAATTACAGTTATGAGGTAGCAACGAAAATAATTTTATGGTTGGGGGTCACCACAACATGAGGAACTGTATTAAAGGGTTGTGGCATTAGGAAGGTTGAGAACCACTGAGTTAAAGAGAAATAAAAAGTAAGGATACTTTTGTACTTTTATAAAAGCTATGATTTATTCTTGTGAATGATTCCTTTGCCAGTACTGATCAAAGCTCCAGCCATGTTTCATTAATTGCTCTGGCTGAACAATTCATCATGCAGGGGCCAGAAAACAGAGGTTGCACTTTTGCACAATTAAGTTAGTCCTCAGAAGACAAATACACATACATCCCAATGCCAGGCCCATGCTAGAAACCTTTCTAGATCAGTTAGAGCTTCCTTCCAGATCTTACACCATTCTGCCACATCCTTTAGGATTATGCCCATGCCATAATGGTGACTTACAGTAAGACTTTGGCTGAGGTTAAAATAAACAACTAGGATATGAAGAAAAATTGGAAAGAGTTTTTGGGATTGGGTGGGACAGAAGGTCAAATGATCTTTACTCTGTTGATGTTGGTGCTGCTGTTCTTACTCTTCTTCTAAAGGAGCTCTAGATGTATTATCTTCATAATCCTCACAACCTTTTCTTGAAGGCAAAGAGCAAAAATGATCAATTTTCAGACTTTCTGTAGATTTGTTCTGTCTCCACCAAGGGAATATTCACCACATTTTAAAAAGTAAAATGTTTTACCAAAACTTTCAGGATAGCTTCTTGTAAAAGCTCTGATTTCCAAAACATTAAAAAATATATCCTTTTTTCATTATCCTATGATTACTTGATATGCCATCTGCCACATTAATCATCCCGGGGTGGGAGGTGATTTCATTTTCTTGATGTTTTGATGGTCTTTCTGTCTTAATGATTTTTGTTAATATTTTTTATTCCTTTACAAAATACTTTATTTTAAATTCATCGGGTCATAGATTTAGAGCTAGAAAGGATCTTCGGAGTCATTGAATCTAGGCCCTTCATTTTTGCATATGAAGAAACTTAGACGTGGGGAATTAAGTCACTTGCTAAGGATCAAACAACTAGTCTATGAGGTAGAATTTGAGCCCAAGTCTTTCTCCCCATAAGTCCAGCACCCTACCCAATAGACCATGCCCACTCAGTATGTATATACTTCTCTTGTGACTATGCATAGTGGTAAAGTGGTCATAAACAATATGTCCTTTAGCACTTCAACAAAGATCAATGATCTCTCCATGGTGCTGGATTTGGATTCCTTCCCTCTATCCCTACCCCTAATAGTCTCCACATGTTTGATGACTGTCTAATTATATGATGAAAGTTTGGAAGGACATTGAAAGATCATCTAACACATTCCCCTTATTGCAAACAGCTCTCTATCTAATTTCTGAATTATGAGAATATTTTTCCATTTTTATATCTCACCAGAGAAAATTTTTCAGTCTTCCATAGTGACATGACCTAGTCTAGCAAACACAAAAATTCCATTTTATATCAAACAAAAATCTGCCATTCTTCAGTTGAATAAAAAAAAAAATCTTTTTTTCATTTAGTAGAAATAGAAAATGACTAGTTACTGTATTCAGACTATGACCCTTTTATTTTACCTTATTCAATGCAATGTCACACGTAAGAACATTAGTTTTAAAGTATACAATTACTTTTACTACAGCATGCAGAAGTCTTGAAGGTAAAACTACTTGCAGATTGATTTAATTAAAATATGGGTCACAGGTTCAAATTACTCTATTAGTTTGGAATAAACTTGAAACATTATCATCTTCCCAACTTTCTCTTACAACACCCTTCCAGTGAGCTGGCTTTTTTCCTGTGTGGGCCCTTGATATAACCTTTTTTTTTCTGGCTGGTTTATCTCATGTCTGTCACTAGCCCAAGCTAAACTTTATTTTTGTGATTACTTATTTTCTGGAGCAGAAGGGTCCTTTTTGCTGGAGTCCCCAGATTCATCCTCTGCCTTCACCTAGAATCTCCTATCTTTATAGCCACCTTGATTCTCTGATGTTCTCTGGACTCTACCTACAGAAATTTCTTTAACTATCCCCACCTTTATTCTCATCCCATGACACTTTTCTCATTTCCCTTGAATTCCCTTCAAATTACAATCAGAAATGTCACCCTTTGTAGGAAACTTCCTTAAATATCGAGTGACTTTAAGGGGGAAAAGATGTTATATTCTACATTTTGGATAATTTGGGGGCATTTTGCTTTGTATTTCAATACAATAATTTCAGTATAATCATATGTAAGATTTTGAGGTAGCTATTTTTTTCTTCTGTATATAGTAATGCCTTCCATCTTCAAATTCTGTTGTCCAAAGGATTGGGCTCCCCAGTTACTTTAGTATTTAGTGCCTACAAGTTTTTCTAAATCATTCCATGTTGGTCTCCAGTATCTTAACATCCCAAAAGGAATCAACATACTTTCCCCCTTCCAGGATCTACAAGCTACAGTCTCCACTTTCAGTGAAGATTTCTTCTTAGTCAGCATTAGCATAGCCATTAACATTTCTATGTCTTAATTATGGTTAAATTTTCTTCTAGACCAAGCAAGATTATAATGACTTCAATTCTATGGAACTTTGAGTGGAGGGCATTTTTGGTACACACTATCATCAGAGGGGATAGCAGGGAAACAAAGCAGGATGAAACATTTTTGGGAAAAGGAAGAGATTAATTTGGCTGGATATAAGAAGGTCATTGGAGAGTGTTTTGAAAGCTTGGCATAAAGGTTTAGTTCTGATCTTGAAGATAATAGGGGAAATCATGTTAGATTTTTGTTTTAGTAGAATGGGATGATAAAAATGAAAATAGTATTTAAAGAAGACTAACTTGACAGTGAGAGGCGAATAATGGATAGAATTGAAGTTGGAAACAGGAGGACCTGGGTTCAAGTCCTGTCTTTGGCACTGTGCTGGACAGTGTTCTTGTCAACTCTTTAAGACAATAATTTAGAAATGTGCTTTAATAGAATCAGTCCCTTCACCAGAAATACTAACCTCAGTAAATCAAAGGTCTAGAAAAAATAGAAAGCATGTGTGCAACAGATTGCAATAGTTATGCAGGCATGAAATGATACATCTAGAACTAGGGAGGTTACTGAAAAAAATACAGAGAAGGAATGTAGATTTTAGGAGGAACAAGGAGTTGAAGGAGGGAGAAATCAAAAGATGAATTCAATGTCATAAGTCAAGAAAACTAGGGTTATTAAGGCACTATATATGTAAAAATGATTGTCAAAAGACAGGTTACAGTTTTTTGAGTGAAGAAAATAAAGAAAATAAAGTATTTTTAGAATATATGATTGAAAATAGAGTTTAGTTACACCATGGAGAGATGGCACAAAGAAAAGGATAGACCTGTAAAGTTAGCCTTGGAGATCATCTTCTTATAGATGAGAGTTGAATTTTTTTGAGGAATGAGTTTTCATAAAAATGTTGATGAGAAAGGGGTTTTATGGGAAGAGGAACTGAAAGAAGAAGAAACACATAGAGATGAGGATGGCTAGGTGGCACAATGAATAGAGCACTGGCCCTGAAGTCAGGAGGACCTGAGTTCAAATCCACCCTCAGACACTTAACACAAAACTAGCCAAGTGACCTTGAGCAAGTCACTTAACCCCAATTGCCCTACTCTCCTCCTCCAAAAAGCAAAAAAAGAAAAAGAAACACGTAGAGATATAATTATCAGTTACTGTCAGGTGAACAACTAATAAATCAGAGGAGAGTCTCAGGAGGAAGAGAGTTTTGTCAAGAAGACAATGAACAACACTGTCACATGAAAAGAAATTATTTCAGTAAGCACGGAGATAATCATTATCAGTTGGCACAGATTACTACTCCTCCTTTATGATCTATCCTCCCTTGGTTTTCTGACATTTCTCTCTCCTAGCTGTCTGTCCACTCATTTTCCATCTCTTCCACTAGCCAGTAAAGATTTGTCTTCATCCCTCCCATTAACATATTGATGTCCCCCAAGACAATCCTTTTTCCTTTTCTCTCTCCTTTCACGATCTCAACCATTCCCATGAGTTCAATTTCTACTTTTACATAGATGATAGTTAAAATGAAATCTCAAACCCTAATCTCTTTTTTAAAGTATAGGCCCACATCTCAATCCCCTGTCAATCTCTACCCTTGATGTTTTATGTATATCTCAAACTAAATATATTGTGAACTTCCACATTTCTGACAATCATTCAACGTATATTAAGCACCTACTATGTGTCAGGCAACGTGTGAGGTCCCTATTCAATGGGCACTTATTTTCTATGATACTACATTTATTTATTCTAGCATCACAGTACCTCTTGAATCCATCCCCTTCTTTCTGCCCACACAGTCCAGGCTTTCATAACTTTTCACATAAATTATTATAATAGTCATCCAGCTAGCCTCATTGTGTCCACCAAAGATTCAATTCTGAACACAACTAACAGAAAGGCTTCATAATTCATAGTTCTGACTATGACCCATCTGTCCTCAAAATCCCGTAATAATTATTTCCTGTAGGTTAAGATATAAACTCTCAAACCTGGAATCTAATGCTTATTACATTCTATTTCCTGATCTCTTAATGTCTCTTATCTACTTTCTTCTCTGTACATTAATGCATGCTAAGCCCAAGCCCATGGAATGGTCTTCTTCCTCATATTTGGCTATTCAAATTATTTTCTTCTTGAAAGGTAGCAAGCAATGTGTAGTGGAAAGAGGGTTGGATTTAGAGCAAATGGATCTGGGTTCTAATTCCTCCTTTGCCATTTACTACAATATGATCTTGGCAACCATTTAACTTGTCTGTGATTCCATTTCTTCATCTTTTAAATGAATTCATTGAGCTAGATTGCCTCTAAGGTCCTTTTCAGTGCTAAATTTGTGACCTGTGAAGGTTTTTCTCTGCTTCTTTCCATTCTATGAAGACTTTCATGATTCCCCCAGTTAAAAGTGTTCTCTTCTACTTCAGATTTCCTGAGACCTTATTGTCAGTATTTTTCTTTTGTTGGTTTACACCCTTCTTTTGATCAGTTTAACTATGTGTGTAGTATATCCCCCTTAGTCAATTGTTACCTTCTCAAGGTCAGAAATTAGCTCTTAAGTTGTGTTGCTTTCCCTCTTTGTCTAGATGTAGCTCAGTATGGTCAATATAGCAATATGTTAATAATTATTTCTTGATTGGCTATCAGTTGAATTGGTGGCATAGTAAGGCATACTTTCAGGATATTTCTACTTTCATTGTCTAAAAATAACTATTTTCTAAATATTTTTGTCATCTTTTTTATTTGATACCATTCCTGGGATATTCTGCAACCTCTCTTCTGCCTCTGAGAATTCCTAGGTTCTTTCAAACTCTTGTCTAGACTTTCTCATCCTGGGCCATCACCAGTTGTATTCACTTTTGTCTTGCTACTAGACTTCAAATGACTCTGGAAGAAAAAGTGAGGCTGATGACAGCACAGCTCTGCCTCACTTAAATCCAATTCATGTACATCACCCTGTGATGTCATTGGTCCTCTTCTAAAATGAAGGATCAACAACAACAAGGTGCCACTTCCTACATAATTTTTCTGATGTTTCTAGCTGTTATCACTTCCCGAAATTATTTTGTATTTACTTTGCATATCCTTGAAATAAAATTTAAAATTTCTATACATGATGTATTTCAGCAGGATGTAAGTTCCTTGATAACAAATATTGTTTCATATTTGTCTTCATTTAGTCATTGCCCAGCAAAGTGCCTCATATGACTATAAGTGCTTACAATTAAATCATTGTAAAATTAGAATTAAATAATTGTAAGATTAAATAATGAAATTCTCTCCAAATTTTTCTAGATTATTTTAGTAATAAAACCTAGAAGAGAACCAGATGCAGTGCATTTCTAAAATGTAGGTTTCTTGATGGTGGGAGGCTATTTCATGTTTGTCTTACCACAGGGCCCAGCACATAGCATAGCAGGTGCTTAATAAATTCATGTTGTTTTTGTTTTTGAGCAGCATTCTTGAGCACAGTGGCAAATTCAGAAATTTAGGCACCACCATCAAGTCTTCTCCTCAAAACCCAGGGCATGTTATATTCTTATTGACAAAATGCAAACCTGCCAACCCTTCAGTGATCTTGTATAGCATGCCACGTATCCTATATTCATCCTGAAAAAACTCAGTTTTAATTTTTTATTTTTATTGAGAGTTGTTGTGAACCAAATATTAAATGACAGTGCTTGATTTAAAAAATATATCTATTTTATTTTTAATTTATGAAATAAGACAAGTATTTCTATAACCTAGTAGAATAAAAAAGTGATGACCATGCATGAATCTTCAAATCTATTCTGTACAACTTGCTATTTCTTTTCAATATATAATAAAATTATCATATAGCTTTTTTTCCTTTTCTTCTCTCCCCCAACCTAGAGATGGCTGCCATTAGACACAAACATATATATATATATGCAAAATCATTCTATATATACTTCTATTTGTCAGTTCTTTTTCTGGATGCAGATAGCATCTTCCTTCTACCTTGTCCAACTTTCATTCCTCTTAGATACTTCAGGGCAATTTTGTGTACATAAGAGGCACACAATAAATACTGTGGATAATACAGAGTGAGGTGTAAGGTGTTGTGTCCATAGCCATTATGGAAAACACCAGAATTTTATCAGGTCTCAAGTTGATTTATGACTTCTTCTGCTACTTTTCATGGGGAGATGTTGTTGATATTCTGTGATGAATTAAATACTGTTTTCTACTTGCCTAAAATTGAGGAATAGTTTTCAGTGCCATTTAGGACATAAGTGGATTGAAGTTAGTAGAGGGGAAGATGAAATCTAGAGAAGAACTTATTGCGACTGCAAAGCACTGTAATGTTTCTAGTAACAGAAAATGGGCACTGTTACAACTCATCTAAATTTTAAAATTTATGTTAAGTACTCTACAGCTGATAACACATTTCCTTGATGACAAAGTGTACAAATGCAGAGACAATGTTAGTTATTAATGCATTCCTCAATCCTAATAGGCCTTTGCTTGAAAAATCAGGTCCTACTTCATAAAAATGGTCAATATATTACTGGCCAAGCTATGGGGTTGTGTCCGACTTCTGCTATTAGATCACCATCTCAACATGTATGTCTCTTTGGTCATCTTTTATTACCATTGCCCTCATAACTTATCACTAGTTATTAAAAATCCCTTGCTATCATTTTGAGATTCAGTTGGACCCTATAGTCTCTGCATAATTATATGATATGGGAGTTATGGAGACCCGGTCTTGTTAGAATTGTGTCCAAGAAGATCACACACTCCAGTATGGTCACATAGTGACAATAGGAAAAAATAGGAATCTGAAAAGTAAATATTCTAGATATTTTGTATTGGAATATAAGAAGGGAAATATGGGCTAAGAGGGAAGTCACTGGCTAAGCATTGGGAGTTGCTGGTGAGAATTTCTACTTCGTCATTTTCGTTAAGAAGCTATGCTTACGTCTGTTAACCTTTCTAGAGCTCGGAGTTCTTATGGTTTTCCCTTTTGATCTTGTGCCATGTAGTCATAATACATTCGGCACAGACTTTATGACCAAGGCAGCATTTTTTGTTTGTTTCAACTTATTAAAAAATATAAGGGTGAAAATATTTTTACTGGGAGAATTGTTTAATGTTTAATAGTTATGTGCATATACATATATACATATATCCATATATACATGTATATAGTAATATATACATGTTTTTATGTTTATACCATATGCATGTATCCACCCACACACAAAAACTCCAATGACTATATAGAATCATTTGAGTACCTCAGATGAGGTTATAGCACATGAAGGCTAATTTTTCAGTTAAGTTTTAAAAAGACTTCAACAACTGCTCCTCCCTGTAAAAAGAAGCATTTTATTTCTTAAATTATTACTGGGCATTTAAAAAATGACCATTTTACATTGATGAAATGGGAAGACTCCACACAACTTTAATGAAACCTCCAAAACTCAGTGTACCATCATGCTGACTCTCTTATATTTTTTTTTAATGAAAATTGCATCTTCTAGCCATACCACTGACCCTTTAGTTTTAATTTTTACCAACTTATTGTAGGTATTACCACCTTAATATCACAAACACTGCTATAATTCACTTTCATTAGTATTCCTTATGCCCTCTTTCTCACTATAGTTGGATAAAAATGTCAAAAGAACCCTGGTGGTTTTTAAAAAAATATTGGCCCAAATGACAAGTTTTATAATGAATAAAAATAGGAACTGAATGATTATTTATTCTGAGTATTTAGTATGAACATACCCATATTTTAAGAGCAAGATTTTTAAAGCCATGAATGACATTATTTACTTAGTTGTGATATGTAAAAATAAAAATTAGTACTTCTCTGTATATGCTGGTTAATTCAATCTCTGGACAATAAGTTATTTAACAAGCTTTACATTCTTGTTTTCTTGGGAGCTAACATATGCTTCTTCAACTGGCAGTATTTCAAAGGAAAAGTAATTGTCAAATTAAAATGTTGCCCTGAAAACTAAAACATTTAATATGACTAGTTCAGATGAGGAATGTTAGTTAGATAATTTGGAATTTTAAAAATAATTATGTAAAAACAAAATTGGATTCTGTATTTAGAAACTTCCATTAGTCTAGTATCTATCTGCCTGTAGCAGCTATGGAATTACTTAATTCTATAAATGTTCAGCCAAACTCGTTTTTGGCATCTACAGTGAGATATACTTTAAAATTGACAGAGTTGTGAAAACATTTTGTTTCCACTGTGAACATTTTTATAGAGTACTGCCATGTAAAAAGTTGAGTAAGTTCCAACTCCTTGAATACTGCCAGGCCAATCTTTTCCTTCCCCTATTCTATTTTTCCTTTACCCTTTTCTCCTTCAATGAAAGCATCTAATGAAGACAGTTCAATGAACAATTCATTAAGTTGAGAACAGAAGTGTCAAAGCAGGCACAATCTCCTAATTAGCTGAGTTGATTAACATCAGCCAAATCGTATACAAACTATGGGTATATGTGTATGTATATGTAACAGTAAGCGGAATATGTAGAAAACCTTGTAAATAACAACAGTGTCAGTTATTTCCCTCACTTAGCCATTAAAGCATCGCAGAATTGTTAGGGTCTTTGTATAAACGGGAATTTTTGTGAAACTCATCTTATCATGTCCTGAGCATCTGAGAAAGACATTGTTATTATTATTGAAGAAACATTGAGATCTGAAAGCAAGTTGTTTCTGAATGAAAGATAGTTCTAGGGTTACTAACCACTAGTCTCCATTTTTTTCTGTGTGTAGTTTACAAGCCTTGAGAAAGGAAAAGTCCCGAGATGCTGCTCGCTCCCGTCGGGGAAAGGAGAATTTTGAGTTCTATGAATTGGCTAAGTTGCTGCCGCTTCCTGCAGCCATCACCAGTCAGCTTGACAAGGCATCCATCATCCGACTTACAATTAGCTATCTGAAAATGCGGGACTTTGCCAATCAGGGAGATCCTCCGTGGAACTTGAGAATGGAAGGACCTCCACCCAATACTTCAGTAAAAGGTATGATTTTGGGTATTTTTTTTCTGTCTGGAATATGGTAGTCTATAATAATCTCTCTATTGAAATGTTTACCATCATCCTTTCTTCTTTTCCTGCATATCAAATCCTTTAAAGGGATACAAATGTGGAAATCTGAGGTCTGCATGAGAAAGACACCATGTGAAGGTGAAATAAACCTCTTCTTCTATTTCTATTTTATTTTCAAAAACTGTCAGCCTAAGTAATCTATCACTTTTTATAAGGTTTCAGAGAAATGCGTGTGAAATGAATTGCATTTAAGTTCTTCTTGTGTTTAATATCTGCCATGCTAATCCATGTGAAATTATTCTTATGGGTGGGGTATGGAAATGTTTATTAATGGGGAGGAGCTAATGTGAGAATTGCAGCTGAGGAACTCTAAGTGTAAGTAGATGAGAACAGGAGGTTTTTACAGGCATTTTGGATTTATACATTTATTGAATGACAAAAATGCCTACATTTCAGTTTAAAGGCCTTATTTATATGTATTAAAACTATGTTAACCTGAAGGTTGACATATGTAACCATCCAGAAATGTCCTCCCAATCTTTGATGCATTTCTCATTATTTTTTAAATTTAATTTTTGAACCCCCCCTTCAGTCTTCCACATAATGGTAGTATTTTCTCTTTTCTTTAATGTTGCTATTAAGTTCCAATAGTTTGTGATATATTTTGAGCACCAAATGATACCAGTGCAATGTGATTTTAAGCCTTTGGATGTGTGTGAATGGGCATATCCATATGGATGTGCTTGTTTGTAAAAGCACATAGTATAAATGTATTTTAGCCATTGATCTTGCATCCCTGAGGGAGTGTAATCTAGGCAAAAGGGCTATCTCTACTAGCTGGTAGTCTGCTCTCTTCCTTAGCCTGCCACGTGAAAGTCAGGTGAACTGGGACTAAGGAAAGGCATGTGGATGGTTATTGCAGGTAACCACCTCGGAGGAATGAGGGCGAGTCTCTGTTTATGTGTTTCATTGCTTCTTGACAGCTAACTATTGAGCAACATTGGTGTTGGCAGCTGAAGTAGCTTTCACTTGCCCTCCTGGCTAGAGGAAAAAGTACTGGTGGGGAGCTGTCATCTTTTATATAGGATTGAGATTGAAAGCAGTGGTCATTTACTAGGCTTTTTGAGCCTGGTAAAGCATGTTAACATGTATGTGTGTATGTGTATGTGTATGTCTGTTCACACATTTACATTGACATATATTTATGGATTATGTTTACCTATATTTAATAGAAAAGAAGAGTCAGAACGTAAGGTGTAACAGGTTATTTTCTTCTAAAGTGCAAGGACAATTAAAGCTTGAGTAGAAGACATTGAATATATATTATCTTTGTGCTTCTCAAGATCAAGGTCTGAGTGATATCTATGTCCATCCATTGATCTATCAATCTATTTATCATCTATCTATCATCTATCATCTATCTATATATCTGTCTGTCTATCTACCAATCTATCTGTATATCTTTACACACACTTTTTAAAAGAATTCTTTAATAATTTTAAGTGTAGGCATTTTTATATTGGATTCACTTTCCCATTTCCTTTAATATCATATCTTTGTATACCTTCTTTCTTAGGAGACTAGGGGTCAGCTAAGCTCGATGAATGTAGTGGGCACGTGAACTGAACACTTTATTTGTGGAGATTTGGTTGTCATCCTCATCCTCATCCTCAATTTACAAAGCAGCTCTGCTAGAGTTACAAAATAATAAAGCTTCCATTCTACCAGGAATCAGAACATGTAGAGAAATAAGTATAGCACAAGAAAATCTGAAAAGGGATACATGGTAGATCAAAACAGAGTTCACAGAGGAGATGGGATTTGAGTTAAGCCTTAAAAATTCTAAGAGGCAAAGAGGAGGAGAAATTAGTTCTAGACCTGGAGAGTGGTTTGTGCAAATGCACAAGAGGAGGAAATGAAGTATGAAATAAAGAGGTTCAAAAGTCATATTTAGGTGGAATGTAGAATTAGTAAAGGAGAGTAGTATGAAATAAGGAAAGTCAGAGACACTTTGTGGAGCATCTTAAAATCCAGACCAAAAAAATTGTATTTCATCCAAAGACATTATGTTATTTTTCAGGGACTTGGTTTCTTTGTGACACAAATGGACCTTTTTGCTCACCTAATTTCTAGATAGAATATTGTGAGACTCTGGGACTGAAATTGTTATGAATCAAGGATTATACTATTACCTCTAAGTATTTTACTGGATAGAGAGCGCAGGGTTTGGAATCAGGAAGACATTTTCCTGCGTACAAATCCTGCCTTTGATACTTAGTAGCAATGTAACCTTGGGCAAGTCATATAACCCTGTTTTCCTCAGTTTCCTCATCTGTAAAATGAACTGAAAAAGAAAATGGCAAATCATCCAAAATCCTTGCCAAAAAAATCCAAACGAGGTCACAGGGAGTTGGACGTGGCTGAAACAACTGAACAGTAACAACAGAAACAACATACCACTATAGCCGACGAACCGCTTAAGGCTGAGGCTCATTCATAGGGTCAATAACAGAGGAATGATCTAAATCCTACACTCATATACCTGTGACTCTCGTTTCATGGTTGTCATAATTGTTCAGGTAACAGAATCATGAGAATTTCATTTTCTATTATTTTACTTAGTTTGTCAATCTTCTCCCATTCTTCTGCACATTGGTTGTTTTTATTTTTTGTTTTTCTGCTTTTTGGAGGGAGGAGGGCAGGGTAGTTGGGGTTAAGTGACTTTCCCAAGGTCACATAGTTAGTAAGTGTTAAGTGTCTGAGTCTGAATTTGAACTCAGGTCCTCCTGACTCCAGGGCCGGTGCTCCATTCACTGCACCACCTAGCCACCCCTCTTCTGCACATTGTAATGAAGGTTTCAGTTATTTTGGTCTGTGCCCCCGTATCATGAATATATTCTACTTGACCAGACCCTATGCAATGAGTAGGCAGTCAGTGGAGTCAATGACCTGATTTATTTGGTTGTCCCAGAAGGACAATAACTACAAATCTACACCAACGTTATTAGCCTGTATCTTTGCCCCCTAACTTCATTTGTCACTATTAACTATGGATTGAGTGAAATAGAAGGCAATCCTTTAAATTCATGTGGAACACTTTCTTTTTGTTATTGAGTATTAGGTACCAACATGAGAGCTTAATGCTACTGTCTTTTTTCCTAACAACCTAATCTGCTAGAGAAGAATCCAGGAGAGTCAGAGAGATAAGCAAAGAGGGGAAGTAGGGATAGAATTGTGAAACTCTTAAGGAAATTTCTTTTTTCAATTGGACAATAAGGAAAAGGAATTGAGATGGATGACTTAGAAAGAATGATGTAGAAGACAGAAAATAGAGAGTAGAAAAAGAGAGACATTTAGAGAAGAGGGTGATTATTGCAAAATAATTCAAGCTGTTAGAAAAGAATCTTTGAGATTATAACACATTGTGGACAAGAAATGTGTTGTTTTCCATTCTGTGGTATTCCTTTAATCAATTCAGCTTACACTTCATTTAGTTATGCGAAGTATGAGAGAAACAGAATGAAAACAGTACAATCTAATTGGTTTTGATTATCAAATACATTTGATAAACTTTGCAGCAAAACTTTGTTTTGCACCTGCTAGAGTCACTGTGCTAGGCACTGGGGTATGAAGATAAAATGGAATGGGCTTTGCCCTCAAGGCATTCACTTTCTACCGAATGGTGGAAAATGATGGAAGTAGAAAAGTTGGAATGGTGACCTGGGGATCAGAGCATTGAAAGAGATAATGATTGGTATTTGAAATGTTAATTTCATATATATAAATATATATATATATA
>CM053589.1:46588725-46612746 GCA_028646515.1 Pseudochirops corinnae | reverse complement strand
AGAATGTCACAGCCCTCTAGACCCACTGCCCAATCACAAAGCTACAAGGCATGGGCATTCCTGGAAAACAAGCCTGGCGCCACAGGCTCCACGTGACCACATTCAGCCTATTAGGGAACAGAGTATACTTTCAAATATCCAAGGGTCCTCAGAGTCACGTAGCCACTTTAGCAAAGGGCCTAGGGGCAGGGAAGATCTTTAGATTCCCATAACATAACAACACTAAGGATAGATCCTATTATCATCCTCATTTGACAGTCAAGAAAGCTGAAGCAAAAGGGAGTTAAATGATTTGCCCAAGGTCACATAGTTAGTGAAGTGTCTAGGTCAGGTCTTCCTGACTCCGAATCCAGCACTCTGTCCCCACTATCCCATGAGCTTCATCTAGACCAGGGGTAGGGAACCTGTGGTCTCTAGGTTACCCTTGGTCCTCTAGGTCCTCAAGTGCGGCCCTTTGACTGAATCCAAACTTCACAGAACGAATCCACTTAATAAAATGATTCGTTCTGTAAAATTTGGATTCAGACCAAAGGCTGCACCCAAAGACTTAGAAGGCCACATGTGGCCTTGAGGCTGCAGGTTCCTCATCCCTGATCTCGACCAACAAAGAGTCACTAGACTTGAAGTCAAACGACCTTGGGTTCAGAGACCCAGCTCTATTAATATTTACCTCTGTGACCTTGAGCACGTTACCTCCTTACCTTGAGCACGATACCTGATATAGGTATCAGTTTTACCACCTATAAAATGAAAGGATCAAACTTGATGATCTCAAAATTTTATGTTCCTGTTACTTCATTATGAAATTTTATGTCCAAATACTGTTTCTGTTGCCTAGAAGATCGGTATATGCAAAGTATACATAAGCATGAAAAATGAAGTCAGCTCATGTTCCCTATCCTTACATCTTCAGTGGGAATGTAGACATGACCAGAAGATTCAGTGATTTTTACTGGACCCTGAATCCATTTGGTAGTGTGAGAGGCATCCATTTAGAAATACAATCCTTGATGCGTGATGCGAGAGGATCTCTTTGAGTCTTTGCCTCAGTTTAATTCTGCCACTTAGTCATGTATGTTTGAGTATCAAATTGAATACATGCCATCCTTCATATCACCTTTAAGAGTAAAATGAGATGAAGTTATCTCCTGTAATTGCCTTCCTCACACAACTGTTAAATTTAATAATAATAACTTTTATATGGGAGTTTTAAAGTTTACAAAGTGCTTTACAAATATTATCTCATTTCATCCTCAGAACAACCCTGAGAAGTAGGTGCTACTATTATTCTTTTGCATTGATTGGTCATTTGTTGGACTAGTTTTATTTTTTTTTACTTTTAAAATTCATTTTATTTTTAATTTATGGAATAAAGCAAGCATTTCTAAGACAATATAATAAAAAAAAAGATGATGGAATATATTTTATAGATGAAGAAACTGAGGCTGGAAGAACTTAAGCAACTTTCCCAGGGTTATATAGCTAGTAAGTATCTGTGGCAGGATTGGAACTCAGGTCTTTTTGACTCCAGGTTCAGGGGTCTATCCACTGTGCCACCAAGTGCCTATATTTAGCTTAGGACTCTTTTGCCTCCTTTACAAGACATACATTCATGTCAGTGAGTCACTAAGCATTTATTAAGTGCCTGTTGCTAGTGGTACAACAGCAAAAGATAGTTCCTACTCTGGAGGTGCTCACAGTCTAATGGGGGAGATGGGGTGCCAACAGATACCTACAGACAATCTCTGTACAAGATAAATAGGAGATAATCAATGGAGCAAAGGCTCTAGAATTAAGGTGATTTGAGAAAGGCTTCTTGTGGAAGGTGAAATTTAATCTGGGACCTGAAAGAAGCCTAGAAACAGAGATTAAGAGGCAAAGTATTCCATATGGCAGATAATTTTTTTTTTTTAGTATTTTATGACTACTTGCATCCAACACGTTACTATTTCTCCAAAACAATGGGTATGAGCTATCTACTAATCTATTATAATATTTTATTTAATATCTATGGTGAACTATCTACTTTATCCATCTCTTATTGTAGGTGACTTGAGCTAGTTAGCTTATAACTAACTCTGAATGTCTAATGATAAAGTAAACCATCTACTCAATCGATATATGAGTTGGTGTAACAAAAAAGAAAATTCCAATCTACATTCACAAACTACAACACAACCTTAGCTAGCTTTCTTATAGTATGCATACCTTTATTTGTGAGAAAGACTGAGAAGGAAGATATGTTTGTCTAAGAATCAACTGTCACCATTGTAGTACTGCCATTGGAGTCAGAAGACTCGATTGACCTCTGGCTCTCCCACTTATTTCTAGTGTTAGCTTGAAAAGACACATCATCCTTCTGGCCTCACTTTCTACATCCATAAAATAAGGGGTTTGAATAGAGGACCTCTGAGATACCTTCCATTTCTAAATCTATAATCCTATATCTTATATTACAATTGCTATAAATATTAGCATGCCAAGAAAGGCTCATGATTCCTTACTATAGTGATTTTTTTTAAAGTTACTTTATAGTCATAATTTTAAAAAAAATCAGAAGTGTGTTCCTTTGAAATCTTTAAGGATTGCTCCCCCATAGAAAATATAGAGACTTGACCCTTGGTCTTTAAGGCCCTATACAATTGAGTTCCAATATACCTGTCTAGTTTTATTTCCTTTTACTCTATTACCATATTGTAGGTTCAAGTGAAAACAATCATCTTTTTGTCTTCATCCTGTCTTTTCTGATCTCCGTGTCTTTTCTAATCCCATCTCAATTTTAGGACGGACTCCCTTCTACCACCACCACCTGCATCTGTTGAACGTCTTCCCCACACCCTCTTTCTTCAAGGCCCATTGCAAATACTACTTTTTCTATAAAGTTTTTGCGGATTCTCTTTCCCTTCCTCCTGGTGAAAATCATCTTTACCTCTCCAATACTTCCAATACCTTTAACTCTCTCATATTATAATTATTTGTGTATTTCTTTTTCCTCCTATTTAATTGTAAGTTGTATGAGAGAAGAGGCTGTGTTGTATCTCTCAATCTTCTTAGGAATTAATGCAGAGCCTTGTGCATAGCAGAAGCTCAATAAATATTTGTTGTTTATTATGAAATTGACACTTACACACCCTCCAATATCATTGGTACAAACTCATAAAGTGACTCACTCAGTGTCACATAGTCAATTAGTGATTGATAGAACTCATAATCTCCACATTGCCAGTTTAACGTATTTTCCTGGTTTTTTTTTCCCTTCTTTCATGCCAGCTCTTTTAGCCTGTTACTGTTGGATAGCTTTCCTTTCCACAGAATTGCAGTCTAAGGATTTAAATAGACCTTAGAGGCTGTATAGTATAACCCATACTTAAATGCCAGTCTTTTTTTTTTTACAACATACTGACAAGTGGTCATATGCACTTTGCTTAAGAATCTCCACTGAGAGGACAACCACTCCCACCCAAAGCAGCTTATTCCACTTTCTTGTAATTGTTAGGATTGGTTTTTCTTTTATCCAGCCTAAATTAACTACTTTTCAACTTATTCCCATTTCTCCTTATTCTTTTATCTGGTCCAAGCAGAGCAAATTAATCTTTCTTCTTCTTTGTGATTAGTCCAGTGTGTCCTTAAAGACGATTGTCACCACCACCACTGTCCTCTGACAACTAAAATCTTTCTTCTCCAATCAAAGCATGCTTAGAATTTTCAAATAATTTTTAATTGACATGATCTTTAGGACCTTTTAGCATCCTGATCTCACTCTTCTGGCCATTTTCTAGTTCATCAAATCCTTCCTAAAATGTGTGACCTATATATAACCAGACACAGTATTACTAGGTGTGGTCTGCTAAGGGAAGACTATATAGTAGGATCTCATTTATAATGCAAGTTAAAAAATTAAATCTTTTTATTTAGGTAAAATCATCATTTTCTATTTTTCCTTGTGTCTGTGCCCACCAAGATGAACATAAAATGAACTTGTTTGAAACTTCTAAGATTTTAGTTTGACCTGTGATTATTCTTTGCAATGTTCCTTCTCTATTTCAAATCTATATTTACCTTGTTTTTATGTTTAAGCCTTGTTCTTTATTATGACTCTACCTTTAAGCCATCGTACTTCACAGAGGTGTTCAAAGAGCTGGCCAAATGATGTTGGCTCTGTGCATAGAATAGAAGTCAGTGAAATGAATAGCAAACCTGTGGGTAAGACTTCCCATAGATCTTGTTACATTTCGTTTGGTATCTACTCAACAGGTGACACACAACATGGTAGACCTGATGGATGACAGACCTTTTAGGCCTAATGGATTTTTTTAAAAGACATTTTCTTTCTTCCCAAATCAGTTGCTGAAAAGACTGGCTGACATTGGCAGGAAACTTAAATCTTACATAATTCACATTTTCTTCTTCATTGATTGTGTGCTGTGGCCTTGTCCATGCTAATTTTAGAAAACTCATTTGAAGAGATGCAGAACTAATACAAATTTGGCTCTTTTAATATTAGAAAATTATGACAAAAACCTAGGCCAATCAGATTAATTAAATAATCAATTATTTCAGATTTTTATTTTTAAATTAATCAACTATAAGGATTTCTTGAGATTTGTTTCTTTTCTTTTCTGCTTGTCAAATCACCAATTTGGCTCTATCCATTATGTATTGTGAAACATTAATATACTTCTTAAATTTCACCTACAGACGAGGAGCATAAAAGGATATAAATTGGCTTCATTTAAATAGACTCTTAAAAAATGAACTGCCCTTAACACGGCTATAGACATAGCAAATTGGAAATCATTGAGGAGAAAACACCTGATTATAAAGTATATCTAACTACATTATGGGTCCGTTTGGGAGATGTAGAAGCATCTGATTAGATCCCACAATAGCTAAGGAGACAGGAGCTTCTGCATGGAAGTCGCCTTCATTTGAGGCTGCTAATGATTTCATTTTAATGCCACCGTTTAGTTTCATACTGATCATTTATACTGACAAAAAGAAAGAAAAGAAAACAAGGAACCTGTCATCAATCATTCATTTAATCAAGTAGCAAAAGTAGATAAATAAACATACTGAGTTAATTATTCTTCTGTATGTAATGATTGACAATAATGTTAATTTATTCCTATTTTTAACCCTTTGATAAACAGTATAGTTGGAATTAATAGACCCTGAGAGTTGTCCTGTGACTACAAATAGCTACCTTTCATTTCCTGAAGCATCTCAGTTACCCACTTGTCAGACTTTCATTTTTCATTTACTTGAAATTAACGGGTTGTCGTGGCCAAAGATTTCATTTCTAAGCAGCCAGACTACTACTTATGAGCCTCTCTCCACTTAGGTAGACTTGTTATTAAAAGGTAGACTGGACTGAACCCCAAGCTTCTCCAGCATACTGAATGCTGTAAGAACTGATAACGCTTTTGGAAAAGCCTTTGAGGCCCCATGCGTATTGCCATTCCATGATGAGGCTTTGGAGTTGAGCTTTGTGGAAGATGGCTCATGGGTAACATAAAACAACACAGTATCAATGCTAAGTACAGAGAACAAGAGGATGTAAATAGGACAGACTTTTGATGATGGAATTATAGGAATGAATAAATGTCTCAAATAATGGAACATAGAAAGGTTGGAATCCATATCCCTCGAGAAAATTCCCACTGTCAGTCTGATCCCAGAACCATTGGAGTCATAGAATATCGCATTTGATGTTATACTGATAAGGAATACAGTTGTCTATGGCTGAAGGAATTATTGAAAGATATGTCAAAAGCTAGACTATCAAAGAAAGGAGGAATATCTCATAGGAAGTGGGAAATTCTTCTATCTGATGGTTTGCATCATGCCATCATCAAATTTGATTTGAAATAGATATTCCTAATACATAATGGGTAAGCTCCTTGCGAGCAGGGACTGGTTCATTTTTTGTCTTTGTATTCCTAGCATCAACCTCATTTCCAGGAATATCATTGGCAGATGATAAATGCTTTTTTTAAATTGACTTATTTAGTACTAGATAGAAATGCTGTTAAAAGAGGACTTACTGTTCCGTAGATCTGTGACTAAGATGATATAAAAAATTACTTCCACTGATGTAGATTAGAATTCTTTTGTGCTTCAGTGGGGGATTTCTTAAGTTTCTATAGTAAAAAAAAAAATGTCAGCAGCACCTGGTGGGTCAGCCTTATGGTGGTGAACCTTTCTGAACTTAGCTGAGCTGGTTCTGAGATGATTTATGCCAGACTAGTCCTTAACTTCTTGCTAGCATGTTTGAACTTACCAGAGCTCACTATCTGCTGGCTTATGCTTTGAGGATCTGGGATCCATTCCATAACATGAGGAATTATCAAAGTGTAACTTTATGGGAGGGAAAGTGATCTCAGACAAAGGAAACCGTACAGAGAAATGAACCTTTGTAAATGCTGAAAAAAAAAAAAAGCCACACTCAGGCTGTTTGCATTGGTCTACATGTTTCTGGACAGAATATTTTCTGGTAGCTATCCTATTGGATTTGAATTTTTATTGAGTGTTTCAGAAATAAATGAATTCATCAGATGATAGAATCAGATTTGAAGGAAATTTTCTCTGGAATCTTTGTAATACTCATCTGGTTCCAAATTTCCTACCAACAGATCAGAAAACAACATAAATTGATAGAATGGAGATGCAAATGTGAATTTAATGTTTTTCAAAATTATGCCTGAGAGACAACATGGTGGAATGGTAGTACTAGACTTGGAGTTAAGAAAATTTGAGTTCTAGGCCTACCAGTTACTAATGACAAGATAGGAAGCAGTGGGCTGAATAAGAATTTAAATAGAACCTTCTCATGGCAGACTCTGTACTAAGCGCTTCATAAATAATATCTCTTTAGATCCTCAAAACAACCCCGCAAGATAGCTACTATTATTATCCCCATTTTACAGATGAGGAAACAGGCAAACCGAGGTTAAGTCACTTATGCAGAGTCACACAGCAAGTAAGTGTCTGAGGCCAGATTTGAACGTGGGTCTTCCTGACTCCAGGCCCAGTACTACTATTCACTGTGCCACCTAGTTTCCTCAGTTTCTTGCAAGGCAAATCAATCTCTCCTAGCCTCAGTTTCCTCATCAATAAAATAGAAAACAAAGTTACTGCCACCTATCTCATGTATCATTTGTCTCAGAAGTAGTTGTGGTGAAAGCTCTTTTTAACCATTAATTATAATAAGTCTAAGTTATTATTGTTATATTTGATGTATCTTCAAAAATTGTATCTGGAAAAAATATAGCTGGTTTTATTTCGTGGCAAAAATCATATTATAAATGTTTCAGTTGGCTCATTCAAAGAGAGGCACAACATGCTGCTGCAAAGGATCCTCAAAATCTTTAATTGTTAATTTAATTGCTAATTTAAAAATTTTTTTTAAATGCACATAGTTATCTTTTCCTGCCTTTTCTTGTGACTTCAGTTCCACTCTGGTTAAAAATCAGAGTTGGACGGTAGTGTGACAGAGAAGTAAATTGAGGCACAGGTCAAAGACTATCTGGCACAGAGTTGCCAGCTTACTGATATATCCTGTCTTCATGCCAAGAGATCATTTTATTAAATCTCTAGCATTCCATTTCATTCTTGTCATTCACACATGTGAATGGCAAGTTTCAGTAAATTTCAAAGCTCTATCAGGGTCACCAGATTTTGTTATTCAGTTCTTGCATGCTCACATCTGCCAGTGCAACCACCTTTCTGCATAATATTCAGCCTAAACTATGGGTTTTCTTATGACCACTAGAAAAGACTTTCCTCCCCTATAATTGTGATGCCTCCTATCTATTGGAGCAGACTTGGTATCTATCTTAAAATGCCTAAGAAAGGACTTAGGATACGCTGCAGAAATCTCAAGATATAAGCTAGCTAAAACCATATAATTAAAATAATTTTCTTAGTAAAGTGATTGTTATCTATTGGCAATGAAAATAGAATTGTGGAAGACATCTCTGATATTCACTACAGTTTGCAAATACTCTTTATAAATTCAAAATAATACATGTTAAACTTATATCACCATTTTAGCAGCCCCTAAGATTCATCTTTATCTTAATGCCTCTGCTGAGGAACAACTTCTTTCCTCCCTCCACCCAACCCTTCTTGTTGTTGTTCACTCTTTTCTTAGGCTCCCACTATCTCCACTTCTTATCCTAGTGGCTGACATTAATTAAGCCAGAGCATGAATGAAATAGTGGCAAGTCACAGTTTGCCTTTGTTTGGTTTGCTGAATTCATGCGATTTCTGTTAGGTTCTTGTCCACTTTTTTATTCTTTCTCCCCACTCCCCTAAAAATCTGCAAAATAAGATTATATATGATGAAGATTTGCTATGCAATCTGTGAACACGCGATAAATGTTTAATCATGCTGCCGCTGATGAGAAACCGACGCTGTGATGCTTTTATTTAGCTCTTCCTGGAAGAACCCTTCAGAGTTTACCCATGACTTATGTGTGGGAGGGAAAATGAGGCTTGCCAGATTTGAATAAGTGAACACTTGAGCATCTGAATGGTTAGTGAAGGAGCGCAGATTGGGAAGCTGAGATTGATCTTTCTGAAATACTGCTTTGTAGATGGCATTTGCTTTCATTCATTTCTTCTGCAGACATTTTTAAAGTACCTACTATGTGCAGAGAACTGGAGGAGATAAGAGGGTTTTGTTAAGACACAGACTCTTATCCTGTGGATCTCCCATTCTCAGGATGATAAGATGCAAAAGCAGATTCATGAAAGCAGTCATGCATGATTGTGCTTGTGGGAGTTCTGAAGCACTGTTTCTTGGGATCTGCCTTCCCTTTACTTACTTTGTAGTAGAGGTAGTATTTCAATTGGGCTTTAAAGGATAAGTGATAATTCAGAAAGGGGAGAGAGAAGGGGGAGAGGAAAGGGAGAAAGAGGGGGGGAGGGAAGGAGAGGGAGAGAGAAAGGAAGAGGGGGTAGATGGGAGGGAGGGAGACAGAGAGAGAGAGGAAACTTTAGTTAAAGGGAACAGTAAATAGCCAGGAGAGCTTGGGGTTCAGGGAATCATCCAGTTTGGATGCAGGACAGAGTGCATAAAGGGGACTAATAAGAGAGAAATTAATAATACTAATTGCTCACAAAATGTTTTACATACATTGTCTCATTTGATCTTTACAATGTCCCTGGGAGGTAGTTGCTACTATTATCTCCATTGTACAGATGAGAAAATTAGGTCTAGGGAAGGTTGGGTGACTTGCCCACCAGGTACACAGCTAGTTACTGTCTGAGACTGGATTTGACCCCAGATCTTTCTGACTCTGTGTCCATTTCTTGCCCACTACTTTATGTGGCCTCCCAAAGTATAAGAGCACCAGATGTAATTAGCAAGAACCCTAGCATAACCCAGGATGACCTGCTAGCACAGGTTCCTTGATCTGCTTTGCTAAAGGAAAGATAGTTTTAAAGAGGTTAATGATCTTTCTTTTATAAAGAAGTGAGTATCCAAGAAAGACAGATAAATAGAAAATGCAAGCAGAAAAATTAGCACAAAGACCAATAGACAGGGCTCCAACTGTCTGAGTAAAGCAATATTGCCATACACTTTACATACATCACTGGATTGAAGGAGCAGAGAAAACATCTGGTAGTTGTGGGGCTCTGAACATATGGTTAGTCAGAGTCTCGACCTGGAAATCAAAAGATCCTTCTCATGAGTGACCCCCCAAGGCAAAATGCCAACCTCCCAGAGTATATAACAAAGACTCTGCATCTGATTGGCTGAGTGCCTGGGAGCTTGGAAATTCTCCTGCCCCAGCACTTAATTGGAAACTCCGGGTAGCCAAGAACCTAATTAGCTCTGGGCCAGGACTCTATGTGGCTATTAAGGATCAGGGAAGATCTTTAAAATCCCTTAACATTACAACAGGTTGTGGAAGCCTTAAATGTCTGCTAAAAATAATATCATATTAATTTGGTAATAATTAAAGAATCATTAAAAAATTGGGTTGAAATATGACATGACCAGTTCTATAGATAAAAGAGGTTATTTTGATAGTTATATGAAGAATGGTTTGGAGGGAACTGAGAGGGGAGATAGAATGACCAGCTATGAGGCTATGGTGCTATGCCCATTCAGTTAGCAGTGAGGACCTGTACTAGAGATATTGCAGAGCTGGAGGTGATAGAACATGGTTATTGAGTGAATATATAGGGTGAAGATAAGGAAAAAATGTATGTACTCCAAGGTGCCAAATATGGTAGATAGGTTTAATGGTGATGCCACAGACAGAAATAGCAAGATAGACTCTTCAGTGCTTTTCTTCTGGCTATAATCAAACAATCAGTAAATATTTAGTAAGCATTTGCTACGTGTCAGACATCCTATTAAACAATGTGGATCTGAAAAGAGTAAAAAATAGTCCCTACACTTAAGGAACTCATAGTTTAAAAGGGGACAAAAGGTGGAAAATAATTATGCACAAACAAAATGTTATACAGGATTATTTGGAGGTCGTCTCAGAGGGAAGGCTCTCCATTAAGGGGGACCAGGAAAAACTTCAAAAGGAAAGTGGGATTTTAGCTGTGACTTACAGGAAGCCTAGTAATCCAGGAGATAGAGATAAGGAGAGAGAGCATTGCAGAGCACAACCACTGAAAACTTACTGTTGACCGTGACATTCAAGACCTTGGACAATTTGGGTCTTACCTATCTTTTCAGGCTTCTATCCCACTGTTCTTCAACACAAGCCCTACACTCTCCCTCAAATGGTCTTCTTGCTGTCCCTGAAGCACACTTTGCATTTTCTTGCCTCCAGATTTTTACTCTTTTGTTCTTTACATTTAAAATGCATTCCATTCCATCACCACCTTTAGAAAGCATGCCCATAATCTGAAGCCCAGTTTCAATGCCATTTCTTCCATTGAGCCTTCTGTAGGGAGTCCTACTCTAAATAATGTCTTCTTCCTCTAGATTTACATGACATCACTTGTGTATTTAAGAGCTAGGATGGGAGAAAAAGCAGAGGCTCTATAAACAGTGACCCAGTATTTAAATCTTAATTCTGACATTTAACAAAATTATTATCTCTTAATACTTTTTAATAAAATATAAATTAATATTAATATATACATATATTACATATAAAATAAATAAGAATAAAAGTATTACCTTAACTTACCTGGGACTCAATTTCTTCATCTGTAAAAAGAGAGACTTCTGAGGTCCCTTTCTGCTCTACAGCTATAATACTGTAGGATTAGAGTGGAAAGATAGGCGGATGTCTAAGGTGTGACATACTTTAAGGGTAAGACAGTGATGGGTTTCAACAAGGAACATAATTTTTGCTTTTTGTTTTGGAGGGCAATTGGGGTTAAGGGTCTTGTCTGAGGTCACATGGCTTGAATTTACCCTTTTTTTTTTTTTTTTTAAGCAGGGACAGTTGGGGTTAAGTGATTTGCCCAAGGTCACAGGGCTAGGAAGTGTTGAGTGTCTGAGGTCATATTTGAACTCAGGTCCTCCTGACTCCACATGCCAGTTAATACCAGAAAACTTTATTCTCTTTATCAAATATGTATTTATTTTGTAGTATGTCAAGATGCATTTGTTCAGATGGAAGCTGAAAGACACCAGTCCATAATACACAAGGGGAGTGATTTTCACACATCTCATTCCAGGCATAGTTTGGACCACTTGTGTGGCACCCATCATATATTGCCTTATGTTGTAGATATTTATATGTGAATTGTATGTTCCTGTTAGGCTGGGAACTCCAGAAGGGCAAAGAACATTGGCTTATATTAAATTTCCTATAAAATACACACACACACACACACACACACACGTACAGGCACAGATTTGATCTACCTGAGGGACAATAACAAATTTTTTTTAAAAGCATAAACAGCTGAAAATTTATCCAAATTGACTAGAATTTGCAAAGAAATATGGGCTATAATCATTCCATTTATAAGGTTACTAGGCTAACTAAGTCTTTCACTTCTATTTAATAATGTTTGTTCGAAGTAGAAATTTCCATAGTGTAAATGAAAGGAAAATAGCTTATTTTCCCCTTATCTACATAGTTCTGGAAGAACAATTATCTTTATTTTTTAAATAAAATCTTTAATAGCTTTAACCAAATAGCTTCTATAGCATGTATGTTAAAGCCCACCCTGGAATTGAAAGTAGAAAGAGAAAAAAAGCAACAGAGGTAGTCTAACTTTCTTTCCTTTCTCCTGTTTTCTCACTTTCCACCTTCACTGTTCCCCTTAGTCCCCACTAAAAGAGAACAGAGAAGAGGGCATTTGAAAGGGTCTCTAATTGTTAAAAAATTAATGGAATGAAATTATAGCACTCCAAAGGTGAATGTCATCCCCGCATATTCTGTTTCACCTCAACCCTCACTGTGCACCTTATAGTCACCTTATACCCTGAATCTCTAGTTGAAGTCTTTGAGACAAAAGATATCACTGGTTTGTCTCCTATTCAATTCATAGTCAGTAAAAAAAATATTCCTTCCATTCTGTATTCCTAGTTTTCTACTAGCTGTTTTAGGAAATAAGGAAGTAAATGGGAGAGCTCCACCCCTGAGGAGTGTAAAATCCAGTTGGGAGGTTCCGATGCAGGAGATAATTAGAAAATAATTATGAGAAAAAAGATAAACAGGCCCAAGAACATTCATTTTGTAACACTAGTATCATCCAAAAAATAGTTTTGTCTCTGCATTAAGGATAGTCTTAGAAGAATGAACTTGTCTTTTTATCCAGTTTGCACTATTACCCCAAGTTCTCCCCTTTCCTCCTTTTCTTCCTTCTTCCCCTTAATTTCTCCTTTCCATCTTTCTCACACAATAGCATTTTTCTTCTGAGTCATGTTGCTCATCTATTATCTCTTCATCTCCTTTTGTAAGTTTGAGATCACTCTATTGAATTTTTTGGGTATTCCAAGTACCCACAGTTTGTAGCTAGAGGGGAGGGAATCATCTAGTGCAGTGGAGAATTATAGTATTATGAGCATTTCTTTAGTGTTTTTAGATTTCCTGATATGAAGACTGATCCTTGTTCTAGCTCTTCTTAGCTACAATCTGCTTAATAGTTTTTCTTCTACTTTAGCTCTTATGTACTCTGCCTATCTATCTATCTATCTATCTATCTATCTATCCATCTATCTATCTATCTACCTATCATCTGTGTGTCTACATGTAGATAGAGATAGATACAGATATATTTTAACTTAAAGAAATGAAGAGCTCATATGAGATCAACTGAAATAAAATTCATTTAAGTTACCTATCACTTTAAGCCAAGAGCAAAACTAGACAATATTTTATGGTCACTTACAGTCAATGTTCCACTAAATGAGCTCTGGAACTACTCTAACATGTACTAAAACAGACAGGGCTTATTCAGAGGGCTTTCAAAATTCTTCTGATTCGATTCTCAGGATAACCCTGTGAACTAAGATGAATTTGACAATCACCATTTCAGAGATGAGGAAACTATAGCCCAAAGATTGGGAGGCAATTTGTCTAAGTTAGTGGCAAATCCAGGACTAAAACAAACCAACGAACCAATAAACCAAGTCATATGTGTTTTGTTTTGTTTTGTTTTGTTTTTCCACTTGGGTGTCCTTGTTGACATTTGGAGATTCAACCACCAACTTATTGACCTCAAATACTTAACAGCAACTTGCCTTCATTTCTTCAATTGTAAACTAGCAATAGTAATCACCTTTGCCCTCAGCTATTAAAATAACTAAGCAGATAAGACCCAAAGAGTGTTTCTTAAGGGCTGTGGAGGGACAAAGATGAGGCCTGTATAAATGTAAGATTAATCCTGTGTCTTTGTAATGAAATTGTTGTTGTGGTTCAGTAGTTTCGTTCTCTTTGTGATCACATTTGTGGTTTGTTTTTTTTTGGCAAAGGTACTGGAGTATCTTTCTCTACCTTCTCCACCTCATTTTACAGATGAGGAAACTGAGGTCAACTGGGTTAAGTGACTTGCCCAGGGTCACCCAACTAGTAAATGTCTGAAGCCAGATCTGAACTCACAAAGATGAGTCTTACTTATTCCAGACTTGACTACTCCATCCACTGCACCACCTATAATGAAATTAGGCCTCTTGGTGGTGGTTGTCTGCTTCTAGGAATGATAAAAGTAATGTTTTGTTACTAAAAGTTGATTGCACTAATGAAACTAAAGTATTTGAGTAGTGATCTGGATTAGTGACATTTCCAGTAGAATTTTTTGGGAAAAAAGTATGTCATGCACTGAAATGTTTTTTTTGTTGTTGTTGTTTGCATTTTCTAAAGAACACAATGTGAAAAGAGAACCTAGCATTATCCAGTTACCTCTATACACATAGGAGACACTTGATAAATTCACATTGGCTAAATAATAGGTGACAGTTAATATCATTATGTGAAAATGTACAGTACTTGGGAATAGAAAGCTCTGTATTTATTCAAGCATGCCAGCTAGTAAGCATGAGACTATCTCCGCTGCAGAGCATGGGTGGTATAGGCTGAATGAAGTCAAAGGACCTCATGTCCACAGCACAGGAAAATCACAGAATGATCATCAGGCTTACATAGATGATGTTCATTTTTTTTTCCATGATAAACCTACCTTTCTATATAAATAAAGCACCATTGCTTGTTATTTTACATAGATATTCCTCTAACCTTGATTCTGATGTATTTTTTAATATCTGTAAGATGCCACGATAGTGTAGTGTGAACCTATTGTCACTGTGCTTGGGCTGTTCTTCTTCTGTATTGTTATACTCGAATTCCTAAACATTTTAATGCTACTTCTTCTTGGCATTTTAGTGGGCAAGCTTATGTACTCAAGGCATCACCTAAGTACCAGCAACACATTCTTGACTGAATAATGATGTATGTGGAATGTTACTTTTTTTTTGCTTTATAAATGGATAGCAATTTACACAGCTGTGGATGTGGGATGTTTCAATCCCAGACCATGTTGTAAGAAAAATTGAATGACAGTGAGCAAAACAGCAGTAATTATAAAACTAATTACTAAATGCTGATGATGCCCATAGGCTTTGCATAACTAAAATTAGAAAAGGAAATTGCTTTCGGCTTCACAGAGGAAACATGCTAGTTATTTTACTGTTTCAGTCAAAATGGAGGGAAGTATATAAAGTTCAATCAGAAAAATACACATATATACATACATCTCTCTGTATTTGCATAGACATATTTTTCTGTGCTGAAATGTTATTCATTCAGTATCTTACAACTTTATTTTTAGAACTTTATGCATAAGTATTTATGTAGAGATACGTGTAGTAATATATTTGAATGCAGCATGTATATGTGCTCTTATCATTTTTGCATAAGCTTTTAGAAGCACATGGAGATGCATATCTATATTGTGTATCTGTATATAAGCTCAGTTTCTTTATAATACATTTGGCCAAAGAACACATAGTATAAATACCTAGGCTTACGTGGAGAGAGAATCCAGCTTTATGGATTCCTTGCACATTTCTCAAAATGAAATATCAAAAGAATTAGAACATTGATCAGCTCATAAAATGAAGCACCGTGTTATACCAAGGTATGTGATGTATAAATCAGAGAAGTCCATAAGGCAAACCTTTGTCCAGGCTCAGCTTGCCATTAAAAAAGATGTGACTCTAATTCATATCAAATTATAGAGATCTTAGGTGTGCTACCTGAAGGATCCAGAATAGTTTTAAGAATATAAATGTAAGAACACCACTGCATAGTATCCAAATGGGAATGTGGAACTAATGAATTGAGACTTGGTGCATAAAATGGTAAATGATATTTAATGACTTTAAAATGTAATCTTAAAAAAATGAAGAATGTTTCCTAATGCCTTACACAGTGTTATGGCCAATACTGTTTAATCTCCTTTTCACACAAACCCATACACACAAACTCACAAACAAATATGTGGTCACCTTTTGAACATGTTCTCTCTTGTAATAGGTAAGTTTTAAACTAAGGAAATCAGAGATCAGTAGAATTAATCCTTATAGATACAGAGTAAGAAACTAATACTATACATTTTAAAAGTACAGGAGTCCAAATGACCTCCAATATATTAAGTTTTATTTAATTTTCAGCTGCATGTTATTTTGAAAGCCTTAAGAAATTAAAATGACAAAAGATTATACTATCTGTAGACATATATTACTGAAATTAAACCTAAGTATAATTGAATCATGGCTGTAATGAAATTCTTCTTGTAACTTTTACCTAGTGGGGCAGTGTGATGAGTTAGTTCTTCCCATTTGTGTTAGTGAAGTTAGTAATTAGTTCTTTTACAGAGGCAAATGGTCTAATAATGGAGGAATAAATCACAGAATGACACAGAAAATGAATATGGAAAGTCTTGCTTCATGTGTAATGTCTGGTAATTTAGTCAGCTGTAACTAATACATACACAACTATGGGTAAAATGTGGAAACTTTGTGGAAGGGAAGGAGTGAGAATTGTTACAAATCAGTGTTGCTCATGAGATGTCCTTGACATGCCAGTTATTAAAGCAAATTCATGGCCAGGAATTGAAGGGGATTGGGATAGGCCAAAAGGAAATATGAAGGGGGGCCTAAAATTAATTGTGTATGCTTTGCCTCATTTCTGCTCCCTTTATTTATGGTTTTCAATGAAATATGTACTTATAGAACTCTTGCTGTATTTACTACTGACTGATACTTGTCTAATGAGTGGTCTTGGTGAATTGACCTAGATTTTGAGTTAAGAAGATGAGTTCAAATCCTTCTTCAGATGTAAGTCACTTAACCTCTCTCTTCCTCACTTTTCTCATTTTGAAAATGAGCAACACAATTCTCACTTCTTCCCTTCCACAAAGTTTCCACATTTTACCCAGAGTTGTGTATGTATTAGTTACAGCTGACTAAGTAGATGTGTTGAGATTTCTTTAAGCTCCACATCTATGATCCTAAGGACCTAAGGGGAACATAAGGGCTTCTAGGCAGCACAGGCAATAGAGTACCAGGCCTGAAGTCAGGAAGATCTCAGTTCAAATCCAGCTTCAGACTTTTACTACTAGCTATGTGACTCTGGGCGAGTCACTTAACCCTATTTGCCTCAGTTTTCTCATCTGTAACATGAGCTGGAGAAGAAAATGGCAAACCATGCCAGTTTCTTTGCCAAGTTGAATGTGAGTGACAACAACAAAAAAAGGGAACAGAAGAATAGCAAAAATGAATACATGGGATAAGACAGTGACAAATTCAAGCCTGGTCAATAAAGATTTCTCAGCTGAACTAAAAGTTTTGTAAAGGAATGATTTTTTTTTAGACTCTTTTTTTTTTTTTGGAGTGGGAAAGGCAAGGCAGTTGGGGTTAAGTGACTTGCCCAAAGTCACACAACTGTTAAGTGTGTTGAGTGTCTGAGGTCTGATTTGAACTCAGGTCCTCCTGACTCCAGGGGCCGGTGCTCTATTCACTGTGCCACCTAGCTGCCCCCGTGTAAACTCTTTAAAAACTAGTTATACCACATTCTTTGAGATAGTTCAACTCATTAAGAAACCAAATGGTTATAGTGTAGAAGATCATTTGCATCGAGCTTTGCTCACTAAGATTATTTCCTATGCATTTTCTGTCATGTTTCACCTTGGTAATCTCCATCTCTTGGGTGCAAAAAAGACACCATTTATTTTCAACACTTGAGGGATATGAAGCATCTGACCGCTGTCATAACCTATTGTTTTTAACATAAACATTATGGCTGCGTCTGCCTTGAGATACTTGCCCATTACTGAGTGAATCTGAGCCAGCGTACCAAAGTGTCACCTTGTGCTCTTCAGCATCAAAACTGAGCCCCATAGCAGAGAAAATGTGTCTTCCTTAACAAGAATTTACTTCATCATGTTTTCAAAGAGATTTCTTTTTTTCTTAATTGCATTAAGTAGAACAATAGGTAGGAGTTAGGGAACCCTGTGAGCAAATAGTGTAGCCATCTTAGAATTCTTTAGGGTTAGTTAAGGGAACTTACCTTTATTTATCAAGAGATGGTTTGTTGTTTAATGATTGAGAAAGCCTACCAAAGAGTTCATATAAGATCACTGAAGAAAATGTCCTTTACATTAATTACAACATTTAATCCTCCATGTAATTGTTTCTTTTTTTTTTTTTTCTGATCTAGAACCATGAAAATGAGACATGAAATGATGTGGTAATCTTAATGTGTGTGTGTATAAATAAATGCATATAAAAAGATATAAGGCAACATAGTGTAATGAATTGAGGGAGTAATTGGAGTAAGAAAGATCTGGATCCAAGTCTTACCTGTGACATATGCTGGCTATATGATAGGATCAAAGATTCTGAATTCAGAAGGTCCTTATAGAGGTTATCTAGAAAACAAAACAAAACAAAACCTCTCTTTGCAAATTAGGAGATGGAGACCAAGAAAGGTGTGGTGAAAGGCAGAGACAGGGGTTTGGAACCAGCTCCTTAGACTTCAAATCCAGTGACCCTTTTACTATACCATTCTTTTTTCCCAAGTGATTTCAATTCCCTGGTGCTTAGAAAATTCGTGAAGGCTGCCAGTCTACATCCATGGGGGAAATTTCCATGATGGCAATTCTCCATGCTGAAATAATCACAGGTCCAGAACAAAAAAACACAGAATTAGTCTAGTTTAAATCCCTAGCCTTTCTTTTGTTAGATCATAAATTTAGAGCTGGAAGGGACCTTGAAGACCATCTAACCCCATCTTTTAATTGTATAGATGAAAGAACTGAACTGCAGAGAGGTGAGATGACTTTCCCAGAGGTCACAAAGGTAATAAGGAGCAGTTCTGAGAGTTGGACATAGGTCTTCTGACTCCAGATGCAATGCTTTTCCCACCTGTTTCACTGATTATAGAAATCAAGTCCATAAAAAAAATCATAGGATCTAAAATCTGAAGGCACCTTTGAGATCATCTACCAGGAAAACCCTCGTTTGACAGAGGAGAAATCCAAGGCATCAAGAGATCAAGTGACTTGTGTATGATCACATAGGTAGGAAGTGACTGAAGAAGGATTTGGACACTGCTCCTTTGATACCAACTCCAGTGTTATTTTCATTATATCTACTTTCTGATAAAACTAGAAAATACTTTCTATTGAAATTATTGGATTGTATGAGTCTGGGACTGAAAAAAGATCATTGCCTGATAGCCAACTGTATGGTGATGAACCTCCCAAATTTTGTTTTGTTTTGTTGCCTTCTGGGAATATTTACAACACCTCCCAATTAATTGCCATTTGGGAATGCAATTGATGAGCTTCCTCCCCCACCAGATCATTAATGAAGATGTTAAATAAATTAGAGCACGAGACTAACCTCTGTAGTATTCCCTTGGACAACCAGCACGTTATAATTTATTATTATTCTTTGTTTCTATATCCTAGCCAACAAACACTGTTGCCCACTAAGAATGTTCCCGTTTGCTTTTCTGGATTTCATGACATGGGATTCTGTCTCAAGTGTTTGTCCAAATGCATCATGTCTAAGGAACTCCCTCTTTGGCTTTCTGAAAATTTAGAAGATTGATTTAGTGATCCATCCTATGATTTCAGAAACATGTTTGCATTCAGGGCAATGCAAACCCAATGCTTTTGTGAATTTAATATGTGAGATGCTATCACTGCATGATAAATTTAGCTGATTTCTCCCTGTTTTGCAGTATTGGCACAAGGGAGTGCATCAAAGATGTTGAACACAAATAAGCGATGTGTAGCGGCCTTAGAAGAGTGAGAGCTTCTATTTCTGCCTGACAATATTGGGTCCACTTTCTCTATGATCAGAATATTACAAAGCAAGTAAAGAATAATTTATATCAGAGGTTCTGTGACGGAATGAAATGGAGCTCTTTTGAAGTATGATCTCTGAAAGCACAGCATGAAGCTCAAATAAAGTGAAGGACATTCGCTATTACAAGTAATGTCCTTAATAATCTTGTTAGTCTAGTCTCCCTCTGTATGAGACAAATGGAACATTATTGGCTTATGGGCTGTAGTAAATAATTTAGTTTCCAATATTCAGGCTGCTTTGACAGTAAATTAAAATGACATGAAAGGGGCTTGTTGAATAAAGAAAGTATCCAATCAAATTTAATTGGCATGACTAAGGCAGTAGAAATATGTTTTATAATTAAACCATGTTGTCTTGGAGCTTTATAAGCATGTATGAATCAAAATGTCAAAAATTATTCTTTGATACTGTGCATTTAAAACTTTGCATGGTGAATAGTTTCCTTAAACAAGGTTCTAGACATGCATATTTATGCAACATGAAAATAGTTTTATGTTTTAAATAATAAGTGATAAACTTACTTCTCCATTTGTCTGCCATAGCAGTTAGCAACTTCTGTGACAAAACACTTCAGGGCCTTTTCAAGAGATTTTTTTTTTCAAATGCATCTATTCTTGATGCTATAGTCGACAGTGATTGTGCTCTGGCCATTCTGTTGTCTTCAAGTATTCTTTTAACCACTATTTTTATGAATGAATGAACTCCACATTCACCTAACATATTGAAATGGAGAGAGGGGGAAACAACCATTCTATTTTTTTCTTTTCTTTCTTTCTTTTTTTTTTTTTTTGGTGTAGAGGTGAAATGATTTAGAATAAGAAAATCATAAAATAACAGAGGAAACACAGACCTCTGATGTCATATAATCCAACTATCTTATTTTATAGATAGGAAACTGAGGCCCAGACTGGTTAAGTGACTTGTTTAGTGTCACTCAGGTAGCAAGCATTAGATGTCAGATTTGAATACAGGGCCTCTGACTCAGGAGTCAGTGTCCTTCCTATTATACCATACTGATTTCTTTGGTTTGTTTCCTTCCTGAATCCAAGATTAATTAAATTGTATTATTCAAAAGCAAACATAACCAAAGATTTTCACAATGAAGGGAGGAGACTTTTGGAATCTATTGTATGACCACCTGTCTTCTTTTCTCCCAAAAGTAGAGTGCAAGTGCAAGTGCCCATTTGTAATAAAATTCCTAATGATGGTTCTTTCCACAATTCAGGTGGAAAATATATGGTGGTGTCTGAGTCTGCAGAGATTGCTTATAAAAACAGAAATGAGCTTACTGAATCATTTGTCATTCTTAGCCTTTTCAGGAGCCCTAGCTGAAGTAAGCTAAAGATTTGGAAAGGTAAGCAAAGAAAGGAGACACATTCTGATGCATCAAAGCTATTTAAAATATTTAGGCCACATGATTCTTCTTTCAGGAATTTAGGTTTGAAAATTTTCTGTGTCTTTTGATGTTCATCTCAATTCAATGCAATAAACATTTATTGAATGCCTACTACATGCAAAGAACGGTGCTAGTTACTAGAAAGTCAGATGAATTATGAGACAATCTCTTTCCTTAAGAATCTTATCATCAAAAGTGAGTCATCCTCAAATTATGATAATAAAAATTAGAAAATAATGGCATAGGAGGGGTCATACAGAGAGTTTCAAGAATAAAGAGATTGGGAGAAGTGGTGTAGATATGGGTGGGCAGCTCACAGATGAAGGTAGCATCTGAGATGCACCTTGAATACTGAGAGGGCAGAAGTGAGTATTCTAGACATTTTGGTGATGTATGCAGAAGCATGGAGGTAGTAAAAAAGTCAAAACTAGGGAACCATGAATAGCCCTATTTGGCTGTAGCATAGAGTACATGAAAGGAAACGTCACAAAATAAGACTAGGGAAATGTGTCTGAGCCAGGTTTTAGAGGGTCTTGAACAGCTGAGTAGAGAATCCATTTTGTCAGACAATGACTAGTCATTGAAGGCATTTGAGCAGAGGGTAGCATCATCATACCTTTACAACTAGGAGCATTACTTTGGGAGCTGTAAAGAAAGATGGATTGAAAAGATGCAAATGATGGATGGATGGATTGGAGAAAGATGGAAAGATGGAAAAATTAGACCTACCTGAAATAAGCCATTCTTACCTGGACCCATTCATACAGACTGAGAAGTTCTTCCCCAGCAGGTCAATAATTATATTTATGTCTGAATTCAGGATCTATTTTTTAAAATTTATTTATTTCCCTGTTTACATCATTCATTTCCATGAGATTTTGAGTTACAATTTTTCTCTCCATCTTTCCCCCACCCACCATCCCCAAACAGCGATCCCACTGTATAACCCCTCCCCCAATCTGCTCTCTCCTATGTCCTCCCCCATCACCCCTCTGACTTTCCGGTAGGGCAAGATGGATCTCCCTACCCCAGTGCCTCTATGTCTTAATCAGGATCTATTTTTTTAAATGATCTGTTTTTCCCATAAAGCATATTTAAGGCTAAGAACTATGCTATTTGATATGATAATAAGAATAATAATGATAAAAATAACCATAATAACTTTTACAAAATATTTTACATTTTGCCCAGTATTTTACATATATTACTACATTTTGATTTGATCCTCGCCATAACCTTGTCAGGTAGATACAATTAGTATCCCTATTTTATTGATAAAGAAACTGAAGCTGAGAAGTTAAGTGACTTGACTAGGGTCACATTGCTAATAAGTGATTGAGGAAGGATTTGTACTCAGGTTCAGTCAGATTTCTGCTTTTAGCTCCAGTACTCTATTCGCTATGTTCTTTATTTGCCTCCATATCACACTCAGCTACAGATATCATCGAAGTCCCACCAGTATAGGGTTTGCTCCATAAGAATTGGCATTGAAACCTACAGCCATATAATTTCTTTTGCCAGTTAAATAGCCAGAAACTATGTGCTTCCTTTTGGCCCTAGTACCCACTTGTCTGCATAACTACCATCCAAGGATGGATAAGAAATTCAGATTTATTAATGGGATAGGGAAAGATTTTAAGCCTCAGTTGGGGATGCCATGGACCAGAGATATGTTCTCCTAGAATGCTAGAAGGCCTTGGGATTCCATATAAGGCTGAGCTGACCTTTAATTTCATTGTCTTTGTTGGGAGTCACTTGATTTCTAACTCTCTCCCAAGCCCAAGAGGGAATGAAGTGGACAGAAGTGGCAAGCAGGAGATTCAAGGAGTGAGGGAAAGCCGATGGATAGTCATCTGATTAATAGCCCTGGGTGACCAGGATATTGGTGGTGCCATCAACAGAAAAAAAGAATTAGGAGGAGGCAAACTTTGGGGGGGGGGGGCGTGCAGGGAAGGTTAGGATTGGAGAAATGAGTCCAATTTTGAACATTTTAAACTTGAGAAATCAGCAAGACATTTAGTGAAAATATCTAGGAAAAATATTGGGGAGGGATAGAGAGACTACAAGAAAGTAAAGTGAATAGAACCTACAAGATATACTACAATACTACTACAAGAGTAAAGTGAATAGAACCAAGAGAATATTTTATACAATGACAACATCATTAAAATAAAGAACTTTGAAAGACATAATAACACTCATCAATGCAATGGCAAGCCATCGCCCAAGGCGACTACTGGAGAAGCGTGACATCCACCTCTTGATGGAGATGTAATGGGTTCATGTTGGAGAACGAACTATATTCTTTGAGCAGGGTCAGGTTTGGAAATTGTTCTGCTTGACTATGTGTATTTGTTACAAGGGATTTGATTTATCTTCTTAAGTGAAAGGAGGAAAAGGGATAAGAAGAGGTAGATATTGATTAAAAGATAAATTTTATAAAAAGGAAATATTCAGGAGGCAAGTAGAAATGTAGGTTTCTAACTTAGTGGAAGCTTCATAAAAGCCTATTGATAATAGCTGTTGTCTCCTGGCCCCCATTAGTTAATTTCCTTGACTTTCTGATCAAGAGATATACATGAATTATCCAAATAGAACTGAGGCCATTGGAATATATGAAATTGCTTAGGAAGAACATAAGGAGATGATAAGAGAATTTAGGATGGTACCTTAGAGAATGTACGTACACAGTAATTAGAAAAGAAAACTGAAGAAGATTGAGAAGCATCAGTCAATGACCTGTAAGCAGAACCTATGTGAGAGCCAGTAATCTAATTCAAATGCTTAATTTTACAGATTAGAATATTAAATTTTAGAA
>CM053589.1:46571696-46588625 GCA_028646515.1 Pseudochirops corinnae | reverse complement strand
ATACCATCCCTAGGTTATATTTTTAAGTAGATTGGGACTTTAAGAAAAATTAGTGATTCAAATTTAAATTCCTTTTCCTAGAAGTTAGGCAATATACAAAGCTAAGAAGACACAGTCCTTGTCACCACAGAGTTTATAGACTGGGAAAGAGATATGACTCTAATTATCCAATGGATCTATAGTCTCATCATTGTTGTTGAATGAATGAATTTCATGGCTTATCCTAATGAAGTTAGTTCAAATCTGTGGTTTATGGTCTGTTGAGAGGTTTTTGTTTTTTTCTTTTTGTATTTTTTTTTTTTGTAATTTTATAGGAGACACAATTTAAGCTTTCTCTATATACCATGGCATCAGAATTAAACCACAGATTCATTTTTGTCCCTCACTTTTACCTAATTGCCCCTCAATTTCCCTCCCACTGAAAGGTGACAAATTACTTCGACTTTTCTGCTTTTTCTTCCTCCATTTCTTTTCATGATTCTGAAATATGAAATGGTTAGAGGGTTGATTCCTATTACGTGTATAGTTACTTTGTCCCTAATTCTCCTGTTTTTTTTTTTTTTTTGGATGAGTAGGAAAGAAGTGGGATATGGACTTACCACCCCCTGTTAGCTACTGATTATATTTAAGCTTCCTTAGGATCCTTCCAGTACAAAATTGTGTGATTGCAAACATTGACTTGCCATGTTTTAAAACAATATTTTTTATTATTCTCTTCATTGTATGCATTAAAGTTTTCCTTTTAACTTTCCTTTTCTGCCTCTTAGACTTAGGGAATGTTAGAGCAGAAAGTACCCCGAGACACAATCCAGTTGAAACTTGTCATTCTACAAAGGAGAAAACTGAAGCCTAGGGAAGGAACAATAAAACTCACATACATGATTGTGGCAAAGCTGGGATTTGAACCCAATGATTCTGACTTCAAATTTAATGTCTTTTTAATGACACCATTCATACTGAAATGTATCACCAAGTGTGATTTTATGCATGAAGATAGGCCATTCGGACCCTGACTTTTTTTTTCTTCCAGTCATGGTCATAAAGCTACATTTGCTGATAGGGACATAGAATCTGTTCCTTGTTTGATATGGCTTCTCTCCAGGTATTTTAAAATATTCAGAAATGTCTTTCTTCCTACTCTTGAGGAATATACTTTGATCTAATCTATTTTGAAATGAAGAATTCCAATCCAAAGATCAAAGTATATGTGAACCCTTTTGTAATTTAGGTAGATAGTGGCCATTATAAACTGTACCATGTTAGAGATTTTCTTAAGTGGATATTTTTTGGGATTCCTGACTCTGAATCTGTAATATATCTGGGTTTTGTTCTATTTTTTGCAAGTCCTTAAAAAAAAAAAAAAACTTTTGGGACACAGCTTACTCTTAAACATGCTGCTTCGATGAGAAAGGAAGCTCCCATGATTCATTTTTAGCATAAAACTCATATAAGAAGACAAACCATATAGAAAACTAGAGAGAGGATTTTGGACAGGGAAATCACATTGAACAAAATTTAGGAAGTTTAGTTAGGAAGGTAGTTTTAATGGAAATTATTTTCAAAGTCATAAGTAGTATGGGGTGACCAGGGCATTTTCCCAGGGTTTATGTCTCCCACCACTTATAAGAGGTTGAAAAAAGGGTATTGTCCTTAGTGTAGAAACAAAAAAAAATATATGGTGAGCACCTAGGTAGCAGGAATAATTAGTTTAGACTGGAAGCTATCAGGTATTGGACTGCAGTATCGTCCAGCCACCTCTGCTCTGCCCCTTTCCAGTGGCCTCCCTAGCAGTGAGTGGCCTTCTGTTGTTAACTGTGTCTGTGGCTGGGTGTCTCTGCTTGGCACTTACTGCTTTAGTAAATGCTTGCTGACTAATTAACCGACTATCAGCACCCACATAATAATATTTCCCTTGCCTTGTATAATCTGAGAACTGCCCAAAATATAAAGAAATCAGTTCTCTCCCTTAAAGATACTACCTACTTATTTTTTTAAGTCCAAAAAAATCTCCAAAATAGCTTCTGAAGAACCTAAGTATAGGAATGTTTGAAAAGTGAATTATAGATTCACATTGTAGTTTGGTTAACTAGACAACCTCTGTCATAGTAAAATTGCCGTGATTTTGTTATGAAATCCAAATTCAATCCATGCCTGGCAAGACTCATGAGCTACAACGTGTGAAAAATGACCTCAAGTGATAGATTTTTACGGGACAAAATTCGCAGTGATACAACTGCTTACCTTTCCACAGTGACGCTTATTAGAACTTATGAGAATCATAACAGGTAATCTTTTCCTGGAGGCAACATAACTTTGTATTTGTTACAGTATTGTGTGTGTTATTGGGAAGATATGTAGTCTGTCTTATTTAGTCTGGACACCGCTGCATTGGTTGTCATAGTACCAATTTCAAATTCTTAAAAAAGGGTTATATAGTCTCTATTGCTTTTCGTGAGTTCATAATTTTAGATGTTCCAATCTTTAACATAGGAACTTAAAATGGATTAGAAGGTGTGCATTTTCATTCCAGCGTTCACTTGGAAAGCAGAAGTTTTTCATCTCCTTAAAATTCTCCATTCAGTATTTTCTGTGGGTGAAATATGGGTATAAAAATAGTAGAGTTTTTTTTAATGCTTTTGTATAGACTCAAGAGAGTCTTTCCTGCAATATCTAACTGAAAAGGTAATGAACTGTAAAATATGTTGAAATGATTGGGGATTAAAAATCTCTGGTGTGTAGTGACAGTGCAATTATATTCCACAGTAAAGGTTTCATGTATTAGGAGTAATAAATAAAACTTATTTTTTCCCACTGTGATTGGTTGTCACCACCATAATGATAGCTTTGACCTTCTTCCTCTTCAAATGTCGTTAGCCTGTGACCAAGTTGTCAGGATAGAGCAGGATATTGTGGAAGCCTAAATATGGAGTCAACTTGAGATTACAAGAATTTTTTAAAATAAAAAAACAAACCAAAACACACAAGCATACTGACTAGGATGCTGGAAGGAAAAATATGTGCTGTGATCTTTTAGAAGTTTGCTAATATATTTCAGGTTAAAAGTCACCACATATTTTTCTCATGTGACTCTTGAGCTTCTATTTCTGATGTTAGGAAATTGTGTAATACCAAGTTTCAAGGAAGGCTTGCATTTGAACATGACCTTAATAAGTGAATTGACCCTGGGATCCCATTCCAAGACACTAAGTGATTGAACTGAAAGCATCAGGACAACATGATATAGCTCAGAACCATAGATTCAGTTGTACAGGATGTTCGAATGCTAGAAATTTTAAAAAAACAACAACACTGAATGATTTGGCTAGGTGAGGAGGACAATATCTGTTACTTTAAGTTGGTTTCAGCTTCCTTTCCAGACCCAATTCAAAAGAGAAACCCAACACTAAAATCACTTTAGAATATTCAATGGAATAATTTAACCTTCTTCAGTTGATGCACTTAGCTTTCTATCCTGTTTTAACTCTTTTTAAAGCCCACATTAGAAATGTGAATGCTGTGGAATTTCTCAAATGCCAGGCTATTGAATGGTGTCTGGCCATATTTATTCCTTAGAATTATGTGCCATTTTGTCTTCATTTCCTATTAAGCCCATTTGTCTCCCTGTAAGGTCAAGGGAGCAGCTGCCTCTAGAGCTGACCTGTATGCCTCTCCATTGCATTGCTCCTCCATGGGGTACTAACTCTTTCCCTTTTCCTGGGGACTAGCAGTATTGTCTATATAAAGCATTTAGCCTTACTTGGGTCAGGGAGCAAGAAGGACAGCACCTTCCATGTTCTTGTAGTCCTCGCCTCTGTACAGTACAGCTTTCCTCATTAATTGCCATCTGGATGACTCGATACTTTCTTTTAATTGCGTGACAGTTAGCAAGCGTAAGCAGCAAATAAAGGACACATTTGTAGAACTACTTGACAAACCTTAAGTTTAGTTTGTGCTTTTGGGGAGCTTTAACATCCTGGGTAACTGCACCAAACTCATTCATTTCATTATAATGAGTTTAGAAGCAGATCTATTGCTTACATACAGAACTCTTATTTCCCTACCCTACTTTTAATAAAAATGGGAGTAGCTTGGTGCATCTGCTCCAGTGAGTGACCACTTACTCCATGCTTCTCTGAACCCCTGAGAAAACAGTCACAAAAATTCCTTTACTTTATGTGAACTTTGGAACTGAGTTGGGGTAGGTGGATAATGAAAGAGTGAAACATTGAGATGTGCCTAAATAACATGCTGTTACAAGCCTTATGATAGATTTGTGTTTGACTTAACAGCTTTTGGAACCTAATAAAAAGAACTTAATTGACAATTTCTTGAAATTGCTAAGAAAACCTAGTGATGTTGGTAGGGTATAATAAGGAGTTTCTCATCACTGTCTCTAAGATTGAGCCTATACAAAAAAAAAAAAAAGAAAGAAAAGGATTTATCTCTGTGGTAACTCTAAGTAATTGATATACAGACAAGGTTCGGTTCCAATTTGCCAGCAATAAAGTTGTAATAGGGTTTTCTCTGCAATTTTAGCCTTAATGTGCTCATTCCAAAGAGCGGTATTTTTCCAAGCGAACAAATAGCATCAGTAAAGCTTACGATTAGTAATAGCCCCACACTGATGCTCACATTAAACTTGTTAAATCAATTCACTAGCTACTCTCTAAAGTGGACTGGCTGTTTACTTTGACTTGAACCTTATGTGGATGACCCATTGGTTACATTTATTGGGATGATCTTCACATTGAAAATTGGTAATTATTCGGGCTTGATTGTGGTTATGAAATGGCCGCCATGTTTTGTGGTTTGTTTGTTTTCCCTTTTAGTTTTGATCATTTAACCCACCCTCATTATTTGAAGGATATGAGTATTTAGTGACACTGGGTATTTCTAAGCGATTTTTGTTTGTTTGTGTGTATGTGTATGTGTGTGTGTGTGTGTGTGTGTGTATGTATGTATGTGTATGTGTGTGTGTGTGTATGTATATGTGTGTGTGTGTGTGTGTGTGTGTGTATATTCTTCATCCCTGTTTTAAGTGCACATTTGGTTGGATAATGGCAATGGTTTTCTCTAGCTTGTGGCTAATCTATTTCATTGTATATTAAGAGCACCCATCTACAATCTTCAACATATCTTTTTCATTCTTAAATAAGCTCTTGCGTAAGTAATTTAGGGTCACTCATGCCATAATTAGCAAAGTGGAAGTGAACACTGCATGATTCACTAGAGATGGAATATAGTCAAAAATACTATGGGGTGTTAGACAGTGAAAAGATATACTGTATTCTGGGAAGCCTTTTTGTAGATGGTTAATCTACCAACTCTGTTTCATTTTTCACCTGGAACAAGCCTAGCATGCCACTGCATGCTGCCTTTTGTCAGTAAATACAAAGAGAAATCTGAAGCAATCAATCTTGCTTATCAATAGTACTCAGTGTGATTCTCTTTTTAGTACCCCTCCTTCTTTTTCTCTTCCAACACAGAACTTCATGTTTCTCCAAGTGTCTTTACAGTTCAGCTGTAAATGAGTTAAGGGTTCAGATAAATAAAACAAAATTAGTCTTATTATGTGTTTGCAGAATAGTGTATGCAGGGTTTAGACAAGTGTGCCCTTAGTAGAGTGAAGTCAAATGTAGGTAAAAGGAAACATCTCTTTATAGAATCAAGGCGTGGTGCTTGCTCAGAGCTGATATCTGCATGGCTTGCCAGGACTGACTGCCCAGTGCTTACATCCCCAGGCATGCATCACCAGATGTAGTACTAAAAAGAAAACAAAACAAAATTCAGGCCGGGGTCTTTTGCATAAATCTCCTTCTTGCTCTCTCAAACTGGTTTTATTACTCACTTATATTTTCTCTCTATTCTCAGTAAAGATGTTTACTAAGAAGGTACAATATCCTTTCTTTCCCCTCAGTTGTTAGCTAATAAAAATCACAATAATGTAGCTCTGAAAATGGAAAGGTCCTTAGAGGGCATCAAATCCACCCCTCTCATTTTAGAGGTACCCAAGAGGTTAAGTGACTTGCTTAGGGTCACATAGTTAGGCAATGTCTAAGGCAAGAGTTGAAGCCTGATTCCAAGTCTAATAATCTATCCATTACTCAGCTTATGCATAGAAAATTTTTTATTCTACTATTGCTGCTGCTACTAAAAAACAGTTTTGTAGATTTCTAAAAACCCCACAAAAGTATTACTTCTGCTATGCTTATTTTATTTGATGAAACGGAGCATCAATTGGTGTTAATAGTGCCATATTATAGGTTACATTCTTAATATTTGTTATTACCCTGGCTTGTATGATTTTTTAAATAGGCTTGGCCTAATTTCTTCCAGGCCACAGACCTTTGGATCCATTATAATTCACGTGACTACTTTATTCCACAGCTCAAGCCCATAATTAAGGGAGTGCTCTTATCACTTGATAGGTATATGCACCTTATGCATTTTTTTGTAGTAAACTCATCAGGGTAATATCTACTTCTATTGTGTCTAATCCTGTGACAGGCCAGGGTGATTCATCTACCATCTAGGAACAAATTGCTCAACCATGTGAGGTGAATGAAGTCTTTCAAGGCATCAGGGTCCATAGTCTCATGCTTTAGAAAAGCTAATTTCATTTCATACCAGAATACTAGTTATTCCCAGAGTATAGTTGATTGGCTCGGCTCATTAAAGAAGAATAAGCAAATTGCTTAGACATATGAACCCTTTAACTTACAGGTATATCTATGGACCCAAGCAAACTCTACTGTATATACTCTGCTAGCCCCACCAAGGATAGTGTTTGAGGAAAATATATCAGAGCACACGGGATGGGACTGGATACTCTGCACAAAAGTTTGCAGGATGAATTAGAATTTAAGTAAACACCACAGTTTAAAATGAACAGTAAATCAGCTCCATATGATGTTCCATTAACAAGTTATTTTCCTTAAATTGTGGAGCAGAACCAGTCATTTTGATGAGCAAATCATTCATGTGTTTGTTGAATATAAGAAATTTGAAAGTTAACAAAAAGAAGTAAAGTAACCAATTAAAATAAAGGGACATTTGAAGTCTAAGAAGTCTAATATAATTAAGACACACATAGCAACCTTTCTTACTGGGCCAATATTCTGGAAGGATTATCAAAAGTGAGAGATGGAATGATATACTGCTGCATGCCATCAGCAACACTCCAGAGTGCCGCTAACCATTAGATTAAAATGTAATTGAGAAATAACTAACTAGATAAATAAAAATACAACAAAACGTAGATCACTTATTTTAAAAGTAAGTCAGTGTGTGGTCCTCAGGGATTCTTGTACATGCATTAGTGACCCCCATTTCTGGTTGAATTTGACTCCTCTGTTATAGCATATAGAATGGTGGCTTCAAAGCCTCCTAGGAAGATCTGACACACTGGATTGTGGCAATGGGCAGGTCACTTATTCTCTTAGCCATCTAGGCAACTTAGTAAGAAAAAAAATTTCTGTTGGAGAAGGTGTTTCTTATTTAGGAGGTCCCCTTGGTAAGACTAAGGTGCAACCCTACATTAATAGAGGGAGATTCTTCATTTTCAAGCTTCCCTGGAACTCTAGCCTCTAATATTACTATAAGAGCTATTAAATCTAGTGCCAATTGTAGTAAGAGCTTAAGGAATAGTCATTCAATTGTATTGATATAGTTGAGAATGATGGATTCTCCAAAAAAGGTATTTGCTGAAAGCCTATGGAAATTTTTACTTAAGGAATATTTTGACCAGTGCCTTGATTCTTTTCTGGGAAGAGCAGAGAGGTTTCCATTGGAAATGATGAGCAAATAAACCAGGGGCTTTTTTTTTTTTTCTTTTTTCATCATCTGGAAAAGTACACAGCATAAATTGGCCAGGAATATTTGGAATTGGGTGCAGGCCAGAGCCTTTGCATGAATGGGAAATGTACTTTTGACTTTGCTCTTGGTCAGCCATACATATGTTCATCTCTAGCTCTGGCAAAGCTTTTTAATTTGGGAACTTTGGTAATAACTCTGTTTTGAAATTACTTAATGCTTGATTTCATTTTGTGACTTGATGAATAGAATGCCTGGCTAAATTGTTGATCAGAAGTCACTCTTCCTACTGGTGTTGTCCTTGCATTCAGGGTCACAAGATCTGAACTCTCGTCCAGTCTTTGCTCTGCTTTAGCACAAGATTGCACCCTCAGTGAGGTATTTAACCTTTCTAGGTCTCCCTTGGTTTTCTTAGCTATAAAATAAGATTAAGTCCAAAAAAAATCACTGCAATAGAATAAGAAATCCAAAGTACTGTTAGTGGTAGATAATGAACACTGCTTCCAATAGTGCCCTCTGCAAATCTGATGTCTTTCAGAAGGGTCACTTTATTGTATCATCTTTTTTCTTCAGAGCACAGTCTTTTAAGGTAAGGTATAGGGGCCATTTTCCGAAATGTGAGCTATTACCAGAACATTAAGTTTTTTGGCTCTGATTTATAGTGAACTTAGGGCCAAAATATTAAGACTCATGAATTCTTTAAGTTATAGACATACCAATGACCAAATAGTCTCTGGGCATCCTACCAACGAGGATGTGTGATGAGGACATTTATGAGTGTTGGAAACTAAAGTGCAAACTCTTTACACAAGTTTGTGGAAGAATGAGAATTTAAGTAAACACCACTACTTAGAACTGACAATACCAGAAGTCCATAGGATACTGTGTTAACAATTGATTTACCTAATCAATTCCTTCTTCTAAGCAGAAGAAAATGATAACCATGCAGCTCTTCATGTTTTCAACAAATTTTTAAAAATCATTGAAAATCCCCTGATCCAACAATAATAGCATCTAATATCCACCAAAGCACCAAATAAAATTCTGGGCACATAATAGATATTCCATAAGTAGTTCTGGACTAACTGACTGATTGTTTGACACAAGAGAAAAGGCTTTCAAACATAGATTCACAAAATGTCATGACAATGAAATAAATCCTTTTCTGGGCTGCAGGTCTTGTTCTGCACAGAAGAAAAACACAAGGAGGCATGGAACCTGGGTTCAATTCCCAGCTCTGCCACTGTTTCAGGAAATTCATTGAGGCCCTATGGGTTCATTTTTTCTCATCTGCGGAATGAAAGGGGTTGTATTAAATGACTTCTAAGGACCTTCCTAGTATTAGCAATCCATGAATCTACAAATTTACTAAATTAGTGTGTCCCAAAGCTGCTGCCTAAAAGGTACATGTAATTAGAAATTATATATTGAGCCAGGCCAGAAGAATTCAGCTCAAAAGTTTCCCAAATTCACAGCCACCTCAATATGAGTCAATAGTGAAACAGGTCAACCTCAAAGAACTAACAGGCAATTAGATTACATTAAAAAGGTATAGCATTCAGAACATGGGACGTGATTGTTTCATTGGATTCTCACCTGTTTATCACACATTTGTGTGGCTCCTCCCATCTTTCCTCCATCATGGAGGTTTGATGAGACGAGGTTTGAGAGTTTCATAAAGGAATCCTAGATTTATCTCAAGATTTCATTGGCTTATACTTCTCTAGCTTATATCTATGGCAAAGAAACATACTATAGAAAAAGTAGCTAAAATGTATCTTTTTTCAAAGTAGAGATGATTTTTTATTTACAAAGGCATTTCCTAATTCCCTCTCTCCCTTCCTTCCTTCCTTCCTTCCTTCCTTCCTTCCTTCCTTCCTTTCTTCCTTATTTCTTTCCTTCTTATTTCCTTTTTTGTTTCCTTCCTTCCATCATCTATCTACATATTAATATATATATATAGTTAATCTTAAATACAAAATCCTTATCTGAGAAATTTCATGCAAAGATTTTTTTTTCTCCGTTGGACAGCTTCCTTTATTGTCCTAGATCTATTAATTGCATTTTTATAAAAGCTTTTCTATTTCATGCCATCAAAATGATCTCTTTTATCTTTGGTGATTGCCTCTATCTCTTCTTTGCCTTAAAAAAAAACCATAACCCACCTGTTGCTGCAAAAGGTTCTGCTTTCCTTCCAATTTGTCATTTGCTTTTTCAAAGCTCCTTGAGCGATCTGCTTGCTCACCATATCATGTCAAAGCACAAGAATTCAAAGAAGAGAGTTAGCTGAGAGTTGTCTTTTTTTTAACTGATATGAGATCCTGCCCTGCCCCACCAATGCTTATGTGGTAGGAGATGGGGTTGCGGGGAGGATAGGGAATCATCCATGATTCACTGCTTTATACTGAAACTCCAATCCTTTCAGCCTGTAAGCTACCACATGCCTGGAAGCCATCAAAGCATCCAAATGCTGAGTCACCAAGACCAGCCAGTAGGCAGGAAAGCTCTGACATTCTTTGAGCAAATCCGGGTTCCATGGTGATACTAATATAAGTAAATTTCTTATAACCTTAAACAAGTTGGTTATTTGGATAGAATATGTTAAGATGGTATTTGCTCTTTTTCCTTAAGTAGATATTTTAATCATTAGTTAACATTTATTCAGATATCCTTTTTTTAGAATATCTGCCTTTGAATCTACTTTCAAATATGTGAACAAAATATAGTCTTATTTCGAAAGAGATCCTAATTTATTTATTGCAGTTGCACTTTTCAATGATTTTGATTCCCTTAACAAAGAGATCAATTTTGCCCTTGGAAAGAAATGTAATGAGCAATGAAAAGGAGTAATTAATCAGGGAAAGAAAAAAAAATCCTTTTTTGTTACTTCCAATCTGCAGGAAACCCAGGTGAATAAATAATTTCATTCATTTAGATTGGATTGTTAATAATTATTTATTGATTGATTTTAATAAATTATGAATACTAAAAGGGTTTAATTTAGCTCCTCAAAAGGGTGAATTACTAGAAAGATCATTAATTGAATTCTTAGTTCTAATCCAGGGTATGATCAATTTCAGTTTACTCTTAATTCCATAAAATTATTTTGATAGGGCCCAAAGAGACTACCTTGTAAAAAGACATTTTCACTCTTACCCTTCTCCTTTCCTATCTCAGAGAAAGAATCAGCTTTTTTCCTTGTAAAGGTTAGCCCTTCCTCTTGAGGGCTTGGATTTCACCTCCTCTGACCTTCCAAGACCTTCTCAAGGTCTTACCCTTAGACCTTGCTTTCTCCCCAATGTTGTTGCTGATCTCATTCAACTTCCATGCTCTAGCTCCCTAGTTTCCCTACCCTTCCTCCACATGATCCCTTTTGCTTCCCATACAAAAACAAACAAACAAAAACCTAAAAGAGCTCAGAAAGTTGTAAATTCACAGTAGTGTTAGTTGACTAAATCCAATTAATGAACACATATTATTGCTCCCCAACATCAGGACCCAGAACATACCCCCACCCAAAATTATCAGTTTTATATCTAGTTTCTTGCAAGTAGCATTCCTTCACAGAAGGTACTTATGTGCAAAATGCTAATTTCCATCTCCTAAATTAAAATTGGGTGGGGGCAAAATTTCAAGGGTTGCTATTTAGTCTGAGAAATAACTGACAGCTATGAGCAAAGCTGATCCCCTCTGCAGCCTTGGCTACATAGCTTTTGGCACTGGCAGGAGAGAATGGTCTCTCTCAGATCTTTCATCTCTGCCTCTCTAACTGCCTCATCTACTCCAAACATACCAAGGTTTCCTCCACCCTATAAAACAAACAAACAAAACCAACCTTCCTTCTACCCTGTTCCTGTTATGCTCTTAAGTTATGAGACTATCACTCTCTTTCCTTTTGTCACCAGACTTTATGTGCTTTCTGTCTCTAACTCCTCAGTCCTTACTTGCTCTTTGTTGAAAGAAATGGTAGCTGTGATGCTAAACAACTCACAATGATATTTGAAAAATCGTGGAGAATAGGATAGGTAATATGGGTGTAGAAAAGGGAAAATATTGTACTTTTTCGAGGGAAAAGATTGGTATCTGCAAACAAACTATAAATCAGTCAACTAGAATCTCCTGAAAAATTTCTATAATGCATTATTTTTTATTTAGTTTTTAAGTTTTAAATTACATGTAAATAGAAATTGTTACATTCGATTTTAAAGGTAAATTCTCTTCACATGTATGAGATTAGAAGGAAATGGTTGGATAGAAATGTATTTCAAAAATACCTGGGATTTTCTAGTGATCCATGAGATCCCCAAGTATATTTAAAAGTAAATTGTTAGCATGAGATTTTAAAGGGAAACTAACATTAGATTTTAAGAGTAAATTCTCTTCTCCCTCCTCCTTGAGAAGGAAGGCAATTTGATATAGATTATACACATGTAGTCACATAAAAATGTATTAGCCATGTTGCAGAATAAAACACAGGCCAAAAATAGGATAATAAAGTTTTTTTTTTTTAAAATATGCTTTAGATTCTGTGTTCCTATTCCATTGGTTCTTTCTCTGAAAGTGGATAGTATTTTTCATCATAAATCCTTCACAATTGTTTTGGATCGCTGTATTGTTGAGAATAGCTAAGGCATTCACAGTTGATAATCATACAATATTTCTTACAGTGTACAATTCTCTCCTGGTTCTGCTCATTTCACTGTGCATCAGTTCATATATACAATGCATGATTAAAGAGATGGTTATTGAATGTTTAGAAAAGGATGTAAGTATCACAAAAAGCCAACATGGCTTTCTCAAGAAGAAACTATTCAAGAATAACCTTATTTTCCTTTATAATAGTGTTAATAAGATGGAAGATCAAGGATATGCTATAGAGATGAATTACTTAGATTTGAGAAAACTATTTGACAAGAACTCTCATGTCATTCTTATAGAAAATATAGACAAATGTGTGCTAGATATTAGGCAGATTTAGGACTGGTTGAATGACTGTTCAAGAAGTAGTCCTACATGGTTCAATGATCACTTAGAAGGTCTTCAGTGGAGTAACCCAGAGTTCTGTGCTTAGTACTGTGCCATTAACAATTTTTAACTCTTGTAAAGGAATAAATGCCACTTTCATCAGATTTGCAGATGACCCAAAATTTGAAGGGATAATAAACACAAATGGATCATAGAGTCAGAATCCCTGATGATCTTGACCACCAAAAACATTGGGATAAATTTAATAAAATGAAATTGAATAAGAGTAAATATAAACTATTACACTTAGTTTGAAAAAAAGGACTTCATATGTTTGAGATCAGAAGGAAATAGACACTTCAAAATGATGTGGAATTTTTTTTTTTTTTTTGCTTTTTGGAAAGGGGAGGGCATAGCAATTGGAGTTAAGCGACTTGCCCAAGGTCACACAGCTAGCAAGTGTAAAGTGTTTGAGGTCATATTTGAATTCAGGTCCTCCTGACTCCAGAGCCAGTACTCTATTCACTACACCCCCTAGCTGCCCCTGATCTGAAATTTTTTAATAATCCATGAGCACAATACGAGTCAACAGTGCAATGATGTGGCAGCCCAAAGTAGCAAAAGTTACCATGGGTTATACTAGATAGACAGACAGACTCTCTAGCTAGCTAGCTGGATAAGTAGGTAGATAGACAGTCTTAGAAATATGATCCTTTTCTATGTGGCTAAGTGTTTTGCCCCAAATACCATTATAGAGTATTTTCTTATCTTCTTCAGCGACTAACCTATTTACTTCTTCATGAAAGAGAGGAACACTTATTGGAATGTGCTGTTTATTACATTCTACCATGTTTATTTAGTTCTAAAAATTATAGACTGACTTTTCTTCCTCCCCCTTCCTCCCTAAAATTAGCTTCTTTTAATCCTGAGTAGAGTTTGGTTCTAAAATTGTTGACTCACGCAGTATGTTTTCATGTTTATAATAGACACACTTGTCAGAGAGCTGCCCCTTTCAAAGTAGAAAACACTGGGGTTATCAGCAAATCCTTTCACTGCCTTCATGAAGATGCTTCTTTAATCCTCCTCATTGCTTAGATATATCCACCTGGGACCAATTGAGTTGTCAGATGTGCTGCTACTCAGAGTCCTTATTATGGTGTCAATGTGACTGTTTTGAGCACTCCAAGTGAGCAGCCTGCTCTAGTCTTATATTTCTATGTGGCTATTCTTATGTTACTTTACTATGTCTAAAACTGAACTCATTATGTGGGCCTGGTGAATAGAAAATAGGGTTACTTACTAAACTGCTGCCAGAATTGCCTTTTTAATACTATGTAGGACTAATCATTGATCTACAAAATTGTTCCACTCTCTCCACACTCTCTACAGTGTTCAGATTGTACCATTTGCCTACTTTTATTTCTGCCTATTAAAACTCTGGATCATACATGGTGTCTTCTCTGATCCCCAAAGCAGGAAGTGAGCTCATCTCTTTGAATCTCTCAGTTCTTAGTACCAATCTCTTCTATGTGAATATAACTTTCTAATTTCTATTATTGTTATTTCTAACTTGGTCTTCTCCTAATAGAGTAGTGGTTCTCAACCTTCCTAATACCTCAACCCTTTAATATCATATGTGGGCATGTCTGCATATGGGCAGACCTGCCTGGAGACAGATAGAGGAGGTTCCTAAGACCAGCGGAAATATGTGTTTTCTGATGGTCTTAGGTGACTCCTGTGACCCCTGTGAAAGGGTCGTTAGACCCCAAAGGGGTCATGACCCACAGGTTGAGAACTGCTGTAATAGAGTGACCATTCCCTGAAGACAAGAATATATCTCATTCTCCTTGATACCCAGTGCTCAGCACAATACCTTGCACATACTTACTATAATTGTTAAATTAGAGTAAATAAATGTTCTCCACCTCTTGTCACTGGAGATCTGGAGTAACCAAATAGTTTATTAACTATAGGACTTTCCTGTCATTTAAATAAAAGTTCGTTTTTATATAAATATTAATATAATTGTATGTAAGTATTAATAATGACATATTTTTCTGGCCTGCTGTTAAATTTAGTCTGCTTTTACATGGAAAGTGTTAAGAAATTAATAATATTCTTTTTGAGTCAAATATTGCTTGCACGTTGTTTTAAAGGTTGACATAGTAAATAAAAACTTTGCCTGGATTGGATGATAATTCTAGCTAGAGGACCTATAGCAGTCTTTGTTGAGGGCAGCCTCAGAAAGAGCCAATCAGTTATAGCATTTAGTCTAATTGATAGGTTTGCCTTAGTATTTATTTATGGGAAACAAAGGTGTGAAGTACTTGGTTCTGTTTGTCGCTCTGCTAATTCCCTATCAGGCTTTTCAGTTTCATGATCAATAACCACAGTTAGGTCTGCCTTAAAGGTAAAAGCTTAGATTCACTTTTAATCTAATTCATCAGCTCTTATGCCTCCTCCCATAATAAAACCATTTTTATTTATTTGACACTTGCTAGTATCACTCTAGAAATAATGAAATATTTGAAAGGACTGGGCAACAAAGAAGCATTATTTCTTTCCTCTCTCTTTCCTTTTCTTCCTTCTTTCCTCCTTCCCTTCCTTCCTTGTTTCTTTCTTTACTTCTTTCCTTCCTTTTTCCCTCTCTTCTTCCCTCTCTCCTTCCTTCTCTCCTTTCCTTCCTTCCTTTCTTCTTCCTTTCTTCCTTCCTTCATTCCTTCCTTTCTTCCTTCCTTCCTTCATTCCTTCTTTCCTTCCTTCTTTCCTTCCTCCCTCTCTTCCTCCCTCTCTCCCTTCCTTCTTTCCTTCCTTTTTCCCCTCTCTCCTTCCCTCTCTCCCTTCCTTCTTCCCTTCCTTCCTTCCTTCCCTTTTTCTCTCTCTTTCTCTGTCTGTCTGTCTCTCTCAACATTAAACCACAATGAGATGTTCTGAAGAGAATACTGAATTGGGAAGCTGGTGTCCTGATTTTCAGACCCAAGTCTCCCACTTTTGACGTGCCCTGTTTGCCTCTTTGGACATCAATTTCCTCCATTGTAAAGTAAGAGAGTTAAACTGGGTGATGCCTCATCTCCTCTAACTCTGATTCCCCACAGCAGATCCTATTCATTTAAGCTAGTCTTTTGATCTCATAGGCTCCTCATTGTTCAGTAGATTTTTAGTGTAGCCTGTTTTAAACTTGGCACCACTGATCTGGAACCTGACCTATGGGTAACCAAAATAACATAATTTTAAGGAACTGTTAGGGGCCTTTCTGGAATACCCTGCCAATCATATAAAACTGAAATGCTATTTGCAGTAGTTTTGCAATGTGGACTAATAATCCCTAAGAAAACTTAACTTACATCATGATACGTTTGATCTTTAGGACCTTGAAACAGTCCTGAAATATGGATCTCAAGGTGAAATGCCACTATGTGTATTACCATCTGAATCCTTATCTGCCCACCTGGTATATGCAATTCAACTCAATAACACTTATTATTTATTAGTATGTGCCCAGGTACGTGTTAAGCCCTGGGAATACAGAAAATAAGAAAAAGAAAGGTACTCCTGACCTCAAGGAGCTTGCAATCTAGTGAGAGAAGGCCACACACAAGAGGAAGGTGGAAAGGGAAGTGTAGGAAGAGAATACCAGGGAGCATCCCACAGGAGTATCTTCTTCTGTGGTGTAGAAATCAAGCACAGTTTCAGATGGAAAGTGGAGTCAGCTTAAAGTCCTATTGCTGTGCTCTATAAAAGAAAACTTTGGAAGAAGTTTGGTGCTCCTGCCTCTAGCCCTCCAATCAGAGGGGAAAGGGGGTTGAGGGAGGTGGGAAAGTGTTGAGTCTCCAACATAGAGCTTATTGTTTTTGTTCAGTTGTCTCAGTCATGTCTGACTCTTCAGGACCCCATTTGGGGTTTTCTTGGCAGAGATATGGAGTGGTTTGCCATTTCTTTCTCCAGTTCATTTTTCAGCTGGAAAAACTGAGACAGTCAGTGCCTAGGATCACACAGCTAGTAAGTTACTTTTTTTTTAAAATTTTATTTTAGTTTGCATCATTCATTTCCACGAGATTTTGAGTTACATATTTTCTCCCCTTTTTTCCCCTACCCACCATCCCAAAACAGCCATCCCAGTGTGTCCCCCCTCCCCCAGTCTATTCTCTCCTA
>CM053589.1:46548147-46571196 GCA_028646515.1 Pseudochirops corinnae | reverse complement strand
GCAATCTCCGCTGACCTAGTTCTGAACACTGCTTGCAGCTGCCACTAATCCGCTGACCAATCCTCTCATCCGGCCGCCCCCGGGGCTCAGCAGCGGCTTCAGGCCAGGCTGGTTTCGGTTTGCAGTACTGATATGGTTCCTCTTAGCCAAGCTGACTTTAGTGGGAAGTATCTTTGTGTGCGTTTTGGAGTTCTAGGATTGGTTTAGAGTCCTATTTTATGGGTATTTTGGGGTGGCTATGTGAGAGCTGCGATGTGTTGCTGCTGCTATGCTGCCATCTTGGCTCTGCCCCCCAGCTAATAAGTTTCTGAAGCCAGATTTGAATTCCAGAAGATGAGTCTTCCTGACTCCAGCCCTGACACTCTGTTCACTGTGCTATCTTGCAGGCTCTAAATATATGCCTTATTAATTCATTTATTGCTAGCATTTCAGGCTTTCTATCCTCCTCCTCTCATTATATTTCCATATTTAACTCTGATGACTCTCCAATACATTTCTCTTCCTTCAGCCAGTCTGGTCTTCTAATTGTCCTCCACACTGGTTCCATGCTGTTTCTCCTACCTGAGATGATCTTTCCTCTCCTATCTATTGATTTCATCTATTGATTTCAAAAGCTGATTATTTCCTTCCCCCACAAAAAACCTCTTCCCTCAGGGCCGCTAGGTGGCACAGCGAATAGTGCACTGGCCCTGAAGTCAAGAGTTTCTGAGTTCAAATCTGGCCTCAGACACTTAACACTCACTAGCTGTGTGACCTTGGGCAAGTCACTTAATTCTAATTGCCCTGCCATCCCCCCACCAAAAAGCAGAAAACTAAAACAAAAACAAAACCCTTCCCTCTCCCCAACTTTACTATTACTGTCAAGAAGATCCATGTTCCCAATCACTCAAGCTTACAACCTCATAGTCATCTGCAACCCCACTCTTGATAGTTGTCAAGTCTTGCTTTTGTCTTCACATTTCTAGTAGATGTGGCCTTCTTTCTCCATAACCCTGGTGCAGGCCCTCATTGCTTTATCTTTTCCCTATTGCAATAGCTTTCTCACTTTCACTGCCTTAACACACACACACACACACACACACACAGAGCTATTGTTTTCTAGTTAAGAATTCCATAGATGTATCTATCTGTGCAGTTGTATGTTGTCTCCCTCATTAGAATGTGAGGGTAGAAATCATGTTTTGGACTTTCATTGTATCCTTACACTTATAGTGCTTGACTCATTGAAAATGCTTAAAAATGCGTGGGACTTGACCTCTACTCAACAATGTTTTCTCCCCCTCCTAACTGTACCACAGTACTTATCTATGATTGCTGTATGCTTTGACACTTCCTTTCAATTAAACACTTTCACTTAGGCTTCCTTGTTGGGTTCAAACCCTACGTCTAACACATAGTGGATTATGATTTTAGGGAGGTCATTTAATCTCAGTGCCTCTGAGTAATTCTCTAAGACTAGAAGATGAAGAAAAGGTATCAATCTATATTGGTAGAGAGGATTTCCTTGTTGGATGTTTTTTGATGAAATCATGGATCCAACATCATCTAAACTCTTCCATTTATTCTTTTGCCTCTGTATGTCTTTCCTTCTCTGTCAAATAAGGAGTTGAAATGGCAAACCACTCCACTATATTTGCCCAGAAAACCACAAATGGGGTCACAGAGCATTGGATACGACTGAAACAACTACACAAAACAAAAGTTGACATTTTTGTAGCAATATGAACTTTATAAAGTTCTCCTTCTTACAGCCTTTCTCTGTGAGAAGCAGTAAAGTACTACTGTCCCTATTTTACAAATAAAGAAACCGAGAAATTAGAAAATTAAATAACTACCCAGATTCATGTAGCTAGTGTAAGAGCTGGGAATAAAATCCAAGTCCATTGCTTTTGACACATACATCATGTTGCCTCTCATGGCCTTTCTACCTCTAAATCAATGATCTTATGAATTAAATTAAATTAAAGTGAATAATCTATCTTTAAAGAAACCCCAGTGAGTTTAAATCTTTAGTTGTATCATTTCCCGACAGTTAGTAAAATTCCTGACAGTAAAAAATTTTTCACTTTTACCTAAGGAATATTAATCTAAGGCTTACTCTGAGTCACTTCCTTGTTTTAGCCTTAATTTCTCTAATCAGGGATTGGGGAATGGGGTTATTGGAAGGTAAAAAAAACAGATGGAGAAAGACAATATGCTCCCTTCTGATCAGAAAGTAGCCTATAGACAGAGGTTTCTCTATATTCCTTGATGTCAAATGATGCCTCTATTAGCTCTTGTTGACAATGCCTCTTCAGAGAAACAAAATTGTTAGGACATGATGTTTCTTTTGATGGATCTACTATTTTATCCAGTTGTCTTACTTATTCTCTTATATTGTAGAGTAAGAATTAGCATTTCTTCTTGCTAAGGCTAGCCCTTCAATCTATGGCCTTGGCTTATTGCTCTTTTTACCTCTGTCTGGCTCTTGGTTTATCTATCATCATCTCTCCTGAACCTTCAATTTCTTTTTCCATTGGTATTCCCTTTACCTAGAAACATGATCTGATGTCCACTATCATAAAAAACAATTTTTTCTTTGGCCTCACTACTTATTCAAGCTACTATTTCATCTCTTCTCTATTAATCTTCTACAAAAAAGAAGATTTAAGCACCTTGTCTCTACTACCCTAATGGGGCAGTTAGAAGGTGCAGTGGATAGGATACTGTACTTGCAATCAGGAAGACTTCATGAGGTTAAATCCAACTTCAGACGCTTAATCACTATGTGGCCCTGACCTAGTAACTCACTTGACCCAGTTTGCCTCAGTTCCTCATTTGTAAAAGGATCTGGAGAAGAAAATGGCAAACCACTCCAGTATCTTTGAAGTTGTACACAGCTGCACAACGGTAACAACAACTACCCTAATATTCTTCAACCTTCTACAATCTAGTCTCAGTCTTCTGTTCTACTGAAATTATTCTTTTGAGTTCCTTAACTTGTGTTATTCTCCTTATGTTTAAAACTAGGGAATTGAACTCTTTCAGCTGTAAACTTTTAGTTTCAAGGGTAAGTCATTCAATGGTAAGTGAACTTCCCTATTCATAAATCCAGTCAATGGCCATATCTCAGTCCATCCTCCTCCTTAATCTATCTTTGGTGTTTGAAACTGGTGACACCCATCTTGTTGGATCCTCATTCAGCATTTGCAAAGTTTCATTCTCTTGCATCTTCTTTAGTTCCTTATCTGTCTCATCTTCTGACTTCTCTTCTCCCCTAAATTTGCTGTTAAGAAATTTTGACCCCTTCTTTTTATCTGTCTATGGTCTTTCCTCTGGTGTCTTCATATATATTCACAGTTTCAACTATTACTTTTGTTAACATGATTTTCAAATATAGATCTCCAGCCCTGATCTCATTCCTTGCATTCAGAGTTAAAAACCTGTTCATGGTGGGATAACCTTTTATCCAATCATAATAATAACTCACATGTATATAGAGATACAAACTTTGCAAAGTGATTTCCTCTCAACAGCCCTGCAAGAGAGGCAATGCTAATGACTCTAAGTAATTTAGTTAATGCATGAGTTGGTAGTTGAACTTAAGTTTCCTGATTCCTAATTCAGCACTTCAGGCCCTATCCCATGCTTCCACTATAATCCTGATGTTAAATTTGGCATCCTATTTTTCTGTTTTCTAATACTGTCTTCAGTACCTCTGAGGAAGAAAGGAAGGAAAATAAAAGGAAAAAAGGAAGGAAAGAGGAAAAGAACGAAAGAAGGAAGGAAGGAAGGAAAGAATGAAGGAAGAAAGGAAGGAAAAAGGAAGGAAGGAAGGAAGGAAGGAAAGAAGAAAGGAAGAAAGGAAAGAAGAAAGGAAACAAACAAGTGTTATTTAGTGCCTCCTATGTGGCAAGCATTGTCCTAAGTGCTTTACAAATATTATCTCATTGCCTCTTCACAACAATCCTGGGAAGCAGGTGCTGTTCTTATAGGGAAAAAAACTGAGGCAAACAGAGGTTAAGTGCACTCAGAGTCATGTAGCTACTAAGTTTCTGAGGTCAAATTTGAATTCAGGCCCAGTGCTCTATCCACTATACCTCCTAGTTTCCTCTAGGTAGCTAGCTCTTCCCTCTCTGAGGTAAGCTGGGTAGCTTTATTTCCATTCTAAAGTATTTAAACTTGAAATATGGTGTTGACTTTGCCCAGTTGCCATAAGAGAATACCGGAAAAAGTGGCCCCTAATCACAAAATGTGTTGAATCTTGAGCCTGTTAACAATGAGGAGAAACTTTTGCTCTCCTTGATAGAGAGAAGTGAATTTCTGGAAGCTCATCCTGGAAATCAAAGCAAATCAAGTAGAAGTTTTAGATCATTTAGATTTCAAAAGAAACTGCCTGTATCTTCACAATAAAAAAATTTAAAAAGTTGGCGAAAAATATAACTCTGTCCTTTGTTTTATTTTAAGCCTAATATATTGTGAATATAGCAGTGTAAAGGGGACAATTTTTAACAAGTTAAATGGAAACTGACTCCATGGTAAAAGTAGCACTATTTGAGACCTTTCATGTTATCAGGTTTTGCATTTCATTGTTTATCAGCTTGGTGCAAAAAGCACATGATTTGGAGTAGCAGCAGTGTCCAAATCCCTCAGGTCACAAGGGAAGATTCCTAAGTATGGCCAAACCAGATTAAAATGTAATTGGGAAATGTTTAACAAAGTAAATAGGATGCAATGCTACATAGATAGTGTTAGTTTGTGGTTTTCTAAGGCAATATATGGCAAATTGGGATATTTCTTTATGTTATCTCCACCTTCCACTAAAGGACTTAAGTTCAAATCCTGGCCCTGGAATTTACTTTTCTAACTACATGTCTTCAGGCAAGTCACAACTTCTCTGGTGCTCAGTTTTCTCATCTGTAAAATGAAAGATTTAGAGATGATCTCTAAGGCCCCCATCAGCTAGAAATAAATGATCTTATGATCATCATTATTAACATCACCAGAAAATAATATCCTCCACTGGCCCTTGCTATGTGAGCTTTCATTTCTAAGTGAAGGTTTTTTCCCTTAATTTTCTTTTTTTTTTTTACCTTTAAAAAAGTAATTATGTTGAAAATAAACATTTTGAATTTTAGGCCATGAAGTAAAAAGGTAGTAATTAAAACACCTCTTTCTGCACCGTTGTTTTGGATTTCCTTCAGGTTCATTATGCACATAGATGGATTATATGCAGTGTATGATAAAGGTGATTGATTGAGTTGCATGCCAGAATCTGAAAGGTCATATTTTCACCCACTTCCATTGAAATTAGGTAGATACACAACTTAAGTGATTTCAGTCAAACTATGATGAAATACAGAAGCTGTTACCTTTGACATATTAATAAAGGTAAAAGGTTACTGATTTTTCCTTTTTTTTTCACATAAATTCATCACATTCCAATAAAGTTTATTATTTTTTAAACTCAGAAAAGGGAATGCTAATAAATAAGTCAAAATGAAAATTGTTATTTCTCATTGAAAATGACAAAGGATGCTTTTATTTAGATGATTAAGAAAGGGGAATGCATTTGAAAATGACTCCACTTTTTAAAATAGATATTGATCAGATGATTAAGAACTGACAAAAATTCCCGTAGAGCTGGCAGATATCTAGAAAATCATATACAGTAGTGACCTAAAGGGCTATATGATGCAGGGCTGATCCTGAGTAGAAAAGGGATGAAATTTACCTCCTTTAATTGCATTTTCAGGCCCATCTCCAGGCTCACCCACATCAGTTGGCGTATCTCCTATTGTTTTGCAATGCACTCTTTTCCAAATCCTCCTCCCTACCTAGATGTTTTATCCATTAGGTCCTGCCGTCCCTTGTCTGGCATTTTCACACTATCCTTCAGCTTCTTGTATCCAGTGCCCCTCTCTGTCAGGATCCCCCAGTGTATGATGTAGCTATTACATAAAGAAGAATCCTCAAATATGGCAACTCAAGCATGCTTGCAGTAAGGATGAACCTGTGACAAATCCCTTTCCTAGGTGTTATATTTCCTTTTCAGGAGCTTGTAGCAATCTGAAATGTAACTATAAACATAGCACACCACAACATACCTCGGGGACAAAGACAAGACATCATCTGCTCTGTTGGTGCCTCTTTAGGAAAAACATAAGAATAAATGATTATATCACAAATCCGTACGTATCTACTGGTCCAGACTTCTCAGTTATTGGTCCAGGGAACTCGCTCTCTAGGTTGCTGTTCAGTCATGTCCGACTCTCTCTGAACCCATATGGGGTTTTCTTGGCAAAGATATTAGAGTGGTTTGCCATTTCCTTCCCTAGCTCATTTTACTTTTATGATGAAATTATGAGAAATTACAATTATGAGGAAATTAAGACAAATAGGGTTAAATGACTTGCCTAGGGTCAGGCAGTTTGCAAGCGTCTGAGACTGGGTTTGAACTGATGAAACTCTTCCTGACTCCAGTCCTGGCACTGTATCCACTGCACCATCTAGTGCATATAGGCAAATATCCTGCAACTTACAGTCTTAGAGGATTAGCTAGGACACTGGGAGAGTAGTATCATGCATGGGATTTAACTCAGGTCTTCCTCACTCCAAGGCTAGGTTGATATCTAAACTGCAATGCTGATTCAGCTAAACACACACACACACATACACACACACACACACACACACACATGCACACACACAATTCTCTGTCTGTCGGTCTGTCTGTCTGTCTGTCTGTCTCTCTCTCTCTCTCTCTGTCTCTCTCTCTCTCTCTCTCTCATGCACACACACCCCAGATACCTTAGATCACAAATATAATGCTTTCCTGGTGAATGTGTCCTGCTTGACTCCTTCCCACGTTCCACTTACCCATTATTATTCCTTGTCTACCATATTATAAGAGTTCATCAGAAGGCCAATGCCAACATTACTATATTTTCGCTCTTAAATATGCCAGGCCTCAGTTTCCTCATCTATAAAATGAGGGGTGGGGTGGGGGCATGGACTAATTGATCTCTCAGGTCTGTTCCCATGAGAAATTACCCAGTGAAATTTGGGGTGTTTGCCTTAGCGGGTAAATCATTGTTTGGGATAGATAACTGTCAGTCTGACGTTCGTTATTATAGCTTTGTCATTTTCAACCTGCCGTTTATGAAATTCACTTTTGTATATTGCCCAGAGGCTTTTTGTTAAATCAGTGGTTGCATTTTAAAGTATAAAGTGAAATAAATTAAATGCCACAATTCACATTGTATAATTTTTAAGACTTCAGGGAAGCTGGGCATGCCAAGGTCAGGCTATTCCTAGGATAGTAAGAGGACCAGAGAGGAGATAATGCTTCCAGTTCATAGTACTTACTATACATTTTATAGTGTGAATTTTACAACGTAAATGCATACATGATAGTTATCAAATATCTGTACCAGAAAAACTCAATATTTAATGCAACTGGAGTATTAATGTTAGCTTTTAAGGAAACTGAATTATGTGAGAGGCATTCATACCTCATTCGTCATTCTGTGTCATCTCATTGAAATCTAAAGAAAAGAATTTAGAATTGGGAGGAGCTGTTTTGCATGACTTGGAGGATTTTATAGAAACTACAAATGCTCATGAAATTTCAACCATGAAATTAAGCTTTTTTTTTTCTTTTATACCTTTATAATCCAGGCTAACCTATTTCTTCAATAAATCAAAATGGGATATATTGTCATAATCTTCTGGGGGTAAATCTATTAGTAAAATATTATTTAAAATATGTATTTAACTATACAAGTGAAATAATTTATATTCATATTATTTATTATATATCCCCAAGGAGATTGCAAACTCTTAAAACTATATTAAGACTCCTTGAGAGCAGGGGCTATGCCATAGAGTTCTTTTCTGTTTTCCACAGCACCTACTTCAATGCTAAGTTCAGTACTAACAGAGAAGAAATATGAAATAAATTATTATTGAAATGAATTTAAGTAAAAAAGATTGTAATTCAAGAATTCATAGACTTTTATTGATCATCTCAGAGGAACGCAAGGCAAGAGGGTAAAGTGGCTTAACCAATGAAAAGTAGCAGCTAAATCAAGTAAAAAACAAAAAAAACCAACCCAGATTATCTGATTGCAAATCAGCCCGCTCCTTTAAGTCAGTAAATTGGGTATTTGTTATGTAAAAAAAGGAGAGACACAAACTCTTTATGTCTACCAACATACCTTTTCTTCCTTTCCTATAGTTTCAAATCTGGAGATCAACAGTAATGAAGAACCATCGCATTTCATCCAGATTTCTCTCACAATGAAAAGCGTTTACTTATCCCTTTTATAAGAATTTATGGGTTTCCCACTGTGTTCTAGCGGGAGAGTTCTTAACTTTGTTATGTGTCCTGGATCACTTTGGTAATATGGGGAAACCTATGGAGCTCTTTTTAAAATAAAGTTTTAAATACATAAAATAGCATTCATAAGTTTACAAAGGAAATCAATTACATTGAAATACAATTAGCAAAATGTTTTTTTAAGAGAAAATCACCCAGTTCTAGGTGATATATCTATCTATCTACATCTATAGCTATATATGTATGTGTATATATATATATATATGTATATATATATATATAATATATACATACATATTTTAAACATGATTGATTATTCTATATCTTTTGACATTGCTTTTTGGGAGCTGAGAAAATTGAGTCTGCACCATCGAACAGAGGATTACTCATTGATAGTGCTAAATAGCATTAGAATTTCATCCAAGATGCGTATATCTGTTTGTATGTACTTTGGCTTAAAACATAGAACTTCTTTTCTACCAGGAACAACAACAGCAACAAAAATCAAAAGTAAACCGTGAAGATATCAAATTGGTGCTCACGGCCTCTCCCCTCCCAAATATTTGAACCGTCTTCATCTTCTACTTATTTTGCAGGCTTTCACATAACAGGTACTGGTTCAAATGATAATATCTGTTTCACAGGTCAGGCATGCACTCCAATTGAATCTTTCATGAATTTCTAAGATGTCTTCTCTGTGTTCAGTATTTTGTAAATAAAAGTAATAATACAGTAACCCCTAATTATATAAGATTATCCAGTCTTTGAGGTTGGAGAAGCCTTTGTTCTTGTGGTTACTTGTTGTTCCTGGTGCCTTCATTGCTGTATAATTGGCTTGTTCTTTGATGTTCCCTTGCCTCCAATTTCTTTGTTTCTCCTTAGTCAAGACATCTTTTTTTTTCTTCTCTCAGAGATCCATCATCTCTTCTTCAGAGGTACCTGGATTAAATTAAAATTATCCAGCTTTTTCTCATCACCCATGTGTGCCCAGCACAGTGTTAGAGACTATGAGTACCGTAAAAGAAGCATCAGATGTTCCCTTTGCCCTTGAAGAGACTTCAAAAAATGAAATAACTTCCAGGGATTTTTTTTTTTTTACCATATTTCTATGACCTGAAATTTTCTATCTAGCTGAAAGTCACTTTGCTTATGTATCTTTGATGTTATCTTTGATGACAATTTCCCAAAGCAGGAAATGTATGTATATATGTCTATATGTATGTATACACACACATACACACACACACACACACACACACTTATTTCTTTATTTAATTGAGAAGGATTCCAAAATAAATTCACCAGATTGGTGATTTAGGATCACAGAATCTCCACACTGAAAGTACCCAGACAAATCATCTCCTCCATCTTCTTCTTGAGGATTTCCTTCTGTTGTTGCTCAGTCATTGTCATGCACCACTCTTCCTGACCCAGGGGACATTACTGTTCATGAGGTTTTCTTGGAAAAGATACTAGAGTGGTTTACCATTTCCCCCTACAGTATACATAAGAAGTATCTGTCTATTGTTCAATGGAAGAACTTTAATGAAAGAAAACTCATCACTTCCTCAGGCATCCCATTCCATTTGAGCTCACTTCCCGTGAAAAAGAAATTCTTTCCTACATAAAGTAGAAACAAAATCTACCTCCTTGTAGTTTCCAGGCATTGATTCTGGTTATTTCCTCTGAATTGGAAAAAAGAATCAAATCCCTATTCCCCCTGTCAGTTCTTCAAATATTTAAAGACACCAATGATAGCCTCCTTCTTAAGTCTCCTCTACTCTGAGCTGAACCAATTGATTAAGAAAAGACACAGTTTTGTATGCCCTCATCATTCTGGTTTTATACCTCTGAAGGAGTTCCATCTTGTCAAACTGGGACCAGAACTAAATGTAAATCTTCCAAATGTAGTCTGACCAATGAAAAATACAGTTGGATTATCACGGACCTCTTTCTGAACATTATCCTTAATGAATCCAATTAGATTGTTTTGACTGCCACATTGTACAATTTATCACCTTCTTTTGAGTGTGGAGTATACTAAAACTGCCATGTCTTTTTTATATGAATTTCTAACTAGATCTCCCCTATCCTTGAGGGGTGTAGTTGACTTTTAGAACCTGAGTGCCTTTAACTCTATTAATATTAAATTGCATTTTTTTTTAGATTCAGTCCATTGTCCAAGACTGCAAAGATGGTTCTAGACTCTTGTTCCCTCCTATAGTGTATTAGCCATTGTTCCCAGGCAAGAGCAATATTCAAATTTCATATTCATGCCAACTCTGCTTTCATACAAAGATCTGATAAACATGATGAAAAGAAGAGGGTCAAGGATAGAGCCCTAGGGTAAGCTCTCAGTTCAATTCAATTTAACAAATATGTATTAAGTGTTTGCTAGATGCAAAACACTATACCAGAGATCTCCTTCACAATTTGCATTGATCTTTTATTCATTGTCATTAGACTTGGTTGTTCATCCACTTCAAAATCTACCTGATTGAACCATCATCCAGTACACATCTTTCTATCTTGTCTGTTAGGATCTAGAGAGAGACATTGCCGAGTAAGATATAGGGACCCTTTCAAAAAAGGAAGTGCAGATTATCTGGCATGACTTCTTTTTAATGAACCCATTCTGACCCCTGACCGTTACTGCTTTCTTTGCTAAGTGCTGTCAATTCACTTCTTTAATAGTACATTCTAAAATTTTACTGGAAATTGCCATCAACCTTACCTGTCTTTAGTCACAGAATTAACATTTCCCACACTAGATATCTCTCTTGTTCTGTACTATTCCTCATGGATCAGCAACAGGGGTTTCTTTTAGCACATCAGCACATCAGTTTCTTTTAGTACTATGGGGTGTAATTCATCTAGACCTGTTACTTAAAATTATCAATGAGCTCTCTTACTATATCATTGCTTATGTTGGATTTGAGCCCATTAGCTGCTTTTGTTCCATCCTTTCAGTCTAAAGATGATTCACCGTGGTGGATCAAAGAGAAACAATGTGATAGTCAAGTAATCCAGTATATGTGTGTGTGTGTGTGTGTGTGTGTGTGTGTGTGTGTGTGTGTGTGTGTGTGTGTGTGTGTTTGTATCTTACTCCCAAAAGGCAGCAAGCAAATTTGTAAAGACCTGGCTATTAAGCCAGCAAGACCTGGCTTCAAGTTGTCTTCTGATATACTGGCTTTGTAGTCCTGGGCCAGTCATTTTATCTGTCATTGTTCTAGACATCTCTCTAAGATTATAAGGTGCAGAGGGGATACTGACATGCATTGGCAGAGAGGATTTCCTGATACAAGGAATTGCCTCTCTCAGTGAAACCACAGGTACAACATAAGCAATGATATAGTAAGAGAGCCCATTGATGATTTCAAGTAACAGGTCTAGATGAATTACTTCCCATAGTACTTATCTCTATCCCTATCATAATCCCATAATAATAACTAATGAGGTGTGCTATTTCATTTAAGCTTCACAGTAACTTTGTGATGTAGCTGATGTGAGCATTATTACCCCCATTTTATTGATGAGAAAACTGAGGTTCAGAAGTTAAATGACTGACTTACCCAAGGATATGCTGCTAGTGTCAGAGGTGGAATGTGAATTCAAGGATTTTTAACTCTAAGTAGGATATTTTATCTACCATATTGTGTAACTCCCTGTCTCTTGTTCTTCTTGCCTCCAGCATGGCTCTTAAAAAGTACTTCTTAATAAGCTTTGCAAATTTTGCATTTGTCTGCTAATTTTACGTGTTATCTTCATGACACTCTTCTTTACAGTAATATGTCTCTCTTTTGTTTCTGTGGTAAATTCTGTGTACTCACTTCTACTCATCCTTTAAATGTCCACAAGTCTTGGAGCTGCGTGATCATGTGCAGGGAGTGTTTTTACCTTTCTTTCTATCTCCCTTGCCTAGGTCAATGTCTGGAACATTTAATTGTTTCCTGGTCATGTCTGACTCTTTGTGACCCCATTTGGGGTTCTCATGGTAGAGACAGTGGAGTGGTTTGCCATTTCCTTCCCCAGTTCATTTTACAGAAGAAGCTGAGGCAAATAAGGTTGAGTGACTTGCCCAAGGTTACACAGCTAGTAAGTGTCTGAGGTCAGATTTGAACTCACGAAGATAGATCTTCCTTACTCCAGGCTCAGCGCTCTGTCTATCCCACTGTGCCACCAAGCTGCCATGTGTGGCACATATAAGTACTTAATTTAGGCTCCTTGACTAGACTTGACTTAAGTTGGGCGGATCACTGGAGAAGTCAAGAAAGGAAATAAACAATTATATAAAACCTACTCTATGCCAGACACTATGCTAAGCACTTTACAAATATCCCATGAAACTCTCTGAGTCTTGGTTTTCTCATATGAAAAAATAGGATCAGGGCAGTTAGATGGTGTAGTGAATAGAGCACCAGCCTGGAGTCAGGAAGACCTGAGTTCAAATCCCACCTCAGACATTTAACACTTACTAGCTGTGTGACTTTGGGCAAGTCACTTAACCCCAATTGCTCTGCTTCCCCCCCCCCCACCCAAAAAAAGACAAAAAAAAATGAGATCAATAGCACTTCTGGATAGAGTACTGGACCTTGAATCAAGAAGGCTTGTCTCACACAATCACTCCCTGTGTGTCCTTGGTCAATTCACTCACCCTGTTTAGTCTCAATTCCTTTGTCGATAAAACAGAGATAATAACAATATTAGCTCATAATAATATTAGCACCTATCTTTCAGGGTTGTTGTTATGACGAGATGAGATAATGTATTCATGTAAACTTGAGAGAGCCATACACATATCAGGTTAAATAATAATAGTGTCATCATCATCATCATTATTGACTAGTATTTAATAATAATGTATATTCATGTATTCATAGACTGCCTGTGATTCAGGTACCATGCTAAGTGCTTTGCAAATATCACCTTAGATATTATTACCATGATTATTCAGTCTCACAGAGTTATTACGGTAAAAAATAATCTGTAAATCACTTTACCGACGCGAGATTATTACATTGTCGGAATAGAAGTTTGATGTTTTGAGTTTCTCGCTTTTCTCAAACTAACTTCTCTTTTAAACTCAAGACATGGAATGCTATATATCGTCTCTCTGTTTCGATCCATTGTGTCTCATCATCATCACTGACTCCTTTGCGCTGGTTCTTTCCTGCCAGATTATTTTTCCTTTTTTTTTCTTTTTCCTCTTGTTCTTTTCCTTTCTGATATTTTCTTGTAGCACTGGGGATATCCTGGTCCATTTCGAAATCACCTGCCTTTTGGAGAACCCCGCTAATTTCAAAATGAAAACTGCAGAAAATGAAGAGATTTTGTGTTCCTAAATTGTAAAAACCTAAAAGACAGCAAATGAATTTCTTTAAATTGTTTGTGACACATCATATACAAAATGTATTTTTGAGGATAATTATAAACATTTTAAAGTTACATTTTCTTCATATAATCCTGCTTTATTTTAACAAGATAACTATCTCCCTAGGTTATGTTTTTCCCCCTCCAAGGCCATTTAACTTTTATGCCCAGTATGATAGTACCTCTAATTATAACCAGGAACATAGAAAAATGCAGTACAATCTGGAAAGTGGTTATCTTCTGTGACCTGGCTAGATACTCTAGGAGGAAGGAAAAGAAAGTCTATCTACTTAATATAAAATTATACCCAGTCTTATGTGTTATAAAAATTAGACAATATGAAATAAGATCAATGTTCAGGAGTTGTAGGGGTAGTAGATTTTAGTTTAGCATAAAGAAGAACTTAATAACATTTAGAGTTCCAAGATAGTGGAATGACTTGTGAGATATTAAATTCTTGGTTACTAGGCATGTTCAAGTAGAGATGTCTACTTGTTGAAAGTATTATAGAGTTTACGTAAAGTAGTGTGTTATATTAGATCTACTATGACTTTCCTTCCAAATCCCAGGTTTTTCATTCTCAGTTTTTGTAAAGTATACATCTTGAACTAAGATAAGGTTTTTTTTCCCTATTATATTTAACAAAGTTGAGATCCTAATGAAAATAATTGTTACTGAAAAGTGTATGAAAGAATGACTGACCCCTAGTGATATTTTGGAATGAGTCAATCTTGCTGTTGTGGTTCGTCCTTTGGTTTTGAAGGGAACCAATGCCATCACAAAGTAATGTCTTGACTTGCATGTGAATTGCATTTAAGAGACCCAGAGCTGTACAAAGTCATCAGCCTCACTCTCTCCCCTGGAGTCATTGAAGTCCAGTGGCAGGACAAATGTCAAGGTGACTGGTTTTTGTAAAGAAGGGTGGGTTCTGATGCTCTGCTAATTGTTCTAGTGTCTAAAATTTACCGTCTAAATATCATTTCTTTGCTTTCTGGCTTAATACATACTCAAATGTAAATATCTCTGGCAGGGGAAACACTTATTTTAATTTTTCCCCCTTAGTGGCAATGAAGCTCCTTATGAATTGGGATTGCTTGATTGTATTTTATCCCCAGTGCCTAGTGTAGTGTCTGCCACTTAGTAGATGCTCAATAAATAATTATTATTTGATTTAGTGATTGAAGGAAGAGAGAGTAGCAGCAAGTCACTGAGCCTGGATGGGCAGGGAGAGAAAAGGTACCCTCCATTAGAGAAGAAGGCAGAATGGGTCCCCCACTTCCTTATTACTTCCAAGATCTAGGAGAAACTCCTTTTGTTGACATTTAAAACTCTTCCTAAGTCGACCCCTTCCTGTCTTTCTTGTCTGCTAGCGCTTTACTCCCCAATGAACAATCTACTTGCAGTTAAATGCTTGGCACATAGTAAGTACGTAAGAAATGCTTGGTGATTGACTTCAGTGTTGTCTAGGGTGAGCCCTGATCCAAAGCGTGCAAAGAATTGTTATTTTATGTTCCTTTTGTAGCATAAAGTCATTTCAGAGAGCAGAGATGAGTTGCATGGGAGGTGGTGACTTGAGTATAAGATCAATTGCTTGGTTCTTTCCCAAGAGACCACAATCTAGAAACAGCTTTGGGTCTTTTGTGTAATAACATAGTGGCCTTAGCCTATTAGACATATCACAAAACTATCACATATAATTTGGCAGACTGCCATATAATTGACAGCTTTTCTTCAAGAAGAGCCATTCTACTATACTAGCCTGGGTAGTGAATTCTTTCTTAGAATGAGGAGCAGATTGGGACAACAATCATTAGGAAGGTACCCTGGGAAGCTTTTACTAACCATATACAGCACACCTGGGAAAAGAATGATCTGAGAACCGTCTTTTTTTCCAGCAGTGCTAGTAACTTAGTGCTTTGGAGCACAAATATTTATTCAAAAATATCTGATTAAAAAAATGTCATACATTGTTTGATGGTTTAGCCATCTGTTTTCACATTTACTAGAGTATCATTAGCATAATTAAATTAGCACTTTTCTATCTCACCTTTCTCCATACTACCATGTACTCTAATATATCAGTTTTTAAGTGGAAATATTTTTGACAAAGTATTTGTAAAATTAAGTCAGTGATGTTCCTTGTTAATTTAGGAGGTATAAGAAAATGGACCTGTTCGTGGTCCTAGAAGGCTTTTGCAAGGAGAAAGCAGAGAAAAAGAACTAAAGTTCAGTCTTGTGGGATTATTACTTCAATTCCAAAGATGCTAGAGAAATTAAATTGAAATCAAATTTTATTTTTCTAAAACATATAAATTAAAAGATTTTTAGTTTTTAAAAATGAAAAGGTTGCCGAAAACAAGGCAAGATGAACCTTTCAGGCATCAGTGAAATTTCAGTTGGGTCAGTATGGTTGTCTAGCCTTTTTTTTTTTTTTAAAATCAAAAGTACCCAAACCAGGAATTATGTCTTCAGTCCTCATGTCCTCCCTATACCACAGAGTTAAGAGTATGCATCAAAAATATGCATATTGATGCATAATGCATCAATAGCTCATGCTATTATAGAAAGAATGTCATTTCAAATCATATACCTCTCATAGCTATGAGTAGGAGATATATTCTTATCTTAAAATTTTATTTATTTTTCTTAAGAACATTTTTATTTTTTGGCAAATACTTGTACAATTATTTTTAACATTTGTTTTCTATAATTGTTGAGTTTCAAATTTTCTCCCTCTATCCTGTCCAGCCCACTTCCTTGAGAAGGCAAGCACTTTGATATAGATTATACATGTACAGTCATGCAAAACATATTTCCACATTAACTATGTTGCAAAAGAGAATGCAGATCAAAACAACAACAACAAGAAGAAAATAACATTTAAAAATGTGCTTTGATCTGAATTCATATTCCATCAGTTTTTTCTCTGGGGGTGGATAGCATTTTTCAACATACATCCTTTAGAATTATTTTTTGTAATATTGTATTGAGCAGAATCGCTAAATCATTTACAGTTGATCATCATATACTATTGTTGTTTCTGTGTACAATGATCTCCTGGCTCTGCTCAGTTTACTTTCCCCATCAGTTCATATAAGTGTTCCCAGGTTTTTCTGAAAGCATCTTTTTTCATCATTTTTTAAATAGCAGAATAGCTATTACATATAAATTATATATATTTAATTTATATAAATGTATAAATTTATATAAATATTTAAGTAAATTAAATTAAATTTATATAAATATAAAACTAAATAGCATCACAATCATATACCCTACCTTGATCAGCCATTCCCCACTTGATAGGCATCCCTCAATTTCTAATTCTTTGCCACTGCAAAAGGAGCAGCTTTAAATATTTTTGTATGTATAAGATCTTTTTCTTTTATAAAATATCTTTGGGAGACAGACCTAGTAGTGGTATTACTGGGTCAAAGGGTATGCAAAGTTTTTGACTCTTTATCCATAGTTCCAAATTGCTCTAAGGAGTGTATTCTTAACCAAACAAGAGAGAAGCACTTACATACAATAGCTGATTACGGTACTTAAAACTAAAAAGTTTCTGAACAAACAAAATTAATGCATCTACCATAAGAAGAGAAGTAGTTGAATGGGGGGAAAAATATTTGTGTTAGATTTCTCTGATAAGAGTTTGGTATCCAAAATATTTAAAATGAATATATATAAGTATATATGTATGTATATATGACTAAAAGCCATTTTCTAATAAATTGCTAAAAGATATGAAAAATAGTTCTGAAAGGAATTGCAAAGTATTCATATCCACATTAAAAAATACTTAAAATCACTTATTGGTGATTAAGAGAAATTCAGATCAAAACAATCTTGTACCTCATACCCTGCAAATTGGCAAAAAAAATCCAACATTGTCCTGATCAGAAGGGTTGTGGAAGAAGAGACACATAAAGATTTGGTGGTAGAACTGTGAAATGGTATAATAATTTTGAAAAGCAGTCAGGAATTATGCAAATAAAGTGACTATAATGTTGATAGCCTTTGAACCAGAGACTCCAAGGAAGTCACTGATAAGAAGAAAGTCCCCATATACTCTAAAATATTTAGAGCAGCAGTTTTATGATAGCTAAATTAAAAACAAATTTGATGCCCATCAATTGGAGGATGACTAAAGAAAATGTGGTACATGAATATAATGTGCTCTAAGAAATAATATGTATGGGATGAATACAGAGAATCATGGAAAGATCTAAGATCTATAATGGACTGATGTGGAGTGAAGTAAGTAGAGGCAAGAAAAAAATATATAGTGACTACAACGATGTAAATGGAAAGAACTATGTACTAAAATATGTGTGTGTGTCTGCATGTAAAACATCATAAATATCAAGTAGGACTTGAATGAAGAGTTATGAGAAGGCAGGTCCACAGATATTACACATTGCACATGTTTTCAGACTTTTTTAATCAGTTGTACTCTAAAAAGTACTATTTGTTATACGGTATGGCTCTCTGGGAGGGGGAAAGCAAGAGAGAGTTGGGATAACCACAGTGATATAAAAAATTTTAAGAAAACTATATTTTAAAAAAGAAAGAACATTTTACAGAAGATAAAACTCTGTTTCAGACAGTCAGGTTCACATAGGTACTAAGTAGTAGAGCTAGAATTTGAATTCAGACTCACTAACTCTACATCGGCTACTTTTCCCATTATATCATGTTGCTTCTATCTAGAATTCAAATCAACAAGTATTTATTGGATACAGAACACTATGCTAAGTACTGGTGAATGATTGGATATAGATAACATATATATCTTGATGTCATAAAGAATACAGTCTAATATGCATACTTAAACCGACCAGTCTGCAAGTATTTATTAAATATATATAATGAACCAAGCACTGTGCTAGCTACTGGAGTTACAAAAACAAAAACAATATTCCTCCTTTCCAGGAGCTTATATGCTATTGATGAAAAGAATATCTACACATATTTATTGTTGTTCAGTTGTTTTTCAGTCATGTCTGACTCTTTATGACCCCATTTGGGATTTTCTTGGCAAAGATACTGGAGTAGTCTGCCATTTCCTTCTCTGATTTATTTTACTGATGAGGCAACTAAGGCAAACCAGGTTAAATGACTTGCCCAGGGTCACACAGCCAGTAAATGTCTGAGGTCATATTTGAGCTCAGGTCTTACTGTCTAGTTATCCTATATATTTATATGTACATATAAGTATACATATACACACACACTTATAAGTAAGTATAAATTCCAATGGCTCCTTATTGCATCTAGGATAAAATATAAACTCCATTATTTGATTTTTAAAAACTTTCACAACAATGATTCCAACCTACTGTTTCAGTTTCATATGTGATTTCCCCCTTCTTATACTCTAGCGTTTTGGCAAATTGGTCAAGGAATAGGTCCTGTTCCTGCCATATGACATTCCATTTCCCATCTCTTGCCTTTGAACTCATGAAAAGCCCCATGGCTAGAATGCTCTTCCTCTTCATCTCTACATCATAGAATTCCTTACTTTGTTCAAGACAGCTCAAGCATTGCATTTTATATGAAACCTTTTATCTCTCCAGTTGCTAGTACTCTTCCTCCCTAACCTATCTTCTCATCTGCTGTGGGAAGGGCAGAAGGTATTCTCTCTCTCTCTCTCTCTCTCTCTCTCTCTCTCTCTCTCTCTCTCTCTCTCTCTCTCTCTCTCCCCCCCCCCTTTCTCCATTGTATCCCCCAGGAGACTGAGCTCCTTGAGAGCAGGGAATGTCCCTATTGTCCTATCACCTGACAGTGTACCAGGAACATAATAATCAGTTAATGAATTGATTCATTCATTCACTGATATAAAATATATACAAAGTCCTTTGGAAGAGGCACTAGCAGCTGGGGGGAATTAGAAAATTACTCATGTAGGCTGTTGGTCTCGGGCTACAGTTGGGAGAAAGCTAAGGATTCTAAGAAGAAGTGAGAGGAGTGCATTCCAAGCACAGAAGGCAGATGTAACAGATAAGCCCATTTGGTTAGAATATAAATTGCATGAAGATGAGTAATGTGTTATAAGCCTGAAAAGGTAAACTAGAGCCAGATTATAATAAATAAATAGAAATCTGGGTTAGGTAACAGACTTGTTTTTTCATTGTCATAGGAAATTCACAGGTGAGGAAACTTCAATGCAGAAAGTTAGTACCTTCTCTGCAATTTATAATGCTAAAGAATAACTTAGAACATAGAGATTAAGTGACTTGCTTAGGGTCAAACAACCAATATGTGTCAGAATTGGAACTTTGACTCAGGTTTTCCTGGCTTTGAAGCCATCTCTCTATTCATTATGGCATAATACTCTCTTGATATATAGTATATAATAGAAAATAATGTATTTTAAATCCACAAGAGGGGTACAAATTGTTTTCCCTCTTGGTTTGAGAGTCAAGGAAGGAAGGAAGGGCCAGTTCTGATTTTTTGGAGCAGGGTTAAGGACAGGAAGGATCAAGAAAGTCTTCTTGAAGGGCATCACATAAAAGTTGTGTTTTATAGTTCATTTGGGCTCAAGCATACAGTGTGTAACAGTTAGACTTATCAGATATGACTAGAAAGGCAAGATGATGCTGTATCATGGAGGGCCTTGAATGTTATTTAGTTAATAATAGAGACATTACTAGTTTTTAAATAAAGGAGTTACATAATCAGATCTGTGATTAAATGAGATTCACTGGGCCATGGTATAAATGATGAGTTAGAGGAAGGAAAGGGTGGATTTAGGAAGACTGGCTAAAAGGCCATTGCCATTGTTCATTTGGGTGGTAACCAGACCTACCTGAACTAGGATCATCTCAGAGGAAAAAGAGAGAAAAGGGGTAATAAAACAGATGTTTCAAAGGTGGAATTAACCAGAAAGATAAGCTTAGTGTGGCACATTTTGAGTTTAAGGAGACGGTGGGTAAACCAAGTGAAGACTTCTTACTGGGTCTACAAGTCTGAAATGTGGCCAAATCTGGAGACCTCAATTTGAGAGTCATACTTGTAGAGTAAAAGCTATAAATATGAAGTTAATGAAAAGAAGTCAAAGGACAGGGAGTAGAGTAAGAAAAGAATTAGGCAGAGGATGGAATCATCATAAGCACCTATCATAAAGGGTTAGGAAGAGCCAAAAAAGGAGACAGAAAAGGAGATAAAAGAAAAACCAAGAAATTTCATTGTTTCTGAAGATAAGGGAGAAAAGAGCATCCAGGAGAGAGCAGTCAAGAGTATCAAATACTGTAAAGAGTGATCTAGAATGATAAGGACTGAGAAAAAGGCCTTTGGGTTTGGAGATTTAAGACATCATTTGTGACCTTGAGACAGAAAGGAATAGGATCAGAAATCAAATTACAAGGGGTTGGAGAGTGGGTGGATGGTGAAGATGTGGAAGCATCAGTTATACCTGATTTTTTTTTTTTAAGTTTGGCCACAAAGAGGAGGAGACAAGAGAAATGAGGTGATAAATGAATGGCATTAGAAAGGTAGAGAAAAGATTCTTGTGTTTCTAACCCTTTAGGAGTGTTTAGCACAGTGCCTGGCACATAGTAGGCTCTTAATAAATGTTGACTGATCGATTGATTGGAGAGGCTTATGCCCATTTGCATATCACACAAAAAATGAGTGAGAGACCCAGAGATGTTAGAGCACTATATGCGAATATGTTCCTTTCTTTAAAGATCCCCACTGCTTCTCTGATTTTTTTTTTAAATTTTTAAGTATATGTCTAAGAAAAGGAACTTCTCTTTAAAGATCCAGGGTTAAGAGCAAAAATGGGAGTCTAGATAATAAAGTACAGCTACAAAAGGAAGCCGACTTGGTTTGGAAAAACCATTACTGTATCAGAATGATGTATCTGCAAGTTCCTTCCGTGAACATACTTTATGAGGCAGGGAGCATGTTTTTTGTGGGTCCCTGTAGCAGATACTGCTCTTTTATTACTTGTAGCCACTTAAAATCTAGCCCAATTTTAACAGTGCTAAAATAGGAGGAAAATTTATTTTAAAGGAAAAGGCTACATTCTTCTAAACTGGAGTCATAATATTAATACTTAAAATGCACAGCAACATGCTGGGAAAATGGGATAGTTATTTAGATATATTATAAAATGTAGCCCACCACTTTGATGTGATTCACTACTATTTCACCAAACCAATTTAACAGTATCCTGTAGAGAGGGAATAGTGCAATTAAAATTAGTAACAGAGATTTTCACATGCATAGATCTAAATCAGGGCTGGGTGATAATGAATTAAGTAATTTTGCCTCCTTGTGAAGTCAAATCAGTATTAAATGCATCTAAGATAGAATTCATATTTAAAGAATCTGCGTATGCATAGTACTGTGTCTCAGTCCAAATTTTGACAATAGTCTCTGATTTATTCTGCTTTTGCTGTTGTTTTAAATTTGGGTTTTGGTGGTGGGACTGTAAAGAAGAAGTCATTAAATAAGAAGAAATACAATAATTAATATGATCGTTTGGACTTGATACAGTGTTATGGTCATATAATCATAAAATATAATTTCCCCAAAGAAGGAAATCAGAGATACACAGCTACACATGATGCTGCTAGGTGGTACGATGGTTAAGAATGCTGGACTGGGAATACTTACTAGTTGTGTACCTTGGGACAGTCATTTACCCTTTCTCAGCTGCCATCTCCTCATCTGAAAAAGGAGGTAATAATATCACCTATTTCCCCAGAGTTGCTGTGATAAAGTAAGACAATATTTGAAAAGCACTTTGAAAGACTTAAAATACTCTATAAGTGCTAGCTATTATTATTAATTATTACTATATGTACCTTCAACAAGATTTCTCATTTTTCAGCATCTCATGGCTATGAATGTCAAAGCTCTAAAAGCTCTTTTTTAAAAGTATTAATACTTAACTGCATTGTGGGCATTTGTATCAATATAAACTGTGGGGAATGAATGCATTTTGTATGGTGGGATGCTCTATCCCCTGCAAATCTGACACCCCAGATGTCTGCAATGATATTGAACTTGGATACTCTGTTTGGTGGTGAATTACATCATCACTAGACCTTATGGTCAGATCCTGACCATCATTTTAATATCAGAGAAGAGAAAGGAAGATTGATTTATCCAGCACAAATAGGTCCACATGAATCATCCCTATTCTTAAAGCTGACCTGATTTTTACATTTTGATATAAGTGATCATCTCAAGACTTGGATGCTTGCATTAAGGTAATAGTATTTATTTAGGTTTGAGAAGATTTTTTGAATATAAAATAACATTTTCTATGTGCTGTAGAAAAAGCAAAGTGGATTCCAAATTAAAATTTGATTTTAATTTCTACCAATTCATAAAATTTATTGTATTGT
>CM053589.1:46531048-46547647 GCA_028646515.1 Pseudochirops corinnae | reverse complement strand
TATATATATATATATGTATTATTATATGTATTCAAATGTATATTAAATATATATAAAGACCTTACTTGTCTGGACCTATGACTTCACTGATTTAGAAATACTCAGTGAGAAAACTCCCCACACTTATTCAGTTCAGCATCTTCTCTGCAATTTATAGTCTTTAGTGAATTGTCTCTTGTCTGGGACAATGAGAAATTAAGAGACTTTCTGAGGGTCACCGAGCCAGTATCTATTAGAGTAATACCTTGAACCCATGCCTTTCTTTCATTGAGACTGTTTCTCTGTATACTGCATTATTCTGCCTCTCCATTTAATATATAAGGAATCCCCAAAGACTAGTATATGGATATATATGCATATTTATTCTGTTTGTGTGTCTATGCAATCCACATGTGTAATTTTTGTGGCTGATTAGCCTCCACTAACGCCCTACTTGGATGCCTCATCATGGCAGAAAGCTGACCCCGAGTTCTTTCAGACTATACCAGGATTGTACAAGTTCTAACAAATCCTACCAAACTGGAAAGAAACTGGTGCCAGGGAAGGCAGAACACGCACAGATCAAATCAAGAATCCTTTTAAATGATATGAATAGGACCGGAATTGAGTTAGTACTTTCATATGTATATCTCGGACAGACACTTCAGACAGACAATAACCAGGCCCAGAATCAAACAGGAAACAGAGGACCAGCTAGGCTGCGTTTGTGAAATCATGCCATGCTTTTGATGACTTAAAATTTCTCCCTAAAACAAAAATCTTTAAAATCAAGATTCTTCGATTGATGCTATATGCTCACAAAAGATGGGATACTGCAGTCCTAGAAGGATCAAAGTTTCAGGTCACCTAATAGGTAGCAGAGAGATACATTTTATTTTATTTTCTTCTTTGGTCTAGACCTATAATTTCATCAGTGTAGTGAACTTCTGTGGTGGAAATTGCCTCCATGATGCAGGTTGGCAACTTAGTGTTGTAGAGAGTTTTCTGGGGCACAGAGGGGTTAAGTGAGTTGGCTGTGGTCACATAGCCAGTACGTGTCAGATTCAGGAGTTAAAATTAAATCTTCTTGACTGCAAAAATGACCCACTGTCCACTATACTAGACTGTCTTTATAGCCAATGACAATTCAATAGGCTGCAGTCAGTTACCAAAAAACAATCACCTTCTTGCAGCAGTTTTAATGATATAATTTGGAAAAAGAAGTAACCAGGTTGACTCATGAGAGTTGTGGATAATAGTATCACAGAGAAACTGCCTGTGTTCCAGTAGCACTTAAGGTGTGTCAGGAGATCTAGAGGGTTTCAACCCATTGGGTGGATTCCAAATGGAATATTTATGGGAAGAGAGGGACAAAGTATTAGTAAGATAAAAAGTTTAGATGGTATGCAAAACACATTGTTGGAAAGAAGGCATACAGAGATAAAAGTCATAAATCCATGAAAATGTCAAAGCATTGTCCATGGGAAGGAAAGCACAATCCAACTCAAAGAAGAATAAACTAACAGGATCCTAGGATTGTAGACCTTAGAGCTAATGTGGACTGGTCCAACTTTGTCATGTTGCAGTTTTTGTGATTAAATCATACAGTGTGATTTCCCCAAGGTCACAAAGGACAGAACCATTACTCAAACTCAGAGTCCAAATATGTTTGACTCTTCATAACCCCATTTGGGTTTTTGGTGGTTTTTGCTTGTTTGTTTTGATAAAGTTACTGGAATGCTTTGCCGTTTCCATCTCCAGCTTATTTTACAGAAGAAGAAACTGTGTCAAACAGGGTCAAGTAACTTATCCAGGGTCACATAGCTAGTGTCTGAGGCCATATTTGAACTCAGGAAGACAAGTCTTACTGATTCCAGGCTGGGCGCTCTATCCACTGCTCTACCTGCTGCCCCTGATAACCATTTGCTTCAGTTCAATTCAATTCAGTTCCCAAGGAGTATCAGGACAAAATGGAGAAACTAACAACTCAAATCGAGAACCCACAAAGGATTCTTGACATGTTATATCATCATTTAACATTCTAATGACAATTCTATACAGCTTGGTATCTATACCTGAAGTCCATAGATAGTGACCAATTCACAACAAGTTGTTAGGCATCTACAAGAACTTTTCATTCTTAAAACCTACAGAAGGAAAAACTATCTCATCCTTCTTTTCTTCCTCTTATACCCTATACCTCTCTCATTCCCAGTTCTTTCATTCTGTCTGCCTCCTAGTCCCTCCACCACCCCATCCCCAACCAAGAGCAGGTGGATCAGTTGGATCAGCTGTAGAGAATTTAGATAATCAGTTTGTCAGAGGCAGCTAGGAGAGCACAGTGGATGGTGTCAAGATAGCCCTGACTTCAAATCTGTCCTCAGGTACTTACTAGCTGTGTGACACTGAGCAAGTCAATTTACCTCTGTCTGCTTCAGTTTCTTGAACTGTAAAATGGGGGTGATAATAGCACCTACCTTCTGGGTTCATTATGAGGACCCAGTCCTTTTCTGGAATGCTTTTCCAGTGATGCACTGTGATACATCGGTAACTCTACCTGGTTTCCCAAAGACTATGACTACAGATCCCAAGTTTGGAAGAGCCTATCAACGTAGAGAACTATTAAGTGTGGGCTAGCAGTAGAAGATCCCTCAGCAGCTAGCCTAGCTAAGGGGAGAGAGCTTTGGCACTGAAAAGATGGCCGTTAGATCCTTTGGCTATGGCACTTCCTTCAATCATGTCAGTAAATTGTAGAAGACTGCAATCTGAATCCATGAGTATGAACCCTCCCCCTTCCCACATGCGTACAGATGCGTGTAGGTTAAGATTATTCGTAAATATGAAAACCCTATTTTCCTTGCTAGCTAATTCCTAGTCTTTTTTTTTTCCTGATGGTTTGCCCAGACTTACTTAATCCTGCTGCAAGAGTACAAAGAGTACACTATTATTTAGAGACAATGTGACTTAGTGGAAGTATTGAGCTTGCAGCTAGAAAGAACTCGCTGGATTCAAAGCCTACTTCTTATCTTGTGACCAGAGGCAAGTTGTGCTCTGTACCTCAATTTCCTTAATTGTCAAATAATATTTGTTCTCCGTACTTCACAAGTTCTCCCCCCCCCCAACCCCCACTCTTTGCGTATTTTGGGTAGGGAAATATTAGTGTAAATTTTAAAGGTGGTCACAGATTCACAAATCAGAGCTAGAAGGGACCTTGGAGGTCATATAGTCTAATCTCTTTACCATGTGAAGCAACTGAGTCTTAGAAATGTTGTGAGTTGCCCAAGGTCAAGCAGCCAATCTGAGCAGATCTTTGTTTTGATCACAGGCAGGTAAGTGGTATAGTGAATAGAGTGCAGGACTTGGAATCAGAATTATCTGTGTTGAAATCCTGCTTCTGACACTTGCTAACTGTTTGTGGACTTAGGCAAATCACTTTACCCTATCTGCCACAGTATCCCTATCTGGAAAATGGGAATAATCATAGCAAGTCAGTCTCAGAGTTGCTGTAAAAATAAAGTAAGATAATATTTGTAAAATGCTTTGAGGAGATTAGAATACTATATAAATTCTAATTATTGTTGTTTTCATTATTACCAGCCTTTTAACTCTGGTTTCTTCCATTCCACCACAATGAACCTAACTTCTTTCCAAAACCTATTCATTTCATCAAAACTGATTGCTAAATAGAGTTTGCAGAAAGAAGGCTCTAAAGACAGAATAGACAATTTACGAAAACTAAAACCTCTTCATGCAGCTCAGAAGCACAATTTAAAACTATTGATATTATTTTGGCCTTTTGTCATTTTTTTTGTTAGACTTTCCTTTGCTGTTTCTCCTCAGTTTATGCATCTAGTTACCAGGCAGGCCAAAAGGATTCATTTAAAATCATCCCTGTGTGTCCTTCAGATGACTAAACTGGATTTGCTACTTGTCCTGTAATTTTCTGTGAGATACCTATTTCATATGCACACGCTTCCTCTTTTCTCTTTCTTGCCTTTGGTAAAAATTTCTTTAATGTAAGATAGTAAACGAGGTGAAAATGAGTAACCAACAACTTCTCATGAGCCTTGGATTCTGTCATCTTCTTGGATTTCCCGAATGTCTGGGGAGATTTACGAAGCCTTGAGCTTTGAGTAGTCTGTGATCAGTGCTTTAGAAATTGATAGACTCCCAGAATAACAGATTCTTTCAGTTGCATGGCTTTGCAGAGTCTGTTAAGTCATCAGTAAGAACGCACTTCTTTGCTTTCCATCACTGTTCCTAGTCTCTGGTCTCTGAGAGTTGGGATCTAACTGGCCTCTGAAGCTGATTTACTTCTGTATCTTATTCAGAGATACTATGTATGTTTGTTTAGGACTGCAAGTCAACAGCAGACACTTATTACACTTGCGTGCTCTGCCACAGGCAGAAGTAGGAGGACAAAACCCTGAGTTAACTGCCTTGCTCTGCAGTCTTTGCCTCAGGCAGTTCAATCCGAGACTCATTTACACCACTTCTTGGTTCCTGCCAGCTACCTCATGCATTTCTCCTCTACTGAAATGCAATGTTCCAGGCCTGATCATTTCACACCCATTTATATTTTCCACCAAAGAATTACCATAAAGCACAATTGCATTGTGTAAACAGTAATACTTATACCACTCCATTTGCTTGAATGCATTAGAGTCCATAAAAATCCCACTTACAATTTAAAAACGGACTTTCTCCTTATTTCCATCTTTTTTGATTGTCATTGTTTGCTCAGTTATAAAGTGGTTTGTTGACACCAAATATTTTAATAATTCCCTTCCAGGGCTTTGTGCCTATGCCTTTGAGATGCTGGTATAGTAATTAAACTGTCTTTTAGTTGAAATGCTTGCAAAGCGTCCAGTTCTGTGCCTGGCAGCTGGTGATGCATTATAGAGACATTGAGCTAATCGATTAAAACCGCAGAGACATGGGAGTTGTCTGACAGCACTGTACTAGGATGAAATTAGTTGGAATTGCATGGTGAAATTAGGGGGAATGCAGCTGATTGCAACCCTTCTGGGAGAATCCTGGGTGAGAGGGACACTGTGCGCTGATCCCTGTGTAATTAGGACAGCCATGTTTTAACAGTATTTCTAAAGTATTAAAATGGACTAGATAAATCAGCAGGGCTGCTTCCATTGAACTTGGCATCCATCCACTGTGACTGAAATAACATGAAATTTTTCGGCTGCTAGAGAATGTGAAATTGGACTAATTGTCTTTTAACTAGTCTGTCTGACTGTTAGCCTGGAGTGGGGCTGAAAGGAAGGTAGGCTTGTGGGTTTTGGACTGGGGGATGGGAAAAGTTCTACTCATGACTATTATTTCAGGCTAACTGAATGGATAACCCCATCACATTTTCTGACAGCTAGGATTTGTACAGTCATGTCATTAGGTTCACTTCCTAAATATTTAAAAATCCATTTTAACATGTGATGCTTTGCTTTGTATGCTTTTCTTTCGCCTCTCATAATGTTCATTTCATTCATTCTTGAGATTTTCCCCAAAAAGGGAGGGGAAGATTTAAGAAGATCCAATGAAATTGCCAGTTTGCAGACCTCTTACTCCAAGGAGAATCTTTTCTGAATCAAACTACTATGGCCCTGAGTAAGAAAGGGACCATTCAGAGAAAGGAAGTGAGCCTAGGTTTTCTGCTCCATCATAGGCTCATAGGTCTATTCCATTTTAGGGAGAGAAGAGATCAACTATACTGTCGTCTTTTCTGACCTTATTTTATGGGAAGAATACCCAAATAAGGCAACATGGATGGCAACATGGATAAATATAATCGGTTGGACAAATCACTTATCTTTGTTTCCAATGCATGAGGCACTTTACAGAAAGGTGCCTTGTTCTACATTGATATATGGAATTAAGTTACCAGAAAGTTACTACCCTGAAGAAATAATAGGTTCAAACCAAAAAGAGAAAGAAATAGCAAAGAGAAGACTGAGTCCCTGAGAGGTTAAATGATTGACAAAAAAGTCACACAATTTGTGGCATTAGTGAAACAAAAATACAAGTCTTCTGAAACCTGGTCTACTGTACTCACCGCTTTACTATGGTGGCCAACAAATGGTAGATACTGTACTTTATGGGACTTTGGTTCCAGAATGAAATTTCTTTATTTATTGTTATAAACAGGCCTTCCATGTTTGAGTCCTCCCTCCCTATTCTTTTTCATTGGGGTGCTCCATCAGACTTCCTCAAGAGCCCCTAGAGTCACCAACGGTCCATGTTTCTTGGAGTCGAAGCAGATTTATTCAAAATAAATGACATGAGGGTGGCTAGGTGGCACATTAAATAGAGCACTGGCCCTGGAGTCAGGAGGACCTGAGTTCAAATTCGACCTCAGACACTTAACACAAAACTAGCCATGTGACCTTGGGCAAGTCATTTAACCCCAATTGCCCTTCAAAAAAAAAAAAAGAAAAAAATAAATTACATGGCACAGTCCTTTAAAGAACAAACCTACCTTCACTCCCATGTACAAACTGGTCTTCTAAGAATTCCTGAAGTGATTTGGGGACTTTCTGAACCATAATCAGTTGCTTTCAGAGAAAATGAAGTGATTTGTGTTTGTGCCATTTTTCTCAAGTATTTTAACCCCTAATTGATTCAGAAATCATGGGCATTCCAGTAGTCAGCAATATACTTCCCTAAATCTAATATTTTGCTTTATCATTGGTATAGTGAATTCCCAGGAGGAAAACTCCTGTATCAATGTAAATTATAAACTATTCTATAAAGTGGAGTCTCAGAGAGTTGCCTGGAACCACTGACTGGCTAAATGACTTACCCAGGCTCATACAGCCACTATATATTACATTCAGGACTTGAACCCAAATCATCTTTCTAATTTCCCAATGCATTCTTGCTCTCTCTCTCTCTCTCTGTCTCTCTCTCTCTCTCTCTCTGTACCTGTCTGTCTCTCTCTGCTGTCTCTCTTTCTCATCCTGCTGCCTCCTTTGTTACACTCAGCCTTTTTTCTTCATTCTGAGGTTTACTTTATGTTTTATTGATGTGTTCCGTTATTACATTGCATTTACAAATATCTCCCATCCCTACCCCATGAGAAAATTCTTGTAACAAGATAAAACAATTAACTAAAATTATCTACAAACATCATCTGAAAGTGCATACAACATTCCACATCCAGCACCTCCTTCCATACACACCTTTCTATTTAATTTTAATGAACATATTTTTAATTTCCTCCAGCTTTTATCTCATTTAAAAAAGAGATAAAAGAAAAACAAATTTTTGGAGACAAATATCCAAACAAAACAATCCTGTCATTAATAGTGTGTGTGTGTGTATATATATATATATATATGTACACATATATATATATACTGTGTGTATATACAATTATGTATACATTTGTATATATATGTGTGTATATATATATATATATATATATATATATATATATATATATGTCATTCTATACCCTAAATCTATCCCTTCTGTGTCAGGATATAGAGGATATGCTTTGTTGTCTGTTCGTTAGAATTATGGGTAGTCATTCCATTGATAATAGTGCTTGCAACTTTCAAAGTTGTTTGTCTTTATGGTAAAAAAAAATATATATATTCTCCTGGTTCTGCACATTTCATTCTTGATCAGTTTATGAAAGCCTTCAAATTTTTGTTTTTATAATGTTGTTATAAGATACATGTAGTATATATAACATAGTACATATATTAAACTAACATGTTATGTAAAGTGTAAATTATTGTTTTGGTTCTACTTACTTTACTCTGCATCTGTTGATATGTCCTCCCATGCCTCTTTGAAATAATTTATTTCCATGTTTCCTACTGTAGAATAGTATTGAATTACATTCCTAGACTACCACTTATTCAGCTATTTGTTCACAGATTGACATTCCTTTAGTTTCTGGTTTGTTTGCTATCACAAAAAGAGCTACTATAGATTGTGCATAAAGGACCTTTGCTTATTTCTCTGATCACTTTTGAGTATAGATCTAGCAATGGGCTAGCTGAGTCAAGGGACAAACACTGTTTAGCAACTTTTTGTGTATAATTCTAAACTGTTTTCCAGAATTTTCCAAGCATTCACAAGTCTACCGACAATGCATCAATGTGCTTGTTTTCTGATAGTCCCACTGACATTTATCATTTCCCTTTATTTTTTTGCCAATCTTAGGGATATGCTGTGGAATCTTAGAAATACTTTAATTTGTACTTCTCTAATTAATAGTGATTTAGAGCATTTTTTCTCCTAATGACCCTTAATAGCCCGTTTGTTTTGTTGTTCTTGTTCTTTTTTCCTATGACGGCTGCTTCTTCTGATTCTAGGCCATTTATCATTGAAGAGTGGCCCTTATTCCTATAAATTTAAATCAGTTCCATCCATATATGTCTTGGAAATTAGACCTTTTTCAGAGAAACTTTCTGCAAAGATTTTTTCCCCCAATTTCATTGTTTCCTTTATAGTCTTTGCTTTAATGGATTTTTTGTGCCAAAACATTTAAATTTTATGTAACCAAAATGATCAATTTTATTTTCAGCGATCCTTTCTATCTCTTGTTTGGTCATCAACTTTTCTTTTATCCATAGGTCTGAAATTTATTTTTTCCCCTTGTTTCTTTAATTTGTCTATTATGTGACTTCTGGAACTTATCTTGATATAAGACGTTGGCCTAAATCTAATTTCTTCTATATTGCTGTCCAATTTTCCCAGAGATTTTTGTCAGATAGTGAATCCTTATTCCATTACCTAAGGTGTTTGTGTTTATCCAATACTGGGCTACCAGATACATTTGCTTCTGTATGTTGTGTACCTAATCTGTTCCACTCATCGATCACTCTGTTTTTTAACCAGTCCCAATTTGTTTTGAGCATTATTGCTTTGCAATGTAGCTGGAGATCTGGCACTGCTAGGTCTCCTTCATTCCTAGCTTCTGATTTGATAATTCAGGGCCCTGAGGTCTCTTTTTCTTTCTATTACAAACTTCTGAGAATACTAGAATCTCAAGCCGCTAGTAGTAGATTGATAAAATTATAGAATTTTGGACCTGGAAGAGATCTTGTCTAACTCCCCTGTTTTATAGATGAGAAAACAGAGGCACTGAGAATAATGTCTATCAAATTAGTTCTTTGACTGATTAATTCTTTACATATAAAGTTTTATTTTGGTGAATGAAATTATGACTATTTGACATTTCAGTGACAAGTAATCTTCAATCTCTCTGGCCTTTTATTTCCTCATCTGGAAAAGAAAAGGGGTATACCTGATGGCCTCTAAAATCCTACCCAGTATGTGATTGAGGATTCATAATCTGGACTTTCTTGACAAATATCTGTATCTGCTATGACACATTTTTAAGCTATGGAGAAAAAACGTGATTGAAATAAATAGGAAACAATAAGTCCTATGTGTCCATGAAGATACGTTTCTTGGGATGGCTAGGAGGTGCAGTAAATAGAGCAGTGGTCCTGGAATCAGGAGGACCTGAGTTCAAATAAAGCCCCAGACACTTAACAATTACTAGCTGTTTGACCTTGGGCAAGTCACTTAACCCCAATTGCCCTGCCTTCCCCCCTCCAAAAAGCAAAACAAAAAAAAATATAGGTTTCTTGTAGATATAATAGTATTATGTTATTATTTTTTTTTTCTTTTTTGGAGGAGGGATGGCAGGGCAATTGGGGTTAAGTGACTTGCCCAAGGTCACACAGCTCATAAGTGATAAGTGTCTGAGGTCAGATTTGAACTCAGGCTCTCCTGACTCCATGGCCAGTGCTCTATTCACTGTATCACATAGCAGCCCCCTACAATTATGTTATTGGTAGAAATAAATGAAGATCAAGAAACCTAATACCTGACACATCAGTAAACACTTAATAATTGCTGTTTGATTGATTGTCTATATGGGACACTAGTGTGGTGTACCTGCTCTGTTGTTCAGAATGCTTATTACAAAATATCCAGATACAGCTGGGTCCCGATTAGTGTAAACAGTGAGTCAAAGAGTGGTCGCAGTATTTGAATTGGGCTGAAACCCATTACCAAATTTCTGCAATTATGCCTTCAAACAGTGCAAACATGAATACATGTGACCACGCCATAGGATTCAGTCTTTGGACTAATCAGGACCTAGCTGAGTACAGAGACAGGCCATTATTTCTCTCTGTTCCTCTTCTTTAACTTTTGAAGAAAAGAGAAAGGCTCAAGTAGAATGGCCTAAAGAGGGAGGGCAGCAGTTGGGCGGTTTTTATTTAGTCTTTTTTCAGTTGTGTCTGACTCTTCATGACCTCATTTGGGGATTTTTTTTGCAAAGATACTGGAGCAGTTTGCCATTTCCTTCTCTAGTCCATTTTACAGATGAGGAAACTGAAACAGACAGGGTTAAGTGACTTGTACAGGGTCAGACAACGAATAAGTGTCTGAGGCTAGATTTGAACTCAGGTCTTCCTGACGTCAGGGCCCAGCACTCTGTCCTCTTTGCCACCTAGCTGCCTTTATGCCATTTTACTATTTTTCTTCAAAATTTCAAGGAGGAAAAGGAAATACTATCTGATATTTCTCTTTTGGATTAGAAGCTGCTGTAGAGGAAAAAGAAATAGATTTGTAGTCACAAAACCTGTGTTCAAACTCTGCTCCAAAACTTACTGTGTGAAAATGAACAAATTACACAATATCCCTGAGTCCCATTTCCCTCAGGTGTACCTTGGTACTTATGATATCAACCTCAAAGAGTTGTTGAGAACAAAGTGTGTTCCTCTTAGAGCCCTATATAAATCTAAATCACCATTAAAGTAGGAGTCATGTTTTTAAAGCATTAACTGTGGTTACTCAGTAAGTGTTCCATAATAAAAAATTTAAGAAATGCTTTGAGATGTTTAAGTCTCCCCTAACATAACTGAAGAAAGGAAGCAGCCTGACATAGTGGGAGCAGTACTGGTTCTGCACTGTGATGACCTGGATTCAAATTCTACCTCTGATGCCTACTACCTTTCTGACCCTAGGCAACTCACTTAACTTCTATGGTCCTCAGCTTCCTTGTCTGAAAAGTGAGGAGGCTAGACTCAATCACATCTAAGATTTCTTCTAGAACTCAGTCTTAGATGTGAGGATCTCTTTTGTTGTTTTTTTGTTTGGTTTTGTTTTGGTTCAGTCATTTCACTCATGTCGGACTCTCTGTGACCCCATTGGGGTTTTCCTGGCAAGGACACTAGAGTAGTTTGTGATTTCTTTCTCGGACTCATTTTATAGAACAAATAGAATTAAGTGACTTGCTCAGGGTCACACAACTAGTTAGTGTCTGTGAACTCAGGCCCTCCTGATTACAAGTCTGGCACTCTATCCACTGCACCATGTAGCATCTTAAACCTTATTTATTCCAAAGAAGGAGTGACAGGTTGCCTAGACCTATACCGATTGATAAAATAATTAGTAAATTTTTAGAATTGGAAGGAGCACTACTAACAATAATCTCATATAGGAGTAGAAGCAAAAGGATTTAGAGATCATCAGGCCTCATTTTACCAATTAAAGTAACCAAGCCTCAGGGCGGCTCCATGGCTCCTGAATAGAGCACTGGCCCGGGAGTCAGAAGGACCTGGGTTCAAATTCGACCTCAGACACTTAACACTTACTATCCATGTGACCTTGGGCAAATCACTTAACCCCAATTGCATTGCCTCCCTCCCTCCAACAAAACCAAAAACAAAACAACAACAACAGCAACAAAAAAACTATGGCACGACAAGAGTGGGAACTTCCCAAGCTAGATAATGGAGAAAGGGTATAGACCTCAGGTCTTTTGATTCTCAGTCTAATGGGCTTTCCATTATACGTGGATCATATCTCTTCTTTTCATTCTTCCAGAATACTTCTCGAGAGGATCTTAACACATGGCTTTCTTTTTTTAATTCTTATTCTTTTCCCCCCCAGAATTTATTTTTTTATTTTTAATTTTCACATTCATTTCCATGAGATTTTGAGTTCCAAATTTTCTCCCCATCTCTCTCCTACCCCCCACCCCAAGATGGCAAGCATACTGATTACCCCTTCCACCAGTCTACCCTCTCTTATATCCCTCCCTACCCCTCCCCTTATCCTTTATCCCCTTACTTTTTTGTGGGACAAGGTGAATTTCTATACCCCAATGTCTATATATCTTATTTCCCAGTTGTATGTAACAACAATTTTTTTAACTTTTTTAAAAAAACCATTGAGTTCTAGATTCTCTCCTTTCTCTCCTTACCCACCCTCACTGGGAAGACAAACAAATCAATATAAGTTATACATGTGTAGTTATGCAAAACATTTCCATAGGAGTCATATTTTGAAAGACTAACTGTATTTCCCTTCATCCTATACCACCCCTTATTTATTCTGTTTTCTCCTTTGACCCTGTCCCTTTTTGAAAGTGTTTGCTTCTGACTATCACCTCCCCAAATCTGCCCTCCCTTCTCCATCCCCCCTCTTATCCCCTTCCCTCCTATTTTCTTGTAGGGTAAGATACCCAATTGAGTGTGTGTGTTATTCCCTCCTTAAGCCAAATCCAATGAGATTAAGGTTGCCTCATTCCCTTTCATCTCCCTGCTCTTCCCCTCCATTGTAATAGCTTTCTCTTACCTCTTTTATGTGAGATAATTTACGCTATTCTATCTCTCCCTTTCTCCTCCTCTCAATATATTCCTCTCTCACCTCTTAATTTTATTTTTTAGATTCAACTCACCTTGTGCCCTCTATGTATACATATACACACATATACATATATACCCAGATACACCCACCTATACATACGTATATGTATATATACATATATAATATATACATATACATGTATATATATGTATATATGCATATATATTCCCTTCAACTATCCTAATACAGAGAAAAATCTTATGAGTTATAAATATTGTCTTTCCATGTAGCAATGTAAACAGTTCAACTTTAGTAAGTTTCTTATGATTTCTCTTTACTGTTTACCTTTTCATGTTTTTCTTGCTTCTTGTATTTGAAAGTCAAATTTTCTGTTCAGCTCTGGTCTTTTCATCAAGAGTACTTGAAAATCCTCTATTTCATTGCATGTCCATATTTTCCCCTGAAGTATTATATTCAGTTTTGCTGAGTAGGTGATTCTTGGTTTTAACTCTAGCTCCTTTGACCTCTGGAATATCATATTCTAAGACCTTTGATCCCTTAAGGTAGAAGTTGCTAGATATTGTGTTATCCTGATTGTGTTTACACAATAATCAAATTGTTTCTTCCTGACTGTTTGTAATATTTTCTCCTTGATCTGGGAACTCTGAAATTTGGCTATAATATTTCTAGAAGTTTTCTTTTGGGGGATCTTTTTCAAGAGGTGATTGGTGAATTCTTTCAATTTCTATTTTACCCTCTGGTTCTAGAATATCAGGGCAATTTTCCTTGAGAATTTCTTTAAAGATATTTAGGCAGTTTTGTGATCATGGCTTTCAGGTAGTTCAGTATCTTTTAAATTATCTCTCCTGTATCTACTTTCCAGGTCAGTGGTTTTTCCTATGAGATATTTCACATTGCCTTCTATTTTTTCATTCTTTTGGATTTGTTTTATAATATCTTCATTTCTTACAATGTCATTAGCTTCCATTTGCTTCCATCTAAGTTTGAAGGAATTATTTTCTTCAGTGAGCTTTTGAACTTCCTTTTCCATCTGGCCAATTCTGTTTTTTAAGGCATTCTCCTCGTTGGCTTCTTGGACCTCTTTTGCCATTTGAGTTAGTCTATTTTTTAAGGTGTTACTTTCTTCAGTATTTTTTCAAGTCTCCTTTAGTAAGCTATTGACTTGTTTTTCATGATTCTTTTGCATCACTCTCATTTCTCTTCCCAGTTTTTCCTCTACTTCTCTTACTTGATTTTCAAAATCCTTCTTGAGCTCCTCCATGGCCTGCAACTAATTCGTATTTTTCTTGGATGTTTTTGATGGAGGAGTTTTGACTTTGTTATCTTCTTTTGGTTCTATGTTTTGATCTTCTTTGTTGCCAAAGAATGGTTCTATAGTCTGATTTCTCTTCCTCTGTTTGATCACCTTGCCAGTCAATTACTTGACTTTTGAGCTCTTTGCTACAGTAGAACTCTGATTCCAGAGTCGAGAGTTCTGTGTCCCAAATTTCTGGGGTTTTGTGCAGCTGTTGTCAGAGCTTCTTCTGGGCACCTGCCTTAGAATTGTGAGGAGGACTGCCTCTTCACAGACTCAATAAACTTTGCCATGCCAGCACTCCTCCTTACCCCAGGACTGACACCTAAGACAGCAACCTAGATCCAAGCAAGGCAAAGCAAGAGAATCCTGCCTCAGCATCAGCAAAAAGATTCCTGCAATTCGCCTCTGGTCAGCTGCTTGGTTCCCCCACTGTCTGTGTGCCCGGAGCTCTGGAAGGAGCTGTCCCACTGCCAGAGCTGCTGCTGCTGCTGCTGCTGCTTCTGGGAGGCAGGGGCCAGATCATGCTTTTATCCCACTCAGATCCAACAGAATTTCCCTATTGACCTTATACTTTCTCTTTGGCATTTGTGGGTTGAGAAGACTGGAAACTGCCACAGCTGCCAGTGATTCAGTCCCCTAAATTCTGCTTAGACAGGTCTGTGCCACCTGTCTGTGCCAGAAGGTCACACACGAGACTATGCTCCTCTCCCAGACCAGTATGATAGACCCTTCTTTTGGGTTGCCAGGCTGACTTCAGTTGGACATGTATTTTACTCTGTCATTTTGTAGGTCCTGTAGCTCTAAAATTTGTTTAGAGTCAAACAAATTTAGTTTAAAATTAGTTTAGAGTCAAATATTTAAACATAAATTAGTTTATTTTTTACAGGTGTTAGAAGTAATTGGGGATGAGCTCAAGGTAGTTTCTACTTTTATTCCACCATCTTGCATGGGTTTCTTTTAATACTAAGGTATCTTTGACTTGACTAGAATTTCTTGTAAAAATTCATATTTCCCAGTCTTACCAGTGTTTTTGTTTTTGCTTTTGAGTATTCCATCATTCCAATAATAGCAAAATAAGTGTGTGTTATACTTTATATTCCAATTTGACTTTGTTCTGAAAAAAGAAAATCCAAATTCTCTGTGAATCTCACCAGGGAAGAAAGCTTTTAAAGATTTCATTGCCAGATAAGGAAGTGTGTCCAAAAGTACTTTATAGCTGAAGGAATATCAGCTCCCAAAGGTCTGCCGGCTTATTCAACCAGGGCAGTTGTCTCTTCATGAGTAGAGAGAAAATAGGCATGAGTGATTGACTGTACCCTACTCCCCTCTGGAATCGATTCATACTGTTATGAACTATAATAGCTTGAGCCTGAGCTCATGGAAGCTAATTAGATTCCTTGGGTGCATCCTGCAATCAAAAGTTAGTTCTTTCTTAATTTTCTGTGTAGTTTTTTTTTTTTTTACAACCTTCTCTTCTGGTGTTGCAGGGCTTGCTTTGAAGGGAAAAAAGAAGAAGGAGGAGATTTAGTAGAGATAGACTTCAGGAAATATAGTTGAGACTTCAAAAATCATCTCTTTCTCCACTAAGGAGGAGATCGACAAAGAAACAAAAGGAAGCTCTTTGATGCAGTGAAAGTCCAATTTCTCTCAGTAGAGAAATAGGAGTAGTGATTTCTTTAAAATCGAACATAGGATGGGAGTGGACGATTTCCTGAACAGAGCATAATCCTGAAGATAGATGGGGGGCAATATGAGAAAAAAAAAGTCTAATTTGTAGATAGGATATTTATCTTTAGATAACAAAAGCCTGAGAATGTAATTTATAATTTTAAAAATAGCTGCTGTATGAACACAGGTTAAAAGAAATGAATTTTGCAGTTCTCAAGTAGCTCAGCTCATTCTCTAGCTACATGAAAAATCTTTTGGAAGAACCTGATCTTCTTGAGAATGTTACCAGGTTGCTTTTTTTAAAAAATAGTAGTGATATTGTAGTAGGAAGAGAGCACTATGGAACATAAAAAAGCTGGTGTGTGAAATATAGATGTGTGGGCCCTTGCTCAGTTTCTTATTGGCTATCAAGCTTTGCTTAAGTCACTTCAGTTTCATATGTAAAATGGGGGTGATAATATATATGTGATCTGTTGTAAGTTGGTCATGAAAAAGTCTCTTATAAAACTTGAAATGCTTTTAAATGTAAATTACTATTATGTGTTTTAGTTTTTCATTAAGCCAATAGTGTGTCGTGTCCAAATATTTATTTTTTAATATTAAATTGATTTTATTAACATCTTTTGTTCTTACATCACCTACACTGAATCCCATTCCTTCCTTTCTCCCAGGGAACCATCCCCATATAATAGAGATTAATTTTTTTTTTAATTTTGGAAAAAAGGGGGGGAAAATTTATTAAGACAAATCAATATTTTGAAAAATTCTGGTATCATATGTACCCATAGAACCACCTCCCTCTGCAAAGGACTGGGGGATGGGTTCATCTCATATATCATCTTTGGGACTAAAGTTATTGTAATTATTTTTCTTTCTACTTATGTTGCTGTATTTCTCGTGTGTGTTATTTTCTGGATTCTGCATCAGTTTTGGTTTTGCATCAGTTCTTGTACTTTTCTCCTTACTTCTCTGTAGTAATTGTGCTCCTGTTCTTCTCTCTCTCC
>CM053589.1:46513025-46530948 GCA_028646515.1 Pseudochirops corinnae | reverse complement strand
CCTTCCTTCCTTCCTTCCTTTCTTTCTCTTTCTCTCCCTTCCTTCCTTCCTTCCTTCCTTCCTTCCTTCCTTCCTTCATTTTTCTGAGTCAGTCTCAAAAAGAAACTGCTTTTGCCTCTTTTCTTCATTCCTAACCTTTATCAGACTATTTCACTTACAGTAAGTATTTAATAAAAACTTGTTGATTGACTGCTGAAAATAAAGAGATTTATGATGGCAATCAGCAGGTTATCACCAGAAATTATAGAAGGATAATCATTAGAGTACCTAGACTTAGTAATAATGCAGTTTCTGCATGCAAGGAAAGGTAGGAACTGTGATATATCAGTGCAGGGAACAAAAATTTAACAAATGGGAAGACATGACCTGTGGACTGCAATTAAGCATCAGAAGCTCACTATCTTTCATGAAATGCGAGACTTCAAATCCCCATTCCACTATTAGAGACCTCAAAATTCTTGGATGACTCAACCAGTAAATTCTACTGGATCATTGTCAAAGTCCAATAGGTTGTCCACCATCAGCTGGAAAAAACGATTATCTGAAAAACTTAAGAATAATATTTTAATCATTGTGGTCATACCAAATATGAAGAATTTCCTAGCTATGTTGAAGAAAAAGTTCAAGAAATAAGAGACTTAAGAGAAGAAGGGAGTCATGTGCCAACAGAGGTTAGAGGTTGTCATCTTTATCATCTTGGTTACTCCTGGAGTTGTACTGAGGAGGCTTTCAATAAGCTTACTGAAGATGGACTTAATATCTAATGCTTTTATTCAACTACCAAAAAATTTAACAAAGAAAAAATCACGGTTTTTATCCAATTATAAAATATTGCATGGAATATTGAAATATACCACAATAATAGGAGACTAGTGACATGTCCCAATGCTATTTCTACATAAGTACCATTGAAAAAGATGAAAATTATCCATGAAGAATTGTTTATAAAATGCTTACTATGTGCTAGGTCCTGTTATTATTATAGTGAAAATAATAATAATAATATTAACTTGAAAACATCTATCTATATCACTGATTCAAAAGTTTCCTCCAACAATGCAGATTGCAGTCCATGCATGTCTGCCCATCCTATGCATCTCTTGCCTATATTCTTCACTATTTTGACAAAGAGGGTTCATTCACTGACTTAGAACATCTTTCCCACTTCCTTTTGGCATTGTAAAGGTACCACTGGAGCACTTTGGCTGTCTACCTGTCAGCTCTCACTGTCACTGACTGTCCAGTCCATAAAGTAATAATACCACTACTGCTGCTATTATTCCTCTTCTTTCTCCTACTAGAAGTAGTACTACTACTAATACTACTAATAGGTCCATGAGTATTATTGCTACTACTACTACTACTACTACTGCTACTACTAATGCTAATGATGGCAATCTCTCATTAATATACTACTTTATGAATTCAAAGTTAAGTTATAAGAGGAAATGGAAAAAAGTTATAGGCATGGATGGTTAAAAATCTGTCCATATGTGTGTGTGTATACATATATATGCATAGATATATATAAGCATCAATAAGATTTTCGATCCATTGGAATATTGCAGCATAACTTATTATATTTTAAAATATATACACATTTGCTACATGTGCATATTATATTTTAGAGTTTATGACAACTGTACTGGCCAAAAACTAAGCAGAAAATGTTAGTCAATTTATTAAATACCCACCATGTTCTAGTCACTGTACTTAGCAATAGGGATACAAAGAAAGGTAATAAATAGTTCTTGCCCTCAAGGAACCCAGAGTCCAACAGAGAAGACAACATATGAACAACTGTGTACAAAGAAAATTATATCTCTTTCTGTATCTACTTGATAAATTGGAGATAATCAAGAGAGGGAAAGGAATAATATCCAGGGGCTTGGAGAAAGGTTTCTTGGAGCATGTGTGATTTTAAGTGAGATTTAAAGGAAACCAAGACGGTCAGATGGAAATGATAAGGATGGATAGAATTAAATACTTATATTACCTTCTTTCTGTAGGCCCTCAAAATGTTTTCTGAAGTACATTAACTTTCAGAGCTAATCTTAGAATTGGAAGGAACCTGAAGACATAAAATCGAGCCAATCCCTGAGCAGCAATTCTTTATCCAACACCCCCAACAAGTTGTTAGAGAACCTGATTTAAATAGTTCTAGTTCCTCATAAAATGAACTGGAGAGGAAAATGACAAGCCAGTCCAGTATTTTTGCCAAGAAAACCCCAAATGAGATCATGAAGAGTCAGACACTACTGAAACAACTCAACAGCAACTATAGATAATTCCGTATGTTCTCAGGTAACCCATTCTACCATTCTACCACAGGATATAATTATAAAGAAGGGTTTGTTTTTCTTCTTTCCCCCTGAAATCTGCCTCTCTATAATTTCTACCATTTAGCCCTACTTCTTTCTGCCCCCATCAAAGAAGGTGAATTAAGAGTAATCCCCATTCCACATGAGACCTTCAAATATTTGACCATAGTTATCATGGTCTCCCTAAGGCTTTTCTTCTCAAATTTAAAAATTCTTGAATGATATAGCTTCTAGTCTTTTCATTTTCTTGGTCATTTTCCTGTTCCACCTTGGAAATATGACACTCAAAAGTGAATATGATGGGGGCAGCTATGTAGTGCAATGAATAGAGCACTGGTCCTGGAATGAGGAAGACCTGAATTCAAATCCAACCTCAGACACTTAACACTTACTAGCCGTGTGACTTTGGGCAAGTCGCTTAACCCCAATTGCCCTGCCCTCCTCCCTCCAAAAAGAAAAAAAAAAAAGGAAATATAATGCTCCATAGCTAACCTCTAAGGGCAGATTACCACAAGACTAACTCTGTTCTTCTTTATTCCAAATACTATGCTTCTGTTAATACATTCTAGTATAGCATTTAGTTTTGTTCCTGCCACGGTATGCTGTTGACTCATATTGAGAATGTAGTACACTAAGATGCTGAGGTTATTTTCATTGCTTCCATCTACTATATGTGTAGCTGATTTTTAAAATCCAAATGTACTATTTTATCTTTATCCCTGATATTTCAATTTATTACATTCATTTCAAATTATTTTAAAATCCTGATGATCCATATAACATAAATTTTCAGCTTTGTATTTCTGCTAATTTCTTAAGATTGCATCTATGTTGTCATCTAAATAGCTTATAAAAAATATTTAATTGAGTAGGCAATTAGGTGGTGCAGTGAACAGAACATTGGTCCTAGAATCAAGAGGATTTGAGTTCAAATCCAGCCTCAGACACTTAATACTTACTAGTTGTGTGACCTTGGGCAAGTCAGTTAACCCTAATTGTCCTGCCTTTCCCCCTTCAAAAAAAAGACAAAAAAAATTTTAATTGAATTAGGCCATATCTTTGTTGTATTCCCCAAGAGATATAGTTTTAGGCTGAACTTCATTAAGACTTTTGCGATGCCTTGTATAACCAGGTATGTTCCGTTATTCATTTTTTTAAAGTTTTATTTATTTTATTCTGAACTTAAGAAATTACTGATTTTTTAAATTCAGTCTTTCAACTAGTTTTGAATCTACTTAATTCTTTTATCATCCAATCTACATTTCTCTATCTTGTCCCAACAGACTTTTGCTGAATAATTTGCAGAAATACAAGGGGTCACAGTCTATGAGTGAAACTGGCAAAACCCAACCATGATATTTTAGTATTAGTATTTTTGATAGCTAAATCTTTAGGGGGGGGGGTGTTAATTTGTGTTTTAACATAGATTTATTGTTATTCAGTTGTTTTTCAGACATGTCTGACCCTTTGTGACCCCTTTTGAGTATTCTTGGCAGAGATACTGGAGTGATTTGTCATTTCCTTCTCAAGCTCATTTTGCAGATGAGGAAACTGAGGCAAACAGGGTTAAGAGACTTACCCAGGGTCACATAGCTAGTAAGTGTCTGAGGCCAGATTTGAACTCAGGAAGATGAGTCTTCCTTACTTTAAGCTCATAACTCTATCCACTGTGACACCTAGATGCATACAGATAGGGATTAGTAAATAGAAAATTGGAGGTTCTAGGCATTAAAGAATACTTGAGAGCAATAGGTTGAATAAACTACAGCTAAAGAGCTGGCCAACGAAGTTCAAGTCCCATGGGACTGAAATTATCTTGTTGGTAAAAATATTCAAATTATCTTCTCTGTTTGTATGTAAACTTACTAAACTCAAATAAATAGGAACAACACGGGAATTTAAACAGATGAAATGGAAACAGAAAAATTCTGCTAATAACAGAAGATTGAAGCTATGAAGTATTGAGTGGCAAAGTATTGCCCATAATATCAAAGATTGCTCCAAATCACCAATGAGAGATTTTCAAATTAAAACAACTTAGAGACTTCCCCTCACACCCCAAAACTGGCAGAGATGACACATTACAGAAGTAGTGAGTGCTGTAAGGGCTATGGAAAAACAAGTAATTTAATTTTAAGAATTGGTCCAATCATTCTGGAAAGTCATGGATAAATGATATCTTTAAAAACAAAGAAAATTTAAAACTAGAGGACAAATACAAGTAAAAATTTTAAAGGTATAGGGAATATTGGGGTCAGGCAGATTGGACTCTGAGTGTCCAGAATATATAGAGTCTCTAGGAAAGTTGGGTTAGGTTTATTTCCCATACCCAATTGCTTAGTTAGAATTATTAATGTGAAAAATAACTACAAATGTGCTTAAAAGTAAATCTGCATAATTCTAGCATGAATATAGATAGATATATGAGCCTCCTAGTACCTAGACTTTGTAAACTGGAAAATCAATTGACCAATGTAGGTAATTTTGCGCAAAAGGCTACCATAACTTTTTGGTTACTGATCTTCCCTCATCATACTTTAAAAATCAAAATTAAAAAGGTAAGATTTTACAGGTCATATACAAACCTCTTTTGAATGTATTTCTTTGCTTTCTATGATGCATACTTTCCCCTCCGAATATATTTTGCTTACCAGGGCTCAGAGTGATCAGTGTTAGAGCATCTAATTTTAACCCTCCTACAAAACAAATGAAGGTTCTATGGAGCATCATGAATAATTCTTTGTGACTCTCTGTGCTTTTCCATTGGCAATATAATTGTGGTCATAGATTTCCAAAGTGAATCAAAGCAATGTAAGGAACTGCGTTGTGACATTTTTGAGTGGGTTCTTTGTTCTCAAGAATTTTCAGAGGTTTGATCTGAAGTTTCATGACTGTGTTTAAACTAAGTCAGGTGGCAAGTAGAGTGTATCAGTGATGTCTAATTGCATCTCATAATGTGCCCAAACTTTCCAGTATGAATGACTGTAATCTATAAGGTGAATGGAGCCTGTCATTCTCATTCCATATTGAATTGTAGGTTGGAGTCACCCTAGGGAGCCAGAGGGAAAAAAGAACAACTATTGTACTTAATGCACTCGACAGCCTAGCCTCCAGTTTCAGAGTTTAAAAGTATCTCAACTTGTATTTGGGTAACAGATTAGGATGCTGTAGGAGAGAAACATCATTGAAGGACGATGATAGCTCAGATGGTTGCATATGCCTAGATTTTGAGATTGAATTTTTAGAGGCTTAATATCTCAAGTAAGGTATTATGTAGAAACACAGGGTCTGAAGCAAATTTCTTAGTTTCTTCAAATAGTAAAACAGGGCAATGGCATACTAAGTATGGGGTTTTTTTGTGTGTGTGTTTTTCCCTCTCTCTCTCTCCCTCCCTCTTTTCCTCACTCTCCTTTTGTCTCTATTTCTATCTCTTTCTCTGTCTCTGTCTCTCCATCTTTGTCTTTCTCTGTCTCTCTCTTCCTGAAAGCAGGAGCCATTCAGGTATGTTTTATATCAACAGCCTGACTTTTTTTTTTCTTTAAAATAATATTAAGTACACTTTTTGTTTTCTTTTTACATCAAAGTCATTTCTATATATATCTCCCCGTGGAACCTTCCCTTACAACAAAGAAAAATAATTAAACAAATCTTATCAACAATTTTGGTTTTTTGGTTTGTTTTTTTTTTTTATGACATATTCAACATTTTATACCTATGGTGGCCCTACACTCTACCAAAAAGAGACAGGGGCATTTCTTCCTCTGTTCTCAGGGACTGAGATTAACTATTTCAATTAATATGAATTCTGCTACTATTTAGTCTCTTTTACAATTATGTCCTAGGGCAACTATATGGCACAGAGGATATAGTGCCAGACCTGGAGTCAGAAAGACTCATCTTCCTAAGTTGAAATCTGACCTCAGGCACTTACTAGCTGTGTTTTGACCCTGGGCAAGTCACTTAACCCTATTTGCCTTAGTTTGCACATCTGTAAAATGAGGTAGAGAAGGAAATGACAAACCATTCCAGTATCTTTTTCCAAGAAAACCCTAAATGAGGTCACAAAGAGTTGGACATGGCTGAGTCAATTAAATGACAAATTTTACATTATTATAATTATGCATTTTGATGTCTTGATCCTACTTTCTTTCCTGTCTCTATATTGTTTCCTTTGAATTTTCCTGTCTTTCTCTGGATCTCTCATATTCATCCTGACTTATGATCATAATTTTATACAGTAGGACTATTAATTTAGAACTGGAAGGAACTTATGGGCTTAGAAGCCACCTAGATAAACCTCCTTGTTTTATGGATAAGGAAATTCACAAAGGTTAAATGACTGATGGAAGCAGAATCTGCTTTTGACCACTGCCTCCCTCAGTCTTCCCTCCCTTCTATCAGCCTCCCCCCCTTTCTTTCCCTTTTCCTCTCCTACTGCCTTTAGGGAAATTTAGATTCCTATACTTAACTGAATATCTTATTCCCTCCTTGAAGCAAATCCAATGAGAATAAAGCTCAAACGATGCTCATTCCGCTCCCTTCTTTCCCTCTACTATAATGTTTTTATGCCTCTTAATGTGTTATAATTTATCCTTTTCTGCCTCCTTTCCTCTTCTCCCATTACAATCCCTTTGCACTCCTTAATTAGGTTTTTTATTATCACATCCATTAATTTACACTCACACCTTCTATCTATTCATATCTCTTTCAAATGTTGTAATAAATATACGATTCTCCGAATTAACAAGTATCATCCTCCTGTATAAAGATGTAAACAGTTTGCTCTTACTAAATAACAAGTTGTTGTTTTTCTTTTTTCTTTCCCGTGTACCTTTTTATGTCTCTCTCAAGTCTTGTATTTGAAGATCAAAAATTCCTTTGAACTCTGGCCTTTTCACCAGGAAGGTCTGGAAGTCCCTTATTTCATTGAATGTCTATCTCCTTGCCTGAAAGATTATGCTCGATTTTGCTAGGTAGTTGATCCTTGGTTGTAGTACAAGCTCCTTTGGCTTATGGTGTATCATATTCCAATCACTCCAATCTTTTAACATAGAAGCTGCGAGGTCCTGTGTGATCCTGACTCTAATTCCATGATATTTGAATTATTTCTTTGTAACTGCTTGCAGTATTTTCTCCTTGACCTGATGATTCTGGAATTTGGCTACAATATTCCTTGACATTTTTATTTTACGATCTCTTTTAGGAGATGATCAGTGGATTCTTTCAATGACTATTTTACCCTCTAGCTCTAGGACCTCAGGGCAGTTTTCCTTGATGATTTCTTGGAAGATACTATCCAGGTTCTTTTTTTTCCTCATGGCTTTCCAGTAGTCCAATAATTCTTAGATTATCTCTACTGGATCTGTTTTCCAGATCAGTTGTTTTTTCCAGTGAGATATTTTACAATTTCTTCTATTTTTTCATTCTTTAGATTTTGTTTGACTGATTCTTGATGTGTCATAGAGTCATTAGCTTCTACTTCTCCAATTCTAATTTTTAACAAATTGTTTTCTTCAGTTAGTTTTGTATCTCCTTTTCCATTTAGCCAATTTTTTTCTTTTAAGGATTTATTTTCTCCAGTTAGGTTTTTATCTCCTTATCCATTTGGCTAATTGTACTTTTTAAGGAATTGTTCCCTTAAGTGGCTTTTTTTTCCATTTTGCCAATTGTATTTTTAAAATAATTTGTCAATTTTTCTTCTGCCTCTCTAATTCAACTTTTAAACTGCTTCTTGAGCTCTTCCAAGAATGTTTTTTGGGCTTGAGACAAATTCATTTTCTCTTTTGAGGTCTCAGAAGTGGGTGTAGTGTCACTGCCCTCTTATGAATATGTATTTTGATCTTCCCTGTCTCCATAGCAGGATTCTATGGTTCTTGTTTTTCCAATTTGCTTTTTGCCCATTGTGATTGCCTATTTCCTGGCTTTTAAAGTAGATCTCTGCTTCTAAGGCTCAGGGGCCTCTGACCCACACTTCTTATGCTGGGCACTAGGGGTCTGGTTACTGGCTTTGTGTGCTGTGACCTCTGGTTCTATCTGTTAGAAGCTATATAATGCTGCAGCTCACCTGGTGCTGAGTGGAGCTGACTGGTGTGTGCCAAGGTAACCAGGCCTTTCTGCATTTCCCCAGGCTTACACTGAACCTCACAAGTGCAAGGTGTGGGGGAAAAGTGGTCTGGCCATTTCAGTTCTCCACCTCCCCAACACTGAGTTAGAGCTCAGGCAGGCTCAGCTGCTGCTGGATGCTTGTCCACACTGATGTCTACTGATTCCCCTGGCTGTGTAAAGGCATGCCTGGGGTCCTGGTGCTGGTGCTTGCTGGCTCGGGATCTCCCACAGGTTAGTGGGGCTTGCTGGGACACCTCCAATCCTGCACTAGTGACCTTCAGCCATAGCAAGAGGGACCCTTCCTGTTGATCTCCTTATCCTCCCAAGCTAAAAGACTGCTGTAACCCTTCTGCTGGTTTCACTATTCCAGGATCTATCCTGGGACAATATTCTCTGGGTTTTTAAAGGTCAACAAGAGGAGTGATGAGGGCAACTAATGTTTCTTCTGCCAGCTTGGCTCCCAAAAGTTCAAATAGGTGATTTTTAAGTCCATTTTTTTTTGCTTTTTTTTTGAGGGGGGAAGGTAGGGCAATTGTGGTTAAGTGACTTGCCCAAGATCACACAGCCAGTTTTGTATTAAGTGTCTGATGTTGGATTTGAACTCAGGTCCTGTTTCCAGGACCAATCCTCTATTCACTGAGCCACCTAGCCACCCCAGGTAGGTGATTTTTAAACATATAGACTGTGGAATGATAGCTCCGGGAGTAGCTATTGCCACTGCTGTAGGCCATGCACTTGTCTCTCACCGAGCTTGGACAGACCCCTGTCCTGTGCTGAGAGGTTTGGGAATCACCACTGCCATTGGTGATTCAGTTCACTAGGCCCCATGTCTGCTCTGCTTGGGTCTGTGTTGGTGCAACCCATGTGCTCTGCACTCCCCCCACCCTGAGCAACAAATCCTTCCTGTAGACTTTCTATGTTGTCCTGGGCTAGAAATCTGCCATACTCTGTCTCCTCATGGATTCTGCCACTCTAAAATTTGTTCAGATTCACTTTTTAGAGATAATTGAAGGAATTTATGGGAGATCTCAGCTGAGTCCTTGCTTTCACCCCACCACCTTGGCTCTACCTTGATGGAAACAGAATCTAAACCCAAGTCCTCTGACTCTAGCCAATGATCTTCCCAATAAATGTTACAATAATATAAATTATGTTATAGATCACAATTTATCGAGTCATTCCATGAATAATGGGGAGAACCTACTTGTTTTTGTTTTTTGAAACTATAATAAGAACTCCTAAATGCATTTTCATCTTAGCACATTGCCTGGCACATAGTAGGCACTTAATAAATGTTTATTTTATTGGATTGGTCAATCAGAGACATTTCTTTCTGTCTTTCTTAGGGTATGACCCCAGTGGTTGGACCTCTGAGTCAAAGATCATTAAACAGGTGACTTTCCTCGTATAATTCTAATTTGTTTCCCAGAATGCTTCAACTAATTTGCAGTTCATTCAAAAGTGTATTAGCATTCCAGCTCATTTTCTTATGGCTTTAGCCTTCAGATGAGGCTGAAGAAAGTAAACTTTGGATAGATGGCAGGTAGAGTGAAATTCCTGGTTAATTCAAAATTAAATCACCTAGAGAGTTTGTTTATTGCAGAAGTCACCTAGAATGCCCTGACTTCATACTTTTGAGATTGTACTTTCTGTGCAGGTACCAGCTGTCAATCAAGGCTAATCAAACTGGTGCTGTTAACATGATACATCAAAAAATTTCACAATAATGTCAACCTGTAATTCTGTCAATCTGGTTAAGGGAAACGGGCTAAAAACAATATTGTCATTTTGTGATAACCCTGGTAAGCTACTGCAGAATAATGCAAATATCATTTCTTGTATCTTTCGGCTTACTAGGTATGGACAGCTTTTTAATTGCTGACCACACAGGTAGCTAAAGCTTTTATTCTTGCTCTGACTCCAAGTACAATTCGGATTTTGTCCATAGAAATGATTTAGGTGTAACATGGCATTTCTTGAACATGAACTGCTCTGATTCATCAAAGAGAAAAATTCTAGAAAACAATACTAATATTTTGTGCCCTTCTCCTGTGGTCTAATAAGCATGGACATTGAGTACCCTGGTTTATTCAGTCAGTACTCTTGTTATTCAACTTTTTTTTTTCCAAAAAAAAGAAATAATTTATACACTGAGGAATTTAAAAAGCATCTATTTGGGGCTTGGCAGGGGGAATTACTACTTCTAGCTTCTTTGGACATTCTTGTTTGCTTGTTGTCTTCCCCCATTAGATTGTAAGCTCCTTGAGGGCAGGGACTATCTTTTGCTTCTTTTTTGTGTTGCCAGCGCTTGGCATACAGTAGGGTGCTTAACAAATGTTTATTGGCTGACTGACTCTTAGCAGTAAAACATAAGGAAACACATTATAGAAAGCAATAAAATGTAAATCTCTTTGCAAATGTGACATTATATTATACCGCCTCAGGACATCATAGTCTGCAATTGAGTTAAGGAAAAACTCTTCAGAGAGATACACGGACTTGGGCATTATTTGTTATATTATATTATATTATATTATATTATATTATATTATATTATATTATATTATATTATATTATATTATATTATATTATATTATATATATTATATATATTATTATAATATATTATATGTATGACATATAATATATTATATATATGCATTAAGAATGGTTGTCTGAGTTGGTGATCTTACTTTTTGTTTGTGGGTCATCCCTGAATTCCAAAAGTGTTATTTCAAATCTCATATATTTTCTTTTTCCTTTCAAGAAATACAGAGAACAAAGATCACAGTGATATTCTAGGACATAAACTCACAGCTCCCAAGTTGATGCATTATGTAGCTTTCCATATCTGAAATTCTTTGATTCTGGGTTTCTTTCTTTTGGAGACTTTCTGGATTGTGTCTTACAGGAAAGGAAATAAAACATTTCTATGTGTTTGATTTTCTTTGCTACAAAAGAATTCACTTTGTCCAGGAATTGAATGGGAAATAGAATACATATTTACAAAAGAAGAAAATCTGATAGAGATATCTTTAAGATATATATAGAGTTTGAGGCCCCATGATGCTGTGGAAAGAATGTGGAACTTTCCTTCTGAATTTGTAAGTCATGAGAACTGTCTGAATCAGTGCTCTGCAACCCCCATTACCTAAGTGACCCCCTTGCCTTCTCTTGGCCTCAGTTTCCCCAGCTAAAAAATGAAGAGGTTTGTCTTGACCTTTCAGGTCCCTATTAAATTCCAATCTATAATCCTGTGATCATGTTATTAACAATTAGGATCCTAAATTGTGGGAAGACTATTTAGAGAGGAAATAATTTAAATGAACCAAAGAAATCTGTGAAAGAAAGAGATTTGGTGCAAAAGTTTCAGGATTGGAATTGAGATTTGTTATGATGGTGATAGTGATTTAAAAAAAAACCTTTATAAACATAATAGAAAGAAGGTGAATACAAGAAAACAACTAGGGGTTTGATAAATCAAAAGGAAAGTGGGAATTGAGGAACAAGAACCCAGAGATCAGGGTAGATATTAGGTACTCCACCATAAGACTGAGACTATATGTAATTCAAGAATTAGAAAAGCAAAGGAAGAAGAAACAGAAATTTATTATGGCAACTAGATTCTCCTTGATATGTTTTAATAAGAGTTGTACTAAAATACCATATTCCCATTAGCATATATTGCAATGCTGGAAGTTAAGACTTTATATGGAATATCAATGGGCTAATTTTTAAAAGTATAGAAGAAAAGCACTTGTAATTTTTAAAAGTCATTATTAATTGAAAGAAGGGATTCAAAGTGTTCTCAGTGACACTAGTACATTTTATCATGAGACAAAGTAAAAACAAAATTACTTTCAAATTCACTTTTATCTTTAAGTGAAGGCTATGCATTGGGAAAATAACATTAGGGAAATAAGTCACTTAGTAGGAAAAGGTTAACAGGAATTTGCTAGTTATGTGGGATAAAAGAAAGTGGCTTAATTGTTCTTTCATCAAATAAACATTTATTAGGAATCTACTATGTATGAGGAACTGTGGGACCACCAATCAATGAGTCAACAGACATTTCTTTAGCAACTGCTTTGTTCCAGGTACTAGGTCCTGGGGATATTGAAACAAAAGTGACATAGTCCCTGTCCTCAAGGATCTTCAGTCTATCCAATATAAACATAATTATATAAAAATATAGAAATGGTTAGTTTTAATATGTGGGACCTTAGTGGGGAGGTCAACAAAGGAATTGTGTAGAAGGTGGTACTAAGACAGAATTGTGAAGGAAATAATGAATTCTAAGAGATGAGGTGAAGAAGGAGTACATTCTAGGGATGGGCATTACATATGTAGTTTATTATAACATGAATGTTTTTATATCACTTTTTTGTGGTTACAATACTTCTAATTATAAGCTTTTTTTTGTTCCTATTTGTTGTTGTTCAGGCATTTTGATTATGTCCAACTCTTTCTGACCGCTGTATCTCCCATTCACATTGTATAAGCATCCAATAAATATCTGTGAACTGGAACAGAAAAAGAAAAAACTCACCTCCATTGCGAAGTCCTGGATATGAGAGGTGGAGTCCGGTTTGATAATAAGAGTAGAAGGAGATAAGCCAAGGTTTCTGCCTACAGGTAGCTTGCTATCTACTAAAGTTGATTATACATATATATATACATATATAATATATATGTGTGTGTACATATATATGTATATATATATACTAATAACAATACAAAGTAGAATATAAGTGGCATAAATTATTTATTTATATATATATGTATTTTGCTTTTTGCAGGGGGAAAGGTAGGGTAATTGAGGTTAAGTGACTTGCCCAAGGTCACACATCTAGTTTTTGTGTTGTATCTGGGGTTGGATTTGAACTCAGGTCCTCCTGACTCCAGGGCCAGTGCTCTATTCACTGTGCCACCTAGCCCCCCTAAGTGCCATAAATTAATAGATACTTTTAAAAAATATTTAAATGGGTTGAAGAATAAACAACCTTAGTCTGGGAGTTCAGAAGCAGGAGAAGTGACTGCAGAATCAAGGGAAACTTCATGGGGGAAGAGGCATGGATGGATAACATTTTAGCAATTGGAGTTGAAAGTGGGGTGAGGATATTCCAGATAGAGGAAATAGAATGGATAAAGTCAGAAGGAGGAAAGCATAGGCTCTATTCAGGGAATTTCAAGGAGTCTGCTTTGTTGGGAGTCCAAGAGACATGAGGGAGAAGAGGTAGGAAATCAAGTTGGAATAGTAGGTTAGGGTCAAATGGTAGATAATATTGAATGAAATATTACTCCCTCTCTTGGAGAGAAAGATTGTATAAGAGAGAAAAAAATATATACACACATGTATACATATGTATGTGTGTATGTGTATGTATATGTATATGTGTGTTTATATACACAATATGTGTATATACATATTGTGTGTGTATATATATATATATATATCTATAGCTATATAACTGACTTAGAATACTTATAGAAATTTTGTTTATTACCAGCAAAGATCCTAAAGGTTCATAGATTTTGAGCTGGAAGCAAGTCAGTATGTGCTTTAAGTGTCTCCTCTGTTCAGCTCTCCTATTTTACAGATGAGGAATCTGAGACCCAGAGGGATGTAGCACTTTCCAAAGGTCACACAGGTAGTGAGCAACCCATCTTGGGATTCAAATCCAAATTTTCCAACTCTACAACCAATATACTTTGCGTGTGCAAAGTAGTTCAGAAGTTCACATAATGCCCTAAATTTGTCCCGTGTACTAGAAGGAAAATATTCCAGATCCTTTCATTTCACAGATATTTATTTTATTCAAGGTGAATGGGAGAAAAATGCTATTAATTAGAAATGCTAAAACCACAAAAATAGGAATATAAAAACAAAACTTAGTGTTATGATAAAAGAGTATGGAGTGAAGGGGAAGCGATAGGGACAGGTAGGTGGTACAGCAGATAGAGTGCTGAGCCTGGAGTCAGGAAGACTTATCTTCATGAGTTCAAATATGACCTCAGACACTAGCTGTATGCCCCTGGCCAAGTCACTTAATCCTGTTTATCTCAGTTTCCACATCTATAAAATGAGCTGAAAAAGGAAATGGCAAACCATTCCAGTATCTTTGCCAGGAAACCTACAGATGGGTTATGATTGAAATGACTGAGCAGAAACAACAATGGAGTGAAAGGAATAATACATAACATTGTGTTCTTTTCTTCTTTTTTAAACAAAGAAGTTGGTTAGAAATAGGTAAACGAAATGAACACAAATATCTGATATAAACAAAAGGGGAAATGTTAGCCTGTTGCTTAGGGAAATTCAGATACATTTATATCAGCAATCTATTCCCATTGTTAAACTCTAAAATTTACCTTTGTGTCAAAAAAAGAGCTGATTTGCTCAGTCTGATTTTAACAATACAGAGACTCTCAGACTCCGCAGAGGAGCAGAAATGTATATCGATAATGTAAATGAGCTCTTGATTTTCTGTGCTTTTGAAGGGGAGCAGTCATGTGGAAGATCCAGAAGTTCACGTAATCCCCCAAAGATTCATATTTGACTTTGGGGTGTGTTTTATTTTAACTTGCTTTTGAATATGAGTATGTTTGCCCTGCTGGAAATTCCACGTTACTTCAGGGTAAATATAAGTAGCCCACAGTGATCAGTGTATGATGATCTGTCCTTATGTCACTCTTTTGGCTCTCTCCTTGTCATGGCACTTACATCAGGTGGCAGAGAGACACATATTGCCTAGTTAGTCAGTATCCTGCTATGTCTAGTCCTATGGCCTTGGCTTCTGGCCTCTTTTTCGTTTCAGGCATTCTTTTTCTTCCTACTCAGTCTTTCCAGAGTCCTTACGCAGTTCCCTAGCACAGTCTGTCTATACATAAAGATTTGTTATTGGTTGTCCTCTGTTTATTAGGGGAGCTTGCTATTACTGCTGAATTGTCCAGGTGACTGGATAGGGCTTCGATTCCCAAGAATGCAACTGGTCCCCTTTGATGTAGTCAGAGACAGCAAAGAGACAGGTGTTGCAAGGAGGAAAGGTATATTGTCTTAAGTCCTTAAAAACTCTTAAACTGATAAATGTTTAAAAAATAAACACCCAATAGAAATAAAACCAAACATCAAAATTGTTTTCTTGCTTTGTACCATGATATTGCTACTCCAATCTAAGGACCCCAGAAGTCCTTTTTAAAATTTTTATCTTTTTTTACATTTTAACTTAATCTTTTAAGGTTTATACCCTAGTATATTTACCCAGTCATTATTGATTTTAAGTCGTTAAGGTACCAACCAGAAAGGATTTCTAGGAGAACTTCAGTATTCAAAGTTCAATGAAGAATACTGAAAAATGTTAGAAGAATTTGAGAAATTATTGTTTTTGGAAAGGATTGTGTCTGGAATTTCTCTTTAGTTTCCCACCTCTGTGCCTTGCCTGTGATATACTCTCTGCCTAGAGCACTTTTTCCTTGCAGACTGTTGAAATTCTACCTAACATTCACACCCCATCATACATGCCACTTTCTCCATCAATCCTTTCTTGATACTCCCAGTTGGGAGTGATCTGTCTTTACTCCAAACTCTCATAGAACTTTTTAATTTTTTTAATGTGTATGCCCCACATTCTACTTTGTTTATTTTTCTTATGACCAAAGATGTTTGCCAATGACCAGTGCAAGGTGCCAATGCAAAGAGAGTTCCATATATACAGTAAAGTCTCCCAGAAGCTCCTATTTGTGGATGACATTGTTTTCAGCGAATTCAGCCCTAGAACATTGTAGAGCCTCCTTAAAGAGCTCCATAATTACTTAGAGGAGTTTGGCCTAACCATCTACATAGGCTGAATTTAGAAAATTATGCAGTGATGTTTAGTAACCCTGCAATATCTCCTTGAAGAAAAAAGTCCATATTTTTAACATCAATATTCATATAGGGATCCTAGTTAACCATGAAGTATGGAATACCACAATCTTTAAAGAATGACGGTACAATGAAGAGGTGTATGACTGTCATTAGTAAGGTGCACTATGCCAATGAAAAATAATTCAGGAGAAGGAATATAAAACATTCCATTACACACATGTGTCACCAGAAAAGGAGGTGAGTTGGTCATATAGTGAAGGCCAGGGATGAATGATAAATAGTCTGCTGATTCATTAGTTCTATACATTCTCAAGAGGGCTAGAGAAAGGCATCCCACAAATTGGCTGAATTCCCTTTAAGGGGATTTATTGGAGGATCAGGGATCATAGATTTAGCTCACAGACCATGTGACCTAACCTCTTCAATGTAAAGATGAGAAATTGTGACCAGGAAGTGTTAAATGACTTGCTGAAGGTCACAGAACTAACAGAACTGGGTTTTATATCTCGGTTTCCTGATTTTAAATCTGATGCTCCATTGTCCCAAGATGATGATTGGACTTAACAATTTCTGCCTAATTTATTGAAATATAACAAGCTATATATATATATATTGCTTATAAGGAAGACACAGTCTTAAAGACCTGGCAGAAGTCTCCCATCTTTTAATCCAACTATCTAACTGAGAAATTCAAGAAGTAAGGAACTGATTGAAAGTCTTGGCTTAAAGGATTAATGCTTATTTTTATTTCTGTTTTTCCCTATAATTAAGATTAATATAAAGACCAAACTTTTGGGGTTTTTTTGCTTTTCTTTTTGTTTTTAAGTTCTGAATATGTTGGAAGCTATTGTCAATTTTTTTTTTGTTCTTGTTTTGATCCATACTTGTAAATTTATTAGAGTAAGGAACTTCTGTGGTTAAACTATCTTCCATTAATGTAGTGTGGCAATTCACCTATAACTTATAGTGAAATAAATCAGAATATGAAGTGCCCAGAGCACCAAAAGTTTAAATGACCTTAAGGTAACTCATTAACTAAGGAGTTAATGACACAAATAAATGATTTAAGTAGAAAGAAGAGGTGATATCATCCATGTTAAATACTTTCTAAATCATTGCTAAAGTGCTTGAGGTTTTGGTGTCAAAAAGTAGGAGTCTACCTATGAATAAACAAGTTTGAATCCTTTTTAAAGAAAGATCTTCTTAATGAGGATATCTGTATTTAATATCAATATTTATATAAATATATATTTTTATAATTATATATTATAAGGACATTTATATAAATCTTTTTTGAAAAATTAATGTTTGAAGTCTGTGCTTTCCAGGTTCTGAAAAGGTGAGTTTTTGTCTTATCTTTCTAGAGACCAGGTCCCCAAGCTCTTGCCTGGTCATCTCCTCACTGTGTCCTCCCTTCAACCCCTATTTCTTAGAATCCTATTGTGTAGTATTTTCCTTTATAAGCCTGTCAACCTCTTGAGAGCAGAAGATATCTTGCTTGATCGTGTTTACACCTTCAGTGCTTAGCACAGTGCCTGGCACATAATAAATACCTATGTGTTTTGTTTTCTTATCTATGTATCCATTTGTTCTATCTATCTATCTATCTATCTATCTATCTATCTATCTAT
>CM053589.1:46491404-46512525 GCA_028646515.1 Pseudochirops corinnae | reverse complement strand
ACATCAGGGCGTATATATAGCCTTCTCCTGGCTTAGAGAATGTCACAGCCCTCTGGACCCACTGCCCAATCACAAAGCTACAAGGCACAGGCATTCCTGGAAAACAAGCCTGGCGCCACAGGCTCCACGTGACCACATTCAGCCTATTAGGGAACAGAGTATACTTTCAAATATCCAAGGGTCCTCAAAGTCACGTAGCCACTTCAGCAAAGGGCCTAGGGGCAGGGAAGATCTTTAGATTCCCATAACACCAATTCAGCCTCTTCTCTACCTAATGACAGTTAACATTTATGTAGCTCTTTGGAGTTTACATGCTGCTTGACATGTTATTTCATTTGATCCTCACAACAACCAGGTTAGATAGATACTATTATTATCACCATTTTATAGATAATGAAACTGAGGCTGAAGTGACTTGCCCAGGCTCATACAGCTATTAAGTGTTTAATTTGAACTCAGGCCTTCCTAACTCAATGTCCCACACTCTAGCCACTACTACACCATGCTGCCTACCCAGCCCCTGACTGTATACACACAGTAGAAGCCAACTAACTGATTATTTCCTTTGGAAATCATTATATAAAATAGAATTGAAATGATGGCAGCTCTGTCATCCAATTGAGGTATCAAGTCACCCCAGTTAAACCTCAGTTGGCCCGGATGAAAAATGGGGATGAAGTAGCCTTGAATTTTTCTTCTCTCCTTTCCCACTGTTCCCTTTAAAGTTTTATTTATCTCTTTATTCCTTTTTTTATTCTTTCTTTCATTTATTTCTGCCCTTGCTCCTCATAGGGTTATTATTTTGAGGATAAATGAAAGAAAGAATTATGTAAAGGCAGTTTTCAAACTGGAAAACATTTTGAAATTCTCTTGTAAATTTTTTTTTTTTAGTTCTGTTCAGTTAATATAAACCAGAATATCACAGAGAGGGAAAAAAAATGATTCTACATAATAAGCAAAGGAATCCTTGACTTTCTCTTCTCTCTTTTCCCAGTCTTCACCTTTTCAATTCAGTTCAACCATTTTTAGTCATGTCTGACTCTTTGTGACCCTATTTGGGGTTCTCTTGGAAGAAATACTGGAGGGGTTTGCCATTTCCTTCTCCAATTCATCTTATAGATGAAGAAACTGAGGCAAACAGGGTTAAGTGACTTGCCCAGGATCACACAGCTAGTAAGTGTCTGGGGCCAAATTTGAGCTCAGGAAGATGAGTCTTCTTGACTCCTATTTACTTATTCAATTATTTTTGTTTATTCCTTCTTTTGTCTCTTTATTTAATCTTTTAGTTAGTCAGTTGGTTTTTAAAGAGAGCTTCTGGCCATGATTTTTTTTTTTCCCTCAATGAAGTATTGTAGTTCACTTTCCCAATACTGGCTTGTGCCTTCTGTTATTTGATTTATGGTTTTCGAAGGTAAAGTATATATGAAGAAGTGAAATAAAATAAACTGTGTGTCATTTCTAGTCGGGCTGTCAAGAGTCTTAAAGTTCCCATATTGAAATAATCTGGTCTTTCCATTAAGAGGAAATGGGAGCAATGACATTTCCAACTCTATTTCCATCTCTATCAGGAGAACCTTTCAGAGTTCTTTGGTTTCACTGGTGTCTATGCCCTATGCTGCTGGGGAGGAGAGGCATTTATTTATTATTTCAGGGAACAGAAGTAACTTCAATGGCCCCAAACTTTAAGAGCTCTTTAAGGTTAGTCTCTCCCTGGATTCCTTTTGGGTTGGCTTCTGTTAAAGGTATACAACAGGTTTAATTACACAAAAGGGTACAATTTATGGAGCGATTGGTTATTAATAAAACTGAGACACATCGTACAGTAAAAAGGTCTATTGTCATTTTCCAATAAGCCACCCAGATGTTTAGATTTTTTTTCCCCACTTGGCTGTTCCTGATTCTGTTAAGATGAAAATTGACTTTCAAGAGAAGCCTCACAGAATAAATGAACTTCAATTCTATTTCCATTTTATAGGGCTTGTAAATGTTGCTGATGTTAGCCATTTTTAGTTTTTAACATAATCTGCCCAATGCACTTTAAAAGAATAAAATAAAGACTCCAGGTAAATGACTAAATTCATTCCAACTTTTGGTTAACCTTTTCCCCCCATGAAAAGGATTTCTTTTTTTCCGTCATGTATTGGGTGATTTTTCTTTTCTTTCAATGGGAGGTTTCTTGTTCCTTCGCCTCCACCTCCACACACACTTTGGAGTTTGTGCAGAGGAAAAAAAATAACATTTCTGGCAAAATTACACATATGCAAGACATACTCTTATTTTCCAATAGAAGAATTCAGTCTGATTAAATCTAGCATGCATTTATTAAGCTCTTACTATGTTAAGAGTCTTTGAAATCATGGGACTGTAGCAAATACACATACATGCATACACATGTATATGTATGTCTGTGTATATGTGATAAATATATAAAGATATGAAAGGAACTAAGGGTGCAAAGACAAAATTAAAAACTGTCTTTTAGAGGTGAACTAGACATGAGTACCCTGTTAATTCAGCCTTGATTTGGGGATGAAATGAGGTACTTGAAAGTCATAGAATAGGTAACAAAATGAAGTTTACTTAGCCCTAATATTACAAGAATGTGATATCCTCACCCTCATCTCTGTGTGGAAAAAGTGTCTGGCCAGCCAGGCAGACTGTGGCACCTCACATGATCTTCGGACACCTACCAAGTTGGAAGAGCCCCAACTCTATATAGGTGGGACATTTTTTTAACCTTATATGACCAGGAAGCTGCATCAAGATAGGCAAGAGTGAGTCAGGTTTTATGAAGAGGTTTGTGACCTTTTAGGGAAAGCTAATCCCTGGAAGAGGTTGAGGTGGGAGATTTCTTTATTTAACCCTCTGGCAGACATTGATCCTATCATAGTCCCTTCCTTCAAAGAGCTTATGTTCTACTAGGAGATAAATAGCAATTTAATTAGTCACTCTCTCTCTAGCCTAGTGGTGCAGGCGTAAGGTTCCTATTGCTGATAAGGCTGAGACTGATGGATAGAGATCCCTTAAGCTAAGTAGTTCTGCTGATCTTTAGTAGGACCAAAGCCAATTGGGAGTCTGCACTAAGTCCCATACAATTATGATGAACATCCCCTAGGAGGCTTTGAGAAAACCAGCCCAGGTCAGAAAAACCACAAACAGAAAAACCATCTTTCAAAGAAAATTTGGTGACCACCTCTCACAATCTTATCTCAAGAGTGAGAAGTACCATTTCTAGAATTAGAAGTTCAATATCCACACTCCTGTCAAAAGAGGCAAGGTGGTATTGTTAGAGGCAGTTAGATTATTGAGTGGATAAAGCTTCCTTGCCAGTCAGAATTGTTATTGGGCCTGTGAATCGGCTATACCTTTAGTCTGGATGTGAAAGGAAACCTCATCTCCCCTCTGCTCCCCACAAAAGTCACTCCCCTGGCCTTTGAGGATCACTCCAAAATAAAGCCCTTCAACTTTCATGAAGACAATAAAACTCCTATCAGGCAAGCTTTGAAACATGCTACTGGGTTTAATAAAGCAAACAGCTGATAAAGGAAAGGATGTGATTATTTTGTTTTTCTTTCCCATATCTGCTAGCCCTGATCACCTGCCTCCATATTGCTGTAGTGACAACCACATTGGCATACCCAGGATGGCTGCTAGCACAGGTTCTTAGATCTGTTTTACTAGGAAAGATAGCTATTTAAGGGATCAACAATTTTGTTTAGTTATATTCACTAGTTCAGGGGAAAAGTCAGCACCCTGAACTTCAGAGAAAATATAAACAGACAAATAAAGACCAACAGACAAGGTTCTGACTGCCTGAATCAACCATACACTTTACACACATCCCTGGATAGATAGAGCCTTTATATCTGAGCAGTTAGCGAGTTCCGAACATATGGCCACTCAAAATCTCAACCAGAGAATCACAAGATGCTTCTCATAAGCAAGCCCCCAAAACAAAATATTGGCTCAGAGTATATACACACTTTTCAGAACCAGAAGACATCACAACCCTCAGTGACTCAGAGCCTGATTAGAAATTAGCAAAAGGTGTGAAAGCCTTCCTATGAGCAAGCCTCCCCTAAGCAAGTTTCCCTTAATGGGTTCCATGAGAGGCCTATTAATGGGCAGGGAAGTTCTTAAATCCCATTAACATTACAATTACTCCCCTCTCCCACACAAACTGAGTTGAAGAGCTAGAGAAAAGGAGAAATAGAAGTGCCAGGTATTTGAGGTTGATTTTCTTGTACTCCAAAGAAATGAAATTAAAACTTTCTTTCAAAGAAGATTTGGTGACCAATTCTGTCTCTCACAATCCTATCTCAAGCGTGAATTCTAGAATTAGAAGCTCAATATCCACACTCCTATTAAAAGAGGCAAGATGGCGTTGTTAGAGGGAGTTAGATTATTCAGTGGAGAGAGCTGGGCCCAGAGTGAGGAAGACCTGAATTTTAATTTGCCCTCAGACAGTTATTATGTGTGATTTTGGGCATGTCACTTAACCTCTGTTTGCCTCACCTGTAAATGGGAATAATAATAGTACCTCCCTCCCAGAGTTGTTACAAGGATCAAATGAAATAATATTCAATAATACGGTGATTGGCACATTGTAGGCGTCATATAAATACTAACTTTTATTGATTTTATATTAGTAGTTGTAGATAGAGAGCTAGCCTCAAAATCAGGAGCATATGGGTTAACTTTTGCCTCTGATACATATTGGCTGTGTGACAAGTCAAGTGACTATGTGAATCACTTAACTTTTTGATATTTAAAAAAAAAGTCTAAGCCAGGTATTCCTAACCCAGGCTGCATAAAACTTGTTTTTAAAACTTGATTGATAACTGCATTTCAATACTATTGGTTTCCTTTTTAATTGCATGCATTTTATATCATGCATTCAAAAATGATTCTGAGAATAGGTCCATAGTTTTCACTACCCTCCCAAAGTGTACAAAAAAAAAGGTGAAAAATCCCTGCTCTGACACTATAAATTACAAAGAAGGGAGTCAGTCTGTATTGGAAGAGAAATGAAATCACAGGTCCAATTCTTATCCCTATTAAATGAGTTTCTTTTTTTAAGGCTATTTTCTCAAATACTGTGAGATTACTTCTGTTTTAGGAACTGCTATGGAGCATAGAGTATGCAACATGGGTCCTTTAATTGTATTTGTCTATCTTTGTTGCAGAGTCATGAGATTAAATGAGACAGCATGTTAAATGCTTTGTAAATCTTAAAATGCTACATAAATGTTAATTATTATTATTGATAGTCATTATACTCTCTCAATAGAGTTCAACCTAACTACAGACTCCAGGAAAAAGGGGAGAGGATAAAGAATACCCATTTTTTTTCAAACCAGAATATTCAGTTAAATAGACAACCTGTCCAATGGTCCATCAGGGCATATACCTTGTGCAGAATTAGCAGATAGACTCAAAATTCAATAGAAGAAGAAGATGCTGAATTGCATTTGGGAAAATTCTGTAGTTCTTTGAATAAGCCCATACTTTTCCTGGAAACAAAGCTTTATTTCAAATTTTTAACAACAATAGTTCTTCCAGTGATTCTGTACTTCTGTGAAGCATGGAATGTCTGAAGAATTAACTTTAATTAAGATTTCAGAAAGGGTAGTTGAGAGGTACATGGTGGGACGGGACTGAGTAGGGTGAAACTTCTCACCAATGAAGAATTGATGCAAAACATATCATCCCAGATGTATGTGAGAGAGATCAAAAAAAGGATGTGAGCTAGTTATAAATAAAGAAAAAGAAATAGCTCTTGGATGGCCCAAATGCTTCATTGGTATTCACAGAATATCTAGAGATGAGGGAGAAGGCCCCCAGAATGTTGGTTAGACCAGCTGTGGAAGATTTGCAGGAAAACATGGGTAAAAGTCATATATAATGAAAAGCATAGATGATTTCTACCCTATTGGAAGAGTATCCACATCATTGAACTCATATAGATCCATTGAACTATCAAAGTGAAGTACTTTCTAGCATCCAAGGCTATGACTCCAGAAGTCAAAGTTTCAGTCTTATTAAGCATAGTCAAACATAACATGACTGAAAGAAAATTATTTGATACTCTTAAGCGGAGTTGGGATCTTGTCAATATGGGAGTTCCCTTGAAAAATGTAGATCACAGCACAGTCATTCCTAGCCATCTTATGAAGCTGTAGCATCCCCCCAAAATATGCCCCCCATATGCCCCCCAAAATGTTTACCACAGCTGGTCCGTCTAACATGTGAAGTCTTCCTTGCTTTCTTCAGACCAGTGGAGCTCTCTGGCTTTTCACATGACGTTCCTTGTTCTTTACAGAGGTTGTTCTAACACCACATACTCTTAGTTCAGGTTTGGTGTTAGGATGAAATGAAATGAGGCACCTCACCTGCAAGTTATTGAATAGTTAACAAAAGATTTACTTTTCCTTAACAGCACCATATCATCAGGGCTTGGTGAAGTACATGTTCATTCAAGTGGTCTTTAGGAGTGCCTCAAGTCTGAGAGGCCTATACTTGACATGGATGGGTCTATTTATGACCTTAGGTGTTCAGGAAGCCAAAAGATGAAAACCAGGACTGATCAGGTCCTGGGGTCTACTTTGTCTACTCTTACGAAAGCTAACTCCTCTTGTAGGAGGGAAGGAGGAGAGTCTGGACCTACTATCATGGCTCTGGGAAGAAAGCTACGATAGAAACACTGATCAAATAGTAGCTGAGTTACACCATGTGATGAGTCCCTCTTTACTTTAAAATTGCCTGATGGGATCTCCTACTCCTGTTTTTCTTGGAAATTCTCTGTTGCATATTATAGCTTGCTTGCATCCATCGCACTCTTTCCTCTTGCCTTCTGTTTAATATTCTTATTTAATTCTTTGGAGGTGCTTGTCTTGTTGCCATATAATAACAAGAGTAAAATGTTAATGTTAAAAAGGTCAAGTTTTGCTCCCATGGGAAGCTTGGGATTAGTAAAAAGCCACTGTAATTTCCTGAAAGCAGTCCCCCTCCTTGGCATCTCCCTTTTCAATTCTCAGGCCAGCTCATTTTCCATCTATACTATGTATCCCAGATACATGTGTTATTGGACAAGTTCTATAGGATGTCTATCTAAATGCATGTACTTGTAATAGTTTTTGTGTGTGTGTGTGTGTGTGTGTGTGTGTGTGTGTGTTTATTTTGTACATTCATTTCAGGTGGGATAAATTTGAAGCATTGTGATTTGACTTTTACAAGACAGACCTGAAATCTCTTTTTCAGGAACCTTTATTCCTCTTGATTTTCATACTCTGAAACTGTCTTGAGACAGTTTACATTCAACACTAACCTTGCAATTGGGACATTTAAGAAAAATTGAAATTAACATTGACTCTTAGGCTCTAATAATGTTATTGCCATTCCAAAACAATCCCTTAATTTCCCACAGTTCAAATCTCAGAAGCATGCTTCTAGAAACATACCCATCATACACCCAGCCTTGGCTGTGGTCTTTGTCAGATTTTTAGAATTCTATCATTGTAGATATTCTATCTAGCAGATAAATAAAAGGGAGCATATGTGATTTAGTGATGTTGGTGTTATATTTATTCTGTCAGGCTTCTGAAAGCTAGGAAATTGATAGAATGGTAATACTAGAAAACTTGAGGAGTAAAGTGAAGTATGTATTTCAAAAGTACATAAAGGAATAGAGAATTTCCTCTATTCTGTAGAAAAATCAAAATATGGACCCACACAAGACAGTATATTACTCAAATTCAATACCTCAGCTCAGAAGCTACCTTTGGTGTCTCACCACGCTGTGGGAATGACTTTGGGTTCTTGAAGATAATATGAACAGAACAAAGGCTCCTGTGAGTCCTAATATGTTGAAAAGGATTGGAGTCTGGGCCTAGTAATAGCATCATGTAATTGTCTTCATGCAAGGGTTATCCTAACTATTAAATTTTAGCAAGGCTAATTCCCCCAAAGATTACTCACCAAACAAGAAATATTTTTGGTCATAGCAACTCATACAACTATAATTCAAATAAATCCCCATCAAGGAAACATCATTAAGACTGATAAAATTACAGATAATTTTGAGTAGGAATTACCTTGATTCTTTAGCTGCTTGTAAAGAAAAGGAGGATAAAACTTATACTTTGATGTGACTAAATGAAAAATTAAATATAAGTTAAAAGGGCCAGGTGAATTCAACAGATTCATTAAGGACTTAAGATGTGCAGAGCTTTGCTGATGCAAAGAGGTGGAGATGCAAACACATCAACAGGCATCTAAGAGTCCAGTAGCCAAGAAGAAGGGATATTAGGCATTTACTAAGGAGCTTCCTGTGCAGTTTTATAAGAAAATGACAGAGATAAATATATTTGGAATTTCTCACAATGGACAAGTGTGTGACTAGGAGAGAAGGAAGAAAACACGTATAAATGAATAAACATAAACAAATTCTAGAGAATATACTAGAAAAATTTGAATACTAAATGAACTTAAAAGAAAAGATGATCCAAAAGCAATCATAACAAATATAAGTATTGAAAGGAACTCACTGATCACTTAATGTAGCCCATACTTGAGCAAGAAATTCCTTTCTTAATATCTCCAACACTCTTTCTTCAAGAAGAAATAGCATTCAAAGATGTTGAACTAGCTACAATCCTGAGGCTGCACTTTCCACTTTTTGGACAGCTATAATTGTTAGGAAGTATTTCTTTTTATCAAGCTGAAAAGAGACTTCCTCCCATTACTCAAAGATCTGCCCTCTGGGGCCAAGCAAAACAAATCTAATCCTTCTTCTAGATGACAGCTCTTCAAATAGTTGAAGACAGCTATCATGTCTCCACTCTCTCTCTGTTTCTCCAGGCTAAATATGCCTTATTCCTTCTACCAGTTCTTTAATGGCAAGGTTTCTGGTCTCCTCACCACATGGGGATGTAGTGGGGAGAATTGTGGACTTGGGTTTGAACCCCATCTCAGACATGAGGCACTGATACATCAGTGTGACCCTGAGAAATTCACTTGACCTTTCCATGCCTCAGTTTCTTCATCTGTGAAATGTAGGAGTTGGACTCCATATCCCATCTGTCTCAGGATCTAAGATCCTATGATCCCTTTGGGTGTGTTTGGTGTTTAAGTGCCCTTTGTAAAATGATGAGTCCAAATTTGAACATAATTTTCCAGTTCTTTTCTTACCCCCTAAGACAGAGATGAGAACCTACAGCCTCAAGACCACATGTGACCCTCTAGATCCTTAGGTGTGGCCTTTTGACTGAATCCAAGTTTCATAGAACAAATCCCCAAAAGAATTGTTCTTTGAAATTTGGATTTGGTCAAAAGGTCATACCCTAGCATCTAGAAAGCCACAGGTTCCCCACCCCTGCCCCAAGGCATAATGCAAAGATAACATAGGCCTTCTCTTGTTCTAGGACAGTATGCTTTTTTAATAGAGCCTACCAGTTTTGTCCATTGTCAAGCTAAGATATCTAAAATTTATCTAGGAGAATGATAACTAAGAACTCTTGTAGCTATGTTCATTAAAATAGAGTTCACTTGTAGAATAGAATGACTTTCTATGGAGAAAAGACTACTAGTTTAGTTAGAGAAGGGAAGAAGGGAGAGGCATTGTTCAGCTATTTTTCAGTCAAGTCCAACTCATTGTGACCCCGTTTGGGCTTTTCTTGACAAAGATACTGGAGTGATTACCATTTTCTTATCCCGCTCATTTTACAGATGAGGAAACTGAGGCAAAAAAGTTTAAGTGACTTGCCCAAAGTCATAGGACTAGTAAGTGTCTGAGGCCAGATTTGATCTCAGGAAGATGAATCTTCCTGACTCCAGGCCTAGTGCTCTCTCTACTACACTACCTAGAAGGCGTGTAATGAATGTGCCTTGAAATGGAATTGAAAGTTACTGTTGTGATTTCATTTGGGAGATGCCCATCATTTTACCAGTCATGGTGACTTTAGGTTTTTGGCTCTAACTTTCTCTTCTAGGATCTACTTGTCTCTCATACCAATGCATTTTACTGCCCACTTTTTCTAATGGATGAATCATGGAACATTTATTAAGCACTTCCTATGTCCAAGGCACCAATGATACAAAAATACAAAGAAACAATTTTGATCAATGGGGTTATTTCCTTATAAGAATCAGGACAGAAGTAGGTTTTTACTTTTTCTTTGCTCTTACCAGTTAAGGAATTTTTATGTGTCCAACTTGAGCAAGAACCAGTTGCTGTCCATTTGACTAGGTAACCTGCAAAAATAATCTCAGGGCCCAACAATTACAAAGATTTATTTAACTTCAGAGATTTGGCTATCAGTTACCTGGGATCTGATCACTGTTTTTAGGGCTTGGATCTATACATGAAGGTATTATGTAACAGAAGCACATGCCTCATATAGGAATTTATATAACTTCTGCATTTCCTATATGTACTGTAATAGTTCTATAGCTATAGATTAGTTTGACTTCTTTAGACTGACTTATAAAATACAGTAATTTCTAATAGTGACTACTACATTTGAATAATCACTCTGTACTGGATGCTTTACTGGTTATGCTTCAAATTTTTTTCTCCTGATTGTTCACCTTTCCTTCATTCTAGTGTCTTCCCTGGATCTCCAGTTTTTCATACATACACACACACAGATACATATGTAAATGTATTTGTATGTATATATCTATATCTATATCTATATCTATATATCTGTGTGTGTGTGTGTGTGTGCGTGTGTGGAGGGAGAGAGAGAGAAAGAGAGAGAAAGAGACAGACTTTTCTCTCTCCCTCCCACCAGACTCTTGTCTCTTTGAGAGTTGGACTTGTCCTTTGCCTTTCTTTGGACACCCACCTGCTTAGCTCAGTGCTTGGTACATCACTAGCTTGTTATTCCAGAAGAAGCCTTTGTCTCTTTAATGGCAAGTAAGGCCGTGGTATGGTATTGAGAAAGCGCCAAAGTAATTGGCATCATAATTGCACAAAGGGCAGCCAAATATATATTTGTAATTTACAAGGGAAGAATAAAAATTAGCTCAAAGTTCACCCACTCTAAGTAATTTATCATGAACCTCATAGCATTTGAAAAATGAATATCAATTACGATAAAATACTTACTTTGGAAATTTCTAACTCTTACATCCAGCGTATGAGATTAAAAGTCACAGAACGGTCCAGTAGGTGTCTGTGAACAAAGCATTTTATGAAATACCAATGTGCTGTTTTATAAGACTGAGATAATCAGATTTTAGTTCTTTGTTACTTGCCTGATAAATTCTTTTTTCTGTTTTTCCAGAGTTTCTTGGTGTTAGTGAGGATAATGTTGAGGCAATAAACTTGAGTGATTAACTGTCCTGTGTGGATCTATATTTTGATTCTTCTACAGTGTAGAGAGAGTTAGGCTATAGATGGTGAACAAGATCTCTTCCAATTAGTCCAGAATCTCTTTCATCTACCGACCTCCTCATTTTACAGATGAAGACATTGAGACCCAGGGAGGTTATATGATTTATCCAAGGTCACACAGGAGCATCAGAGGTAAGATTCTGTAACAAGAGGATCTCTAGGAATCTTTATCAGGAATAACATTCCGTGAAAAGTCTTGTGTTACTATTATCTTATTACCCTTGACATTCCCTTCTGATAAGAGGACATATTCTTAAACTTTTATGAAATCACTTCCTGGAGTCTGCTCACCCTTGCCTTGCCTATTAAAGTATATCCCTTTGAAGATTGTCCTTATGTGTATGGCAGGTATATTCTTCACATAGGCAACTATGAAAAATTACTGTAGCCAACTTAAGAGAAAGGAGGCAGAATGGTACATAGGTTATGGCCTGGATTCTAATCTACCTCTTAATACCTGCACCCTGGCCTGAAAAAGCATTGTTTTGAATTAAGACAGATGATTACAGGCATACTGGTTGGGATATAATCTATGCATGCATAAAATGTGCCTATAAATATTTTTACAATTTTTATATATTATCTCGCTGAATACTTGGCATATCCCTATGTTGGTAATGACATATTATAATGAATTTGTAGATATGTGCCTGTGCATGTATGTACTATGTGTATATGTAATTTGTGATCAAATGTCAGCATGGATGCTGATATTTATATAGATATAGCTATATATTATATATATAGATATAATGAATATAGATATGATTATTGTTGTTAGTCATTTTCAGTCTTCTCTGACTCTTCATCGGGGTTTTCCTGACAAAGATACTGAAGTTGTTTGTCATTTTCTTCTTCAGTTTATTTTATAGATGAGAAATGTGGGCAAACAGGGTTAAATAACTTGCCCAGGGTCACACGGTTAGTGGATGTCCAAGACCAGCTTTGAACTCAGGTCTTACCTACTTCAGTACTGGCACTCTGTCCACTGAGCCATACAGATATAATGTCATTGACATAATGTATTCCAGTGAAGTAAGAACTTCTAACCCTAACCTCTCTCCTGACCTCTAGTGTTCTGTTTACAACTGCCTAGTACATGTCTTAAATTGGATGTCTCACAGACATCTCAAAATTGAGTTTATTCTTTAACCCCAAATATACTGTTCTGCTACTTATAGTCTCAGAGAGTTTCTTAGGATATTGAAACACAAAGTATGTCCTGTGGTACGATGGAAAGAGCACTGGACCTGAAGTAAGAGCCAGTGAGTTCAGATCTTGCCTCTGATGATCCCAAGTGCCCTTGGGTAAACCATTCGACTTTCCTGGATCTCAGATGTCCTGTGAGCTCCATATCAGCTCTACCTCTATAATTGTTGTCCAGGATTACATGACTGATATGGATCAGAAGCCAGAATGGGTTCCAGCTGGGCTACCTCTATATTCATAAATTCACGATTTGTAGTATGTCCCATGTATTGTCTGGCTTCATCATTACATATGTCTAATCAGTCAAGAAATGTCTCCAGTATAAGACAACAATTTCTTAAAAGTTATGATAAGAGTTTTGTTATCTTCCACATGTAACATCATCTCCCTAGAGTTGGGAACATCTGTTCTAACAACTGTCCACAGCAATAGGGGAGATTACTGCCTAGTTTTTACATAGCTGTAGAGACAGAGTAATATGACATCCTCACTTAGAAATCACCAGAATATCAGACGTTCCAGTTAACACTCAGAAAGCTCAATTACAGTCATAAAGACAACCACCAGGAACTGGTTTGTGAGCCCAGGTGGATGAACAAGGAGAAATAATTGAGGCAAAGGAACAGATTTCTTGGAAGGCTGAAGGAGTTAAGAACCAGAGTAGAAATCTGATAAACATATGGAGATTTAGATGTTTGATATTCAAAAGGGTGAGATTAAGGCTAATCCAGTCAAGAAGAAGGGAAAGAAGGATTTGTAGCCTTTTCTGAATCTCATCTATCCCAGTCAAAGAATATGCTAATCAAAAGTTAGCACAATGACTATATTGACCATTATGTTAGCAGCACTTAATATGATTTGAAGTAAGGTAAACCATTATCATAAAAATTATTTCCCAAACTTCTCACAACTCTGTTGTCACTTTGGACTTCTTACCAATATGTCAAAGCTTAAGTTAAAGAAAAAGCTGATGATTCTGGCTTGATAAGAAGTTGTCAGTTTGGACAGTTTGGGGGAAAAAAAGGTCTCATTTTCTTCCAGAAGTCTATTGTGGTTTCCTGTTAAAGGGTAATCATGGTTAACAACTTGACAATTCTAAGAAACTCAGCAGGTAACAAGATGGAACACAATTGTTTGTCTTTGATGAAAAAAAAAATTTTTATATATGTAGTTTCTCTTGACATTGTTTATCAGTATGGGATATTTCATGGAACATATTTTTAAAGGGAGATGCTGATTTAAAGGGAGATGCTGATTTAAAGGGAGATGCTGATTTCTATGGTGCTTGGTTACTTAGTCTGTGTTTCCAGTCCCAACATACAAAAAATGAATATATGAGCAATTCAGAAACACAGCAGCAAAGGTAATTTTTAGACTTCCAAGAACACTCGATCAGGACATCATCCTTGTCTGAATGCCCAGAGTCCTATTGACTCTGTAGTAGCATGCATATCCAAAGTTAAATTGTCCCAGTAATATCATATCACCCCAAAAGTAATTACAGTGATTTCTGGTATGCCTCCAGAGCCTGTTTTTCTATGTTCAAGTTCATACCAAAGGATAAAATTACAAGTTTAGTGTCTTGGTTAACTTATATGAAGCTTTTTTTTTTCCTTTTCAGTCCATCAGCATTGTTGACTATACATTTTACCATTTCTGAATGCCACTTTTCCTCCTTTCTTGAGTTAGGGTAAAATTGAAGTCTGAATTCTTTATTTGAAAACTCTAAAATATAAGAACTCTTGCACTTATAATATATTATCATGATAATGCAAAGTTGCAGCCTCTGAAAACTGATGTTATTAATTTGTTGACCAACACTGACTTACATTGATTACTTCACGCTGTTTTTCAAAGGAAATATTTTTCAATTAGCAAAAAAAAAATGTTAAGGTATTTTAGACTCTCAGAACTTCTATCTATAAATAACAGAATTTTTTTCTTTTAAACTGACCTAGTGATAGTAAATTGGCACAAAGCTCAAAATTAGTATTTAACATTTAATGGAACGAACAAACTAATTCTGCAGTTTAACTCAACATTTGCAGGAAGATGACTTGTACCCTAATGGCTTGTAATTAATTTTTCTGAAAATCATATTTATGATAGTCTGCAGATTCAGGGCTTTATCTAATACATAATGTTCATTTTGAGCCTTTAATTGCATTTAAATTAAAATTGGCTTAGCAGGAAGATGAATTGTGGGAATGCATCAAACCACCCAGCATGTCTTGGAGATGTGAGCCTGAAAATGCAATTTGGTGGAGATGTGCAGAATCATTTGGAGCTCATTAATTTTTATTGCACAGGTAGTTTTACTAAAGTAGGTTATTTTCTTTGAAATTTATATTTATGTTTATGTCAATAGCTGAATATTGTATTAGCCCTTACATCTATTAGAGTTTATTAACCTGGCCTAATAGGGGTTGTACATATCATGAGGAGAGGTAATTTGTGTCTGCCCTTGACTGAGGTGATGAAACATGCACTAGAGGAGTGCATGTCTCTTCCCCTGTGGAGGAAGTTAAACAAGTGTCTATTCAGGCTTCCTATAAGCTCTCTGGGAAGGCGTAGTGAGTTTCCTCCCAATAAGTCCCTTTTACTTCTGACCTCCTGAGCCTTTTTAGATTGAATAAATTCTCCTGATCTCTCCCTTTTCCCCTCTCTTTACCCCCTTTCTCTCCTCTTTCTTGTCTCTTTCTCCCTCTCTTTCCCTCTCTCTTTCTCCCTCTCCCTCTCTTAACTTCCCTCTCTCTCTTCCCAACTTCCTTTCTCCCTGTCTCCCTCCCTGCTCCTCTATTTGCCTCTTTCCCTCTCTCCTGTCTCTCCCTTTACGTGATAAGGTTCTGACCTGGACATTGCAATGAAGGACTATTGATATAGAACCCAGTTTTCTCGGTTTAATGTGGCTGGATTTTGTCCAGCTAGCTTGTGATTCCTTAACCTGCAGATACTATTGAGGTGATCCAATTTAACTATAATGTCACTTTACAAGGGAAAAAAAGCCCTTTTTTTAGGTATTGTCTAATGAATACAAATTGACCACAATATGAAAATACAAAGAAATAAAAATTAACATTTGTCCTCTGTGCCAGAGAATGTACATTCATGCAACTGATCCTAATAAGGAAGAGAATTCCATTACCTAAATTCATTAAGCACACGCGCTCTTATTTTGTGATTGTGTATCGTTCTTATTAATAGAACGATATTGTTAGCGTTTGTCATTCTGGATTCATCTCCTCCTGCCCCCTCCCCCTTTTGCAGACAGTGTAATTAGAGGTAGAAAAAAAGCTACAATATAGACAAACGCCTCCAACAGAAATGAATTCTATAATAGTGGTAATGATTTTCCCTAAAACTCTTTCTGCCAACTGTAGCATTTTTCACTTGCCTAGGTGGTGGTGGTTTTTATTTTTTTTGCATTTGTGTGTATGCACCACGCTGTTGTATTTTATGAAAACGCAGAAGTATTTCTCCATCCCGACAATCTGCCGCAAGTCCTTAGTTTTGTGGTTCGAGATGATAGAAGCCCGTATTCATTTACCACTCGCCAATCAGAACTTGACAGAGGCATTGCTGATTTTCTCATTTCATCGCTAAAGCACGCCGCTGTAGTTTAGTCCCTAATTACTCTCAGACTGAGACGTTCCAGATATTCCCATGGTGGTAATATTTTTCTGCCTGGATGAGTCATTACGTTGTTTGGCAGACTGAAACACCAGCCTTTCGTTGTTGGAACACTACCCCTCATGTAGCACCACATCTTTTCCTCGCTGCTGTCTGTTCCACGACTTTGGTCTTGCTGTGACATTTCACGCTGTACTAGACGGTGGTGGCGCATTCGCCTTCCTCCTTTCGGACTGATTGGCCCGATGCCAGCTCTTTCTTCAGGGCCAAGGACAAGAGAATGGGGGTAGTCTGAATAGAACTGCTTAATGACCTAATGGAGCAGCTCCTCTCTCCCGCTGAGAGATAGGGCTTATTTGTTTGCTGGTTACCGTAAAGGTCAGGGAAATCCTTTTCAACAAAGGCTGTGACAGTGAGAATGCTCAGTACCGTGCAGTCCTGGTGCTTGAGTAACTTAATACATCAGGTGTTCCCCTCCTGTTAAAAAAAAAAATCCCTTTCTGCTTTCACTTCATTTTCCATATCCTCCAGATGGCAGAAAGATGAAAGCGATGATGCCTAGACCTGGATGATACTGTATGCCAATGCCACGTCTGAGCCAGAGGAAGCTTTCCAGGTGTTCAGCCTGAGATGGTGGTGACACTTTTAAGTTTGGGAAATCGAAAGGGGGAGGCAGCACTGTGTCCCACTAGGGCCAGCTCATCATTGCCCTTAATCATGAGAGTTGATATTTATGGATAAAGTGAAAATTAGACAACATTCAATCTAAACCGGCTTTTATTAAGCCCCATCATGTCAGGCGTTGTGTTCTTTGCTAGTGGCTAGGGACACATGGACAAAATGGTGGGAGAAGGGAGAAGGGTCAGGGGTCAGGGATAGAGGATGAGCCCTTTCCTCAAGGAACTTAAAGTCTTTTGGCAGTCTGTGTATTGCCCTGACCCATCCCAAAACCAACTTCATTTGAAAAAAATTGTCTTTTGTAATTCTGAAGAATGTTTCTGAAATACCCTCACTCTTGATCTTGTCACCTGTTAAAATGGGAGTTTTTAACCTGCTTACTTCTGGCAGTATGAAGTTGGAAAGGGCCATTTGTAATTTTATATTTTGAAAGAAAATAAGTGTAATGTTATAAAAAGACTTTCTAATGTTCGCATGATAACACGAATGCTTAATATAGGAATAAGGTCCTTATATGCCCCTGGAGCCATTGTTTATATACTGCAGAGGAAATAAGCATTTATCAAGTGCCTATTTAAGTATTATTGTATTCTGTGCCAGGTATTTTGGGAAGCATTCATTGGTGATTCAAAGAAAGTCAAACAAATAAGCCATAAAAAAAAATTAGTCCCTGCCCTCAAGGAGTGTCCATTCTGACAGGGAGACAACAAGCAAGCAATTGTGTATGTATAAGAAATGTACACACTAGATGAAGGTAATCTGAAAGGGTAGCTGAGTCAAGAAAATAAATTATAAAATTATTTATTAAATGAGGAATTAAATCCTTTCCCCATCCCAGGAAAGGATTCTTAACTTTCTTGTTTGTCAGGATCCCTTTGGCAGTTTGGCAAAGTCTATGGACCATTTCTCAGCATAATGTTTTTAAATATATAAAAACTGGAACATAGTTATAAAATATGAACAAGGTGTCTCAAAAACATTAATGCTGTATTATTAAAGTCTAAAACTGCACTAAAGTATTTAGGACACCCTTAAAAAATGGGGGGGGGGGCGGGGAGTACATGGATCCAGGATTAAGATCTCCCACCTTAAGGATAATTATTGTCAGAAATTAACTAGTTAGATGGGATTTAGACTAGTCATGGAGTGGGGAGTTACTATCTGAGTGGAGCTTTCTCAGGATTTTCACATAAACATATTATCGAACAGTATTTTGGAGAAAAAAAATTTCTTCTATTTTCAGAGAGAGGAAAACAGAGGGAAGAAAAGGTTTGTCCCTCCATGTCACGGTTGAACTGCACTGGAGGTGGAGTGTAGGGATGCTTGCAGTCTGCTCACTCAACTGTATTTGACTAGGGCCGTCATATCCTCAGCTTTCACAAGCATTGAATGTGTCAAAAATCTTTCAGAGAAAGTGTAAATTTTAACTGACCTGTTTCTAGTTCATATTTAATGCTGTTTAAAATGCTTAGACCATGTTGAGGACCAAGGTGTCCTTGGTGGCATTTGGTGTGGGGGCTGTTGTAAATCAGCTCCATTGTTGATGGGCATGTTGTTCCAGGCAATTAAAACATGGGCAAAGCGGTCACACGCTATTCCTCAATCGTTAAAAAGACTTGGGGGTGCTTTTTGTGTGGAGACCTGCATTCTTACCCTGTTCTAAATGGGACCACAGTGACCATGGTGTGATATTGTGTGGGGACTTCTGGGTTTAAAAGTCTTACTTGTTCGTTGGCTTCCTGTAGAACCATTTCATATTTATTGCTTGGGAAAAAAAAGAAAGAATATTGCAAAATGGACTGACTTTTCCCTTTTAAGTCTGCAAAATGCTTTATAAGGAGAAATTATTACTGTTATTAAAATGGTGATAATTATTTTCTATGAATCTGCCTTCCAATGGCATATTAAGAGGCTGGTGCTGAGCCGGTGTATTAGTCGGTGAAATTGTTATCCTATTTCACTAAGAGAAGTCTCTGCTCTGATGGGGAGGGAGGTGGGCAGCAAGCATGCCTGTCTTATCTGAAAAGCTATAGATGTTGATAGATGGAGGGTTAATGCAGCCTTGTCAGTAGCTTGATCTGAGGTTTGTTTTTCCTTTTACTACTATAGAAATAAAGAAAGAAAATGTAACCATAAAATGTATGTAAATGTGACCTTCAGGTGTTGGAGATTAAAATTTCCCAAAGCTCAAAAATGGAGAGTGAAGGGTGAAAAACACATGACTACAACATCTTACTCCCAACCAGGAGTTTGGAGATGATGAATGATTAAATGATTTTTTAAAACCCAGAGAGAGTCATATGCCCTCAAGGCAGAGCCAGTGCATAGTCAGGAAGCACCAGAAGCCACTCAGAAGCAAACAGATTCAAACTCTATATAATCACCCAAGGCAAGGTGGTATCATGTGTCATAGATGATAATGTTTGGACCTGGACTCAGGAGAACTTGTTCAAATCCTGCCTCTAACACTCACTATCCTATTATGTGGAGGATTCACTTAGTATTTGTGAGCCTTCATTTTCACATCTGTGAAATGGGAATAGCAATACCGTCTTCAAAGAGTTTAGATATTATTTCTCTTGAGAGTTCTTTTTTAAAAGTCATTCAATCTTCATCACCTCTACCAGTGCAGGCTGGAATCTTGGCTTCAAATTATGACCTTAGAAAGGTGCTTAGGGCACTGAGAGTTTGTGACTTGCCCAGGCTTATACTGAGAGATTGTGCCTTACCTAGGTCCATACAGCCAGAATATATTGGAAGTAAGAGTTGAGGTCCTGTCCTCTTGATTTTAAGGCCAGCTTTCTCTCCACCATCCTATGCTGCCTCTCTACTGGATAAATGTGAGTAATTGTCATAGTTTTTGTTGTTAACTTTTATCATTAGTCGTAATTATTATTGCATAGTTAAACAAAGTAGAGACTGAATGAAAGAGGTTTTTTGTTTTTTTTTTAATCCTGAAATTCTGCTTGAAATGACTTCCAGAAAGTTGATGGGGAGGTGTCTCCTTGTTGAGGGAGGGAGATGATAATATGATTAAAGAGAAAGACAGAATCGCCCATATTGAAGAACAGATTCTCTAGTAGTGGTGGTAGCTGGCAGAAATGTTAAATGCTTTTCACAGTCAACATTCAAACAGATTATCAGATGGCATATTTCACCCTGTTGTTACTTTAAATGAAGTGACCAGGAAATCAACAAATCTGCTGTCAGGTGCCTGTCACTGAGATAGTTCTTCCTGTCACACAATGCCTCACATAACAGGTAATGTGTTTTTAAGAATCAGTCCTGTGTCACCTCATCAAGTCCTTGTTAAAAAGATGAAATAAGACGGATGGTGTTGTCTCCCACAGAGTTGACTGAAAATTCAGGAAAAGGGAATGTATATTATTTAAACCATACCTCAAAGACAGTGTAACCTAGGCACCAATAAAGTGTGGCTCTTACTGCCCTGTTATTACCCTGTTCCCATGCCCTCAGGATTGCTGTGCACTTTTTTTTCTCATTTAATTCTAGGCAGCAAATTAACTCAATCAAAATTTCGGTTCAGTGATGAGGGCTGGAAGAATTATACTGGGGCCATCAAATAAATTAAACCAATGGCTGCTGGTACTGAACTAGCAATACAAGATTGACTTGGCATCATGGGGATTGCTTGTGCCCCTACCAAGAGCATGCCCTACAATAATTCTATGAAAATAACTCAGAATCTGGATTTAGAGGAGCTGGATTCAAATCCTAGTGTTTTGACTGAACTTGTGACCTTGAATATCATGTATCTTTCAGACCCATTTTGATCACTTGTAGAATGAAGACATTTGAAAAAGGTGACTTCTAAGGGTCCCTTTAGCTCTCTATCTGTAATCTTAATTAATGTACTTGTAAAGTATTACTACTCATGAGAATTGTGTTCAGGGTTCTTCAATGTATTGATAGAACTCAAACCACAATTCAAAGATTAAAAAAAAACATTATGGAGCATTTCTAATTTAGCCTTGGAAGATGGATTTCTAATCATAGCCATAGTGGTTCTGTGTTATGAAGAGAGTTTGTAGGTTTTCTTGCAGCTTTTTCCCTTTTTGATCTTTTTTCATTTATACTGTGAAGTGTTAAGAACCTGACTTGACAAGTGACTTTTAGTATAAGATAGATAGATGGATGGATGGATGGATGGAGGAATGGATGGATGGATGGATGGATGGATGGATG